>CM052886.1:81604930-81668321 GCA_028534135.1 Potos flavus | reverse complement strand
GAATATTATGCCTCCATCAGAAAGGATGAATACCCAACTTTTATTTTAACATGGACTGGACTGGAAGAGATTATGTTGAGTGAAATAAGTCAAGTGGAGAAAGTCAATTATCATATGGTCTCCCTTACGTGTGGAGCGTAAGGAAAAACATGGAGGACATTGTGAGAGGGAAGGGAGGGATGAATTGGAGGAAATCGGAGGGGTGAAGAACCATGAGAGACTGTGAACTCAGAGCAATGGACTGAGGGTTTTGAAGGGAAGGGGGGTGGAGGGATGGGTGAGTCTGGTGGTGTGTATTGAGGAGGGCACGTATTGCATGGAGCACTGGGTGTGGTACATAAACAATGAATCTTGTAACACTGAAAAAATAAAATAAAAGTATTTGGGGGAAAAAATGTAACTATAATTATCAGAGAAAAGCAACCAATACAGGTATAATTAACTTTTATTCACTAAAATTTTCAGCAGAATACACATTATTCAGCTATATTTTTACCCCAAATTTCCAATGCAGAGTTACCATTTCAAAATCTTTTACTCTTTCTGAAGAGTTTTTTTCCTAATAATTAAAGAATATTTATAGAAATTTATCATTATTTAGTTTACATTATAAAGATATTTTCTGAGGCATTAGTGAAGCCGCCATGCATATATTCTTTGGGGGCTGCTTTTGTATGCTTGCATGTATTCTAAAAGTTGTGTAACTTTTTTTACGACTTTTTAAAGGTGTTTTAACCTATTGATGGGTAAAGGCATTATACCTACCAATTTTAGGTATAGAATGTCTTCAGTTTGGAGAGATTCAGATTCTTGTTTGCTGTTTGCAATTTGGTTGTAGAGAGCTTACAATCTTCTATATAATAATAATATTATTTAATTGATTTAATGTAAGAACTATGCAAAAGGAAGTATATAGGATATGAAGTTATAAATGTAGAACTAGAAATAAAAACATAGAATAAAATTACTTAACAGATGGATTTAAAACTGCAAGACGTTATGTATAATGTTTAGTGCTTTTTAAAATTATATATACTGTTCTATCCCTAAAATAATTGGAAATATATTTACCAAGCTATTCCAAATGGTTATTTTTAGGGAATAAGATTATAGAAGACTTTATTTCATACATGATTAAGTAATTATTTATAATGATCATACAGTTACTTTTTGGTTAAAATTAATATGACAATGGACTAATGCCATTATTTTAATTGTATCTTGATAATCCTAATGAAGAATCTTACAGGGGTTATATTCTTTTCTCTTTTCTAACCTCTTTCTTTATGCCATAGTTTCTCAACATCATCACTAATTACATTTGGAGCCAGATAATTATTTGTCTCGGGGATTGTCCTGTGAATTATGGGATGCTTGGCAGAAATCCTGTCCTCTACCCATTAGATGCTAGTAGCAACCATCTCTATGAGTTTTGACACCAAAAGTGTCTCCAGACATCACCAAATATGCCCTGGGAGATAAAACTGCCAGTGGAGAATCATAATCTTATGGTATGTCATGAAATTTATTAGGCCTGTTTTATGTATAGGATGGCATCTAGATTTTATGTTTAATAAGTATACAGTTTCCCCATTATATTTTCATTTTCAGTTATTATTATAATTGTTTTGTGTCTCTCTTGTTGAAATTATTTTACTTTTTAAAAAGATTTATTTATTTATCTTAGAGCAGGGGGAAGGGCACAGGGAGAGGGAGAGAGAATCCTCAAGCAGACTCTCCACTGCTCCAACACAGAGCTCAATCCCAGAACACTGAGATCATGACCTAAGCCTAAATCAAGAGATGGCTGCTAAACTAACTGAGCCACCCAGGTTCCCCTGAAATTATTTTACTCTTAATTAGTAAGTATATTATACATGTGATAGATACTTAAGATTTTTAAGAGAATGAAGAGGAAAAAACATCAAAATATGCTGATTTTTATAATCATTATACAATCTATTCCTGAGAAATATCCATAATTTAATAGATGTATGATTATCAGCATAATAGTTACTAATGTCCCTCCCTAGTAATGACTCTGAGGTATTATAATGTCCTCAAATGACTTTTGAATCATAGAAAGTTAACTTATACCAAGGAAATTTTAGGGAAAGCCACATATTTTTTTTAATTCATATATGATCACTTACAAAATTTTTATTGACTATCTCCTTTATGTAAAACATTGTTGGACTATAAAAATCAATAAAAATATTCTTCATCTTTAAAAATATATTTCTTAATATAGTTAAAATATACAAACTAGCAATGTACAAATGGTTATATCATAGGAGAAATAAAAATGTGCTATGGGAATTTAGAGAAGACAAATAGACATTATCTATTATCTGTAGAATTTAATTGTTTAATATATTTTATTATCAACCATTATAAAGAGATGGTATTTGTACCAAGATAGTTTAAAATTTTCATAAACATTTACATTGGTAAGAGAATAAATAACATAAAATATATGTTTGTGTTTGTAAATTTGAACAAATTTGTTGGATGGGAAAGACTCTGAGGTCAAGGTTGATGATATAAAAGACAACATAGTTGGAGTGAAAAGCCTTCATTTAAATAATTCTCTGCCTCTTAACAGTAGGATGATCTTGGTCATGTCTTTGTGAAGAAGAAAAACACGTGCACACCCAAAGAGCATAAGCAGCTAAGCTATGGAGAAGTTTGGAAGTTTTTCATATTTCCAGATAAATGTAATTGTTTTGATCTGACTAAATACCTAGGGAATTAAATAGTGAAAAATTCAAGGTGAGAATGGAATATTGAAAATATACCTAAAAGAAATGTGGGACTTGTTCTATAGAAAATTAAGCAGGTCTAAAGTTTTAAAAATGGTCATTTAGCTAATATCCTTAATATTTTTTTTTTTAATATAAGTCTGCAAGAAAATCTACTATAATGAAATGAATGGACAAGAGTTTGGAGATAAAACATGCCTTATAAAGCTACTGAATAGTTTTAAGAAGAAAAGATAAGGAAACAAATCTGCAGAGAAGATATGTATGAAAGATAACGAGATTGGAGTTATGTAGAGGTCTTTCATTGGATTACCCATGACCATACTGTTAAACAAAGAATAGCCTCTAAATCCATTGAGAAAATGCTCTTGGGGGAGACTGTTAAGGAAATGGAGAAAGCAGGATCAGACGGGAAAATCAACAAGGCTATAATATCAGGCTTGATTTAATGTAAGAACTATGCAAAAGGAAGTATATAGGATATGAAGTTATAAATGTAGAACTAGAAATAAAAACATAGAATAAAATTACTTAACAGATGGATTTAAAACTGCAAGACGTTATGTATAATGTTTAGTGCTTTTTAAAATTATATATACTGTTCTATCCTTAAAATAATTGGAAATATATTTACCAAGCTATTCCAAATGGTTATTTTTAGGGAATAAGATTATAGAAGACTTTATTTCATACATGATTAAGTAATTATTTATAATGATCATACAGTTACTTTTTGGTTAAAATTAATATGACAATGGACTAATGCCGCAAAAACAATTCACAGTTCCTGGTGCACTTTTAAATTAAAACAAAGAAGAATAAGGACTTCTGGGGAAGATGGCAGAGTAGGAGGACCCTAAGCTAACCTTGTCCCATGGATACAACTAGATAACATCCACAACAATGTAAATAACCCAGAAAACAACCTGAAGACTGGCAAAACAGACTCTCCACATTAATGTAGAGAAGAGACCACATCAAAGAGGGTATAGGAAGGACAGAAATGCAGTCTGGAGCTAAAAAGACCAATGGGACTGTCCACAGGAAGGTGTGATGACATGAATTTGGGGAGAGGAAAGAAATAGAACCTCACATCAGTCACCCCAAGCATAGGGAACCTGCATGGGGAAGACAAATTCCCAAAACATTTGGTTTTGAAAACCAGAGGGGCATAATTTTGTGAGTTCTTGCAATCAGTGGGGCTTAAAACCAGGAACTTTAAAAATCAGCCAGTTCTGCTCTGGAAGAGCCAACAGAGTGGTAGGAAGCTGACTCCCCACCCTTAATGGGACAATAAGATATACAGACTCATGGAAATAAAGCATAGAAGAAAGAGTTTGAAAAATGCCTGGAGTATAGAGGAGGGAGATTTGTTTACTAATCTGAGAGTGCCTGTTGGAGAGGCAGGGATCATTGGGAGATTTTTCCAAGACAAAAGAACTGTCTGGCTCCATCGCCAACCCCCCTCCCCCCAATACGCTCCAGCCTGGATATATGGATGCCTGTGGGAACCAGCTCAGTGCCAACACTCACAACTTTACTTGCTCATAGTATGCTTTCCCTCAAGTTCTCCCATAGAAAAGCCCCCTCCAACCAAACTTCCACTTCATGTCACCTCCCACAGAAGACCTATGCAAATCTTGCTAACATTGTGTGCCGAGCTCTCTTATTCTCCTTTGGAACTTCCCCCTCCAATATACCCTTGGCAGGAGCCTATCTAAAGTGGTGCACAAGCCTGGTAGTGTGCAAGCAGCCCTCACAGGAACCAGCACCACTCTGAAGTGATTCCTACCCTGGGGAGAGGGAAAGATAACCACATACATACTAGTCCCACTAAGCCCCAGCAGTGGGCTGGGGATAAACATCTGGTTTGATTGCAGGCCTTGCCGACCAATGAAGCTCCTCAGGGTATAATACAGGAGAGGTGCCTTGTAGTTTGGTAAGGCAGCAACTCAGAAATACACCTGGAATGACCCAACTCAAGCCCAAGGTGGCCCCAGACCAGCCAACTAACAACACAGAGACCAAACTCTGCCCACAGCAGGCAAAAGAGCCACTGTAGATGACTGGACTGAAGGCAAAAGTGGCTCAGCCACAATAGTAGGATACACACAACACACATAGGAGACCTCTCTGAAGTGCCAGGTTCTGGTGAATGTGGAACATTGCATTGCAGGGCACTAAGGGATCTGTTTCATAAGATCACTACTTTCAAGAGCAAGAGAAATAGTTGACTTTCCTAAAACATAGAAACAAACAAAGAGAGTTAGACCAAATGATAAGACAGAGGAATTTGTCCCAAATGAAAAAACAGCACAAAATCACAGCAAGTGACCTAGGCAAAACAGAGATAAGTAATATGCCTGATTGAGAATATAAAATACTGATCACAAAGATTCTCACTGGACTTGAGAAAAGAGTGGAGGACATCAGTAAGACCCTTAATAAAGAGATAAAAAAGAACCAATCAGAGATAAGGAACACAATAAATGAGGAAGTAGAAGAACGAATCAGCAACTTGGAGGACAGAGTAATGGAAAGTAATCAAGCTGAGCAGGCGAGAGAAAAAAAGTAAGGCAAATGAGAATAGATTTAGGGAGTTCAGTAACCACCACTAAGTGTAATAACATTTGCATTATAGGGGTCATAGAAGGAGAAAAGAGAGAGAAGGGGGCAGAAAATTTATTTGAAGAAATAATAGCTGAAACTTCCTGAATCTGGGGAAGGAAACAGAAGTCCAGATCCAGGAGGCACAAAGAGTCCCTAACAAAAACCCAAGGAGGTCCACACCAACACACACAGTAACTTAAAGTGACAAAAAATAGTGATAGAGAATTTCAAAGCAGCAAAAGTAAACAATTGCATACAAGGGAAATCCAATAAAGTTATCAGTTTATTTTTCAGTAGAAATGTTGCAGGCCAGAAGAGAGTGGTATATATTCAAAGTCCTGAAAGAAAAAGAAACAAAAAAGAAACAAAACAAAACAAAAAAACTCTGTAGCCAAGAATACTCTAACCAGCAAAGCTATCATTCAGATTAGAAGGAGAGATAAACAGTTTCCTGGAGAAGCAAAAGTTAAAGGAATTCATCAACCCTAAACCAGCCCTACAAGAAACATTAGAGGAGACTTTCTGAGTGGAAAGGAAAGATCATAGGTAGGAGTAAGAAATGTAGGAAGCACAAAAGCAGTAAAATTAAGTATATCTACAATAATAAGTCAAGGGATTCACAATATAAAAAGAAGTAAAGTATGACACAATAGTCCTAAAACAAGGGGAGAGGAGTAAAGAATGGGTTCAAACTTAAGTGACCATGAACTTATTATTTGCATAAGATGCTAAAATGTTACATACAAACCTAACAATAACCACAGATCAAAAACTAGTAATAGATATGCAAAAAATAAAAAAAAAAGGAATCCAAGTATATTACCAATGAAAGCCAGTAAACTGTAAGAGTTTAAAAGAAAGGAACAGAGAAGAACTATAAAAACAACCATAAAACAAGTAAAATGGCAACAACTACATACCTATTAATGATCACCGTAAATGTAAATGGACTAAACATTCCAGTTAAAGACAATGGTGATATAATGGATAAAAAAGCAAGACCCATCTATATGCTACCTGCGAAAGATTCAATTCAGATCTAAATACACCTGCAGATTGAAAGTGGAGCTATGGAAAAGCATTTATCATGCAAATGGTTGTGAAAAGAAAGCTGAGGTAGAGTTTAAAACAAAATAGAATTTAAAGCAAAGACTTACAAGAGACAAAGAAGGATACTATGTAAAGGGAACAATCCAACAAGAAGATATAACAATTAAATATTTATTCATCCAATATGGGATTCATCCAGTGTGGGAGCACCCAGATATATAAAACAGCTAATAACAAACATAAAGAAAGTAATTGATAGTAATACCATAATGGTAGGGGACTTTAGCAGCCCACTTACATCAATGGATAGATCATCCAAACAGAAAACCAGCAAGGAAATAGTGGCATTGAATGACACATTGGACTAGATGTATCTAACAGATGTATTCAGAACATTCTATCCTAAAACAGTAGAATACACATTCTTTTCAAGTGCACACAGAACATTTTCCAGAATAGATCACATATCAGGCCACATAATGAGTCTCAACTAATTCAAAAAGATCAAAATCATCTGATGCATCTTTTCCAACCACAATCCTATGAAACCAGAAATCAACCACAAGACAAAATCTGGAAGAACACAAATACATGGAGGTTAAATAATATGCTACTAAACAATCAATGGGTCACCCAAGAAATCAAAGAGAAAATTTAAAAAATACATAGAGTCAAATGAAAATGAGACATCATGGTCCAAAATCTTTGGGATGCAGCAAAAGCTGTTATAAAATATAAGTTTTTAGTAATAAGGCAAGAAGCAAGATAAACCTCATATAAGTAACCTAACCTTATACCTAAAGGAGCTAGAAAAAGAAGATCAAAAAAAAAAACTTAAAACTAGTAGAAGAAAAGAAATAAAAATTACAGTTGAAATAAATGAAATAGAAATGAGAGAACAATAGAACCGATCAATGAAAACAGGAGCTCTGGTTCTTTGAAAAGACAGAGGACTCAAATACTCAAATATACAAAATCAGAAATGAACGAGGAGAAATAACAATGAACACCACAGAAAAAGAAAGGATTATAAAAGAATATTATGAAAAGTTATATGCAGCACACTGGCAACATAGAAAAAATGGATAAATTCCTAGAAACATATAACCTACCAAAATGGAAGCAGGAAGAAATAGAAAATTGAACAGACTGATTACCAGCAATGAATTTGAATCAGTAATCAAAAAACTCCAACAAACAGAAGTTCAGGACCAGATGGCTTCACAGGTGAGTTCTATCAAACATTTAAAGAAGAGTTCATACCTATTCTTCTCAAACTATCCACAAAAAAAAAAAAAAAAAAAAAAAAAAGAAGAGGAAGGAAAGCTATGAAGCCAGTATTACCCTGATACCAAAACTGGATAAAGACACTACAAAAAGAGAGCTACGGGCCAATATTTCTGATGAACATAAATGCAAATATTTGCAACAAAACATTAGCAAACCAAATCCAACAACATATTAAAATAGTCATTCACTACCATAAAGTAGGATTTATTCTACAGATGCAAGTATGTTTCAATATTTGCAAATCAATCAATGTGATACATCACATCCGTAAGGGAAAGGATAAAAAAACATGTGATCATTTAAATAGATGCAGAAAAAGCGTTTGACAAAGTACAATATTCATTAATGATAAAAACCCTCAAATAAATAGGTTTAGAAGGGACATACTTTATCATAATAAAGGCTATATATGAAAAACCCATAGCTAACACCATACTCAATGCTGAAAACCTGACAGCTTTCCCCCTAAAATCAGGAACAAGACAAGGCTGTCCACCATCCACTTTTATTCAAGATAGTACTGGAAGCCCTAGCCACAGCAATCAGATAAGAAAAAGAAAGAAAAATCATCCAGATTGATAAGGAAGTAAAACTCTCATGACTTGCAGATCAAATGATACTATTTATAGAAAATCTGAAAGACTCCACCAAAAAACTACTAGAACAATAAATGAATTTAGTAAGGTCACAGGATGCAAAATCAAGATACTGAAATACTTTGCATTTCTATACATTACTAATGAAGCAGCAGAAAGAGAAATTAAGAAAACAATCTCATTTGCAAGTGACCAAAAATATTAACATGACTAGAAATAAAATGAACCATGGAGCCGAAAGACCTGTACTCTGAAAACCATGAAACAATGATGAAAGAAATTGAAGACAATACAAATAAATGAAAAGATATTATATTCTCATGGGTTGGAAGAAGAAATATTGTTAAAATGTCCATACCACCCAAAGCAATCTACAGATTTAATGCAATGCATATGAATATATCAATAACATTTTCCACAGAACTAGAACAAATAAAACTGAAATTTGTATAGAACCAGAAAAGACCTCGAATAGCTAAAGCAATCTTGAAAAACAAGAATAAAACTAAGTATCACAGTCCCAGATTTCAGGATATACTACAAAGCTGTAGCATCAAAACAGTAGGTACTGGCACAAAAACAGACACATAGATAATGGAACAGAATAGAGAGCCAGAAACCCATGTTTATGTGATTACTTAATCTACAACAAACAGGGCAAGAATATACAATGGGGACTAGATAGTCTTTAACAAATGGCACTGGGAAAACTGGACAGCTACATACAAAATAATGAAATGGAACCATTTTCTTACACTATACACATAAATAAACTCAAAATATATTAAATACCTAAATGTGAGACTTGAAATCATAAAAGTCCAAGAAGAAAACATAAGCAGTAATTTCTTTGACATCAGTCATATATATATATATGACTCCCTATATTTTAGGTATGTCTCCCTAGCCAAGAGAAACAAAAGCAAAAATGAACTATTGGGACCACACCAAAATTTTGCTTCTTCACAGCAAAGGAAACAACCAGCAAAACTAAAAGACAGCTTACTGAATAGGAAAAAATTTTGAAATAGCATATTTGATAAAGAGTTAATGTCCAAAATATATAAAGAACTTATATAATCCAACACCAAAAAACAAAAAACAAACAAAAAAACAACAACAAAGTAATCCAATTAAAAATAGGCAGAAGACATGAACAGAAATTTCTCCAAAGAAGAAATATAGATGGCCAGCAGACACATAAAAAGATGCTCAAAATCATTAATCATGAGGGAAATGCAAATCAAAACTACAATGAGATACCCCCCTCACACCTGTCAGAATGGCTAGAATCAAAAACACAAGAAACAAGTTGTTGACAAGGATGTGACGAAAAAGCAACCTTTGTGCACTGTTGGTAGGAATGCAAACTGGAGAAGTCACTGTGGAAAACAGTATGGAGGTTTCTCAAAAAATTGAAAATAGAACTACCATATGATCTAGTAATTCCACTACTGGGTATTGACTCGAATAATACAAAATACTAATTTGAAAAGATATATGCACCCTTAGGCTTACTGCAGCATTATTTTCAATAGCCAAATTAGGGACACAGCCCAGTTGTCCATCAATTGGTAAACTGATAAAGATGTGGCATATGTATACAATGGAATATTATCCAGCCATAAAAACAAATGAACTCTTGCCATTTGCAACAACAGGGATGGAGCTGAAAAGTATAATGCTAAGCAAAATAAGTCAGTCAGAGAAAGATAAACACCATAAGATTTCATTCATATGTGGAATTTAAGAAATAAAACAAAGAAAAAAGAGACCAACCAAAAAAGAGACTCCAACTACAGAGAACAAACTGATGGTTACCAGAGGTGTGTGTGTGGGGGAGTGAAATAGAAGGGGATTAAGAGTACACTTATCTTGATGAGCACAGAGTAATATATGGAACTGCTGAATCACTATATTGGACACCTGAAATGATATGTTAACTATATCAGAAGTAAATTTTTAAAAAAAATTTTTTTATTGTGTTACGTTAGTCACCATAAAATACATAATTAATTTTTGATGCAGTGTTCCAAGATTCACAAAATGGAATTCTAAATAATGTTCAAATAATTCACAGAATGGCAGAAAAGAGGAAGAGATATATAAAATAACAAAGGAAACAAAAATAATATGAAATATTTAAGCCTTATCATACTATTAATTACATTTAAATGCTCTAAATACACAAATTAAAAGTTAGGGATTGTCAGAGTGTACTAGACAATTATCTAAATATAAGCTATCTACAAGAACTCGCATCAAATTTAACTATATAATTAGGTTGTAAATAAAAGAATAGAAAAAGATACACCATGTGAACATTAACAAAAATAATAGCAGGAATGACTATATTGATATCAGAAAAGTAGACATCAGAGCAAAGAATTATATAAGTCACTACGTAATGATAAAAGGACAAATATATCAAGACAGAGCAAATCTAATGTTTATGTTCCAAACAACAAAGCTGCAACATACATGAAGAAATAATTGCAAGAGGTGAAAAGGAAATATAGACAAATACACAATTATATTTGGGGACATCGCCACTCCTTGTCAGCATCTGACAACAACAAGAAAGGAAATCATTACCATCAATAGAGAAACTCAATAACATCATCAACCACAGGATCTCAGTGACATTTATAGGCCACTCTACCCAGCTACAACAGAATACGTGTTTCTTTCAAGCTCCTATTTTTAATTTTTAAAAAGACCAGAAAAAAAAGAGAGAGAGAAGCACAGACACACACACAGACACACGCACACACACACAAGAATAAAATATACTCCTCATTGAAATTTGGGAAATCTCAAACATTCATGAAGTTAGGAGAAATAAATTAATGAAGTTAAAATAAATTTTAATAGGCCTACTACATGATATGCAAAGCTCTTAAATTCTTTTTGTAAAACTAGCATGAAACTGAAGCTAAATTTGATGTGTACTCTTGATTTTACAGTAAAAGATAAATCAAGGGTTATCTAGAATTCTGTCATCCATGTGACAACTATAAAATTTAAAAATATTATTGTCTTGCAAAATTTTTATTTTAAAAATTTATACAGAGGAATTAGTCTTTTGATCTCCTTTCACCAATGTTTTAAAGTTATTTTCTAAGGATGAATTCATGAGAAAAGAAATGAACATATATTTACTTCTCAAATAACAGTCTAAGTTGTGAAATCAAAAAGAAAACCGAGGGAATAAAATATTTTGAAGATTGTATTTCTTATGCCACAGTTGATTTGTAAAATCCATATGCTTTTTATTAATCACATCTATTGATTCTGAGTGTAAGTGGTCCTTATGTCTCAAGATGTTGGAATGCTTCTCAGAGAATGACAAGTTCTCACAAGGAGAGGACAGAAATGACTCCAAGGTAGAGTTGCTAGATTTATAGCAAATTAAAATATAGGATGCCCAGTTAAATTAGATTTTTAAGTAAGCGATGAATATCTTTAGTATAGGTATTTCCTAATTTTATATGTGTTCTTCTTATTGATATCCTGGCCTTATTGCAGACCTATTAAATCAGAATGTCTGGGGATAGGGACTATGGCATCTGTTTTGTTAAAAAATTCATCAGTAATTCTAATGCGCAGCTAAGGTTGAGAATCCCTGTGCATAATGATAATTTGTTAATCAAACCACTTATGTGATATATACAATGACAATTACACTGCCATGCTACACAACAAATCCAGAGATAAGTAAATAGCCCTTGTGCATCCTGTTAGCCACAATAATCTTTGGTTGAGGATCACTATCAAGTTTTCAACCTAACCCTGATCTCCACTATGACTTCCTTCTTCCTACATTGGAGAGTAAACTATAGGTGCCACTACCCATTTCATTTCCTCATATTCAAGGTTATCAGAAAACATGTGCAAAATACAAAAATAATGCCTGTTATAAAACAGATTAATGTGTGAAAATGTTAATTTCCTATGTAATAGGTATTATGTTTCATCTCGTAAAACATACAAGATAGTTGAGGATGCTAAATGTGGTAGAGTGCTTCAGAAATTGGTTTTATCAGGAAACTTAGTCATCTGCTTTCATGGTATGCCAGTTAGCTTTTCTGGGCCACCATTTCTTCATTGGTAAAACTGATAGTTTGATTTGGTGACTCTCTAGTTTAAAATAGAATCTAGTGTTTAAAATGACCCTTGGAAAAACTAAGATTGGCACACATAAGTTATTAGATGATCAATGTCTTTTGACTATTGTTATTAGAGACATAAATTTTAATAAGAATATTGTGGAAATAAAATAGATTATGATAGGTATTTACTTGTCATTAGGGAGAATTCACACATATAATTAAATGTAGACTATAACTTCGCAGTCTACAATTTATAGCAATGCTGTGAACCTTTCAAAATACTGAAACTCAGTTTTGGAGAAAGTAAATGTGTCTTGCTTTCAGCTCACTTGCAGGAATAATCAATGACCTATTTAGGGTCATGAAGTAGGAACAACAAACTTTCATGAATTTTAATTAAGATTTAGCTTGCACAGTGGACATCGAGACATCTCTCAAATACTAACTGCTAGTGACTGACACTATTCTTATAAGTGACTAAAGTGAGGCTTTTCTTTTTAATAATAATTAATAGGCTATTAGATTCTATTTTTTTTCCTTCTAATCTCTGACCTGGGATAAGTACATTTCACATTTTAATTTGTCTTATTTTTTTAACTTTACTATAAAAGATAGTGATGGATGACTGTTTTCCTTAATTTAAAAATTTTGGTATCTGCCTCATAGTTTACAGATATGTTTTATCAAATACATGTGAATATTTTAACTCTGTAGAAGAAATAAACGTGTCATTAAGTACTATATATAAAATAATAGTTGTGAAGGGATGAGAATTAGCCAATTCTCAATTATATGTTATTTTGTTCACCGTTAATGTAAGAAACTAATAGATTCATTGTCGCCTACTAGTAGTTTTAGTAGTTTTAGTATTTATGATTCAAGTACATTATTCAGTTTATCTTTTCATGAAGCCCTAAAGGAAAATCAACTTGAAAAAAAGTCAGGTAAAACTATATTTGTGTCTTCTGATGTGCCTGTTGCATATCTAAAATTATTATACATGTTATGGTGATACATACACACAAATTACAAAATCTGTCCTATGTAGATGAAAATCAATTCAACATCCTTTCAATGACTATGCCAATTAAAAACATACATGTCTGGTTAATGTGTACAGCAGAAAAACAATTACTATAATTTTCTAGCTAGCCAAGACTTTTGTCCTTCATTAGAATAGACTTTTGTCCTCCATTAGAGTCATCAAAGACTGTCAGCAAATTTAAAAATCTTTAATAATTCAAAGTGTTTAACATCCAAACTCTTAAATATCCCAAAAGGAGGTTTGAACTTTTTGCACCTCCACTCTGCTTTCAGAAGCCATGCTCAGCCAGTATTTCCCAGACTGAAAATCAGTCTGAAAGGCAGATTTGAAAGGCAGATTCTTTGAAGAAATAAATTTAAACAAAATATCATTTGAAAATATTGTCTGCATGATGAAAAGATTATATGTACATTATCTTACAAAGTTCAGTTCATTATGAAAAATATGCTGATCTTTACCATAAACTTTATGGTGTTTTGGGTCACTTTTACATTTGCATTTAATATTGATTATACAAATCTTAAAACTGCTTTTGACATTCTTAATATTATTTGTGATATCTTAATCAAATTCTGAGTTTTACCTATATTTTATTGCATTATTTTTCTGTTCTTTCTATATAACCAATTTTTATTACCTTTCCTCTAATCTCCTTAAAGGTACTATTTTCTTCTAATTATTGAGTTAAATACTTGGTTTGCTGGTTATATATACTTCATATTTTCTAATATGTGCTGTAAAGAATAAATTCCATTTTCTATAATATTGTTTTACTTGTATCCAAATATCTAAATATGTTATAATATTAATTTTTATTTTGTCAAACTGTAAAAAGGGTTTTTTTAACTCCCTCTTTTTTTTGGTCATAGACTAATATTTTTGCATTGTGACTACTTACCTTCCTTATTATCTTTCTTTTACTAAAACATAAGCTCCTTGATAGCAGGACTTTTTGTCTGCTTTGTTCATTGCTTTATCCTCTCAATCAAAAGAGAATCTGGAACATAATAAGCCTTAGTGATTACTTACTTGGTTCTAGAGGTTTTAGCTGTCTTGAACTAGTTTTTATATTGTTAGTTTCTTCACATGAATTCTATAATCAATCATGGTATAAATTGAGCCATCATATAGTTTTTGCACAGGCTGGAATTTTCAATTTATCACAGTTTTTCCCTTACCTATATTCCTTTCATGAGATAAGAAATTCTTTTATTATTAATATTACTAAGTTTGTGAGTGTAAAGTGTTTCTTGGTTTCCTTTCACAGATGGTGCAGGCCCTAGGGAATCATTTTGCAATAGGGTCCTTTTTCTGTCTTTCTGACTTGGGAAGATATATATTGTCTTCTATGTCTGTGAATTTAGTAAAATCTAAGACTGCAATTTTTAGAGAACATACAAATACATGTTTGCATACATATAAATACTTAAGTTGTCAATATTTTAGATGGGCTTCACAGTTTATCTTTAATTGCCCTTTCCATTTCTAGCCCCTCACAGTTTCTTTTGAGTTTGGCTACATATTAAAATTTCTTTTATTATGTTTTATCTAGCATTTGTATGTGGTTGTGCTAATCTTTCTTGTTGAAAGCTCACAAGCTTTCTTCAGGTAAGTCTTGATTTAAATTGAATGTACCCAAGGTGCTGACCTAAGAACTGTTTATTTCCTTAAGGAAAATGTATACAAATTAAAGGGTTATCCTCTAAAAGCTACCATTACTCTCTTATTTCAGAATTCCTACAGCACTTACTGTTAGACCCATAGATTGAACACCACCAGGTAGCAGTTTCTCCTCTTAAACACATTTTTCCTTATTATTCTGAAAAACCTATATTTATCCTAATCTAAGATTGTTCTTAGAGTCCAAAACTGAACATGTTTCACCTTTTGTTGGTCTTTACAACTAACATTGCATCATAGCCTCATAACTGCCAGTATGGCCAAAGCCAAAGTCTTTTAACAGCACATAATTCCATAAATATTTGTTGTACTTTTACTACTTGTCAAACATTATTTGTCATTATGTACTGTGCTAGTTGCTGAAGGTAGACAAAGTCCTTACCGTCATGGACCTTATTTTCAAAAGGGGGACAATCAAAAAGGACAAAGCCTGGTTAACCCAGATAGAACTCAATTCTTCAAAATGTCAATAAATATTTCAAGAATTCCTTCTATATTCCAGTACTGCAGTGACCAAGAAAATAAGATATCAGCATAGCTCTTATAGCCAGGTAGGGACAAAAGAAAGACAATGAGACCGGCACACCACTACGTAAATAACTATAGGTGTGGGAAGCACAGGGTAAGAAAAAGATTATTGTAGAAATTCTAGCAGAATATGATTGGGATTTTACAATGAGCGCACCTTACTATTTTAGATGTTCTACCCTGACTAAACAGAGTTTTTACCTTGGGCGTTGGATATTTTCTATTGGTTCAACTTTCGAGCATGCATTCATTCTCCTCCCATTAGTCTTCAATAATGGTGCCCCTGTTAAGTCATTTAAACTGATCTCCATTTACTGACACTGATCCTCAGGCATTCTAGGCTTAAGAAACTCTGGCCCATGTCTAGCCTATAAATTTAGAAGCCTCCCTCAAAACGCATGTTTTTCTAAACATATTTTTGTTTGTTTGTTTTACTTTTGTTTGGTTGGTTAGTTTTACTTTCCTTTCTTGAAAGGCCCTTGGTTGGAAGTTCAACCTTTTTTGGAACTCAGCTTCTCTAATGATAAATCCTGGAACTGGTTCTCAAGTTTCTCTACACTCCTTCTGAGGATATGAGACCTTTCTTATATGCTGCCAAGAAGGTTTGCTGACTTCACTCTTGGCTTTCAACTGCTTGTTAATCACATTCAGCTTTTTCTTTTTAGTCCTTTTTCTAGATGTCAATAGAGTTTGGCAATAGCATACAACCCAGTTGCCCTTGACAGTATTATTTCCCTCATGCTTTTCAACATTGAACCAGTTATCGGATTCCTCTTTCACTGGTATACGATCCCAATTTATTACCAGTGAAATTTAAAATAATTTGGCCACTACCTTGTGCCAGGCTATCTGTGGTCCATCTTCCCAGTGGTGGGGTACTCACTGCCAGCTAGGCAGTGGGTGATCTAGTTCAAAAAACATTTTATCACTTACTTTCTCATCCTGACACAAGCTATCATAGTTTGGGTGATTTATTTCATTATCACACATGCTTGATAGCTTGGGTGGCCTAAAACTTGAATACCATTTTTCCTAAGATTTGGTAGTCATTTTTCCCCTGACATATGATTTTCAATATTATATATTAGAATTTTACTGATCCTGTTGTATGCCATTTAAAAAAGTTTTTTTTTTTCTGTCTTAAAATACTCAAGACCATCTTGTCAATCTTCTTTTTATCTCTGATTTTCTGAAAATTTTTAAGTGGTCTTATGTTTTAATTAGTTTTTTCAGGACCTCCTTGAGCCCTTCCCAATCTACAAAGGGTTGCACGGACTTCAGTTCTCAGAAATGGTATTGAAATATTCCATCTGAGAGTACTGAAAATCAAATGTTGGATCATCTGAAACTTTTACTAATTTTCTCATCTGATCTTCTCATTTCACCTTGTGTTTTTCTGGGAGGGAAAGGTGTCTGCTACCCGAGAAACTTAATCATTCAAGCTTTTCCTTTAATTTTTAATTTCTTCTATGATTTTTTTTAAGTTTCCCAAAGCTCTCTTTATGATCTTTGTATTTAGTTTTCATAGTATGTTGTTTTGTGGTTTTTCTTTTAAGTGGATATATATGTTGCTTGCTTCTCTGAGGTTATCAATTATACTTTTGAAACTTTTTTTTTTCCTGGTCCTGAATGCCTTCAATTCCTCTGAGTTCCTCTTTAAAGTTTCTTTGTTTGATCCCTTTTATGTTAGATTTTTCTAGATGTCTAGTGATCCTTGTGTGTCTGATCCTATTTAAGAGTGAGGCACTAAATATCAGATTTGGAAGTTCGTTGTGCATTTGCAAATTTTAAGGGTCAAGTATAGATGAAGGTAACTAAGGATGATATGACTATTTCACCAGTATCTCTAACAGTTAATATGTCCTTCCCCAGAGAGGGAGGATTGGTGCTATCTGTAGCCTGGAAATTATGAGTCTGAGTGTCTGTGATCTGGCAGCTGAGTAGAAATGGGTTTGGACCCTCACCATTTAATGTGTAGATATTCATTATTCTCTAGTTTCAGCATGATACTTCCCACTTGAGTAGAGCTTACTGCTCACAATTCCAAATTCCTTCTGTTTTAACCTTTCTAGAGAGTAGATTTTCAATATTCTGCCTAGTTTGCATGTGTTGTGTGAAACAGTTACAGGTAATAACTGAGTACTTGGAAAGGAGAGTATATACAGCTGTTTAAATGCTTCTAATAGTTGAGGTGCCTGGGTGGTGGCTCAGTCAGTTGAGCATCGACTCGGTTTTGGCTCAGGTCGTGATCTCATGGGTCTGATCTCATGAGTCATGCACTCAGTAAGGAGTCTGCTTGAGGATTCTCTCCCTCTGCCCCTCCCACCAGTCGTGAGCACTCTCTTTATCAAACAAGTAAATAAATCTCAATAAATAAATAAATAAATCCTTCTAACAGTGACATTCAAGAACCTTCTTTTTTCAATTTCATCTTCAAACTTGCCTTCACAGGTAGCAAGTGCCTCCAATTCTTCATCCTTTCAAGCATACTTTAGTGGCAGTTTGTTTCTTAATTTCTCCCCCTATCGCCACTTTCTTTTGTTTGCAAAGTTAATGACAAATTAGCAGCTTTCATCATTCAATTAACATCTTTTCTCTTGTGATGTCCTGTCTTTGTGTCTTTGCTCTATGGAATTATGTCTTTCAAAAGAATCCCTTATACAGCTATTTTAGTAGTGTTTGCGCAATTTGCAGTGATAAAGACATGTGTGTTCAAGCTGCTATGTATAACCAAAAGTCCATCATTTACCTTGAAAAATGACTGCATTGGTGAGTCTCTTATTCAGCACTCGTATCCAGTTATTCTACTCTATTTTTTTTTGTTTGTTTTGTTTTTCAAAGATATTTATTTATTTGAGAGGAAAATGAGGGAGCAGACACATGCACATGCACGTGCACAAGCAGGGGGAGGGGCAGAGGGAGAAGCAGACTCCCCACTGAGTAGGAAGCCTGAGAGGACTGACTCATGGCTAATGAGGAGCTTGATCCCAGAACCCTGAGATCATGACCTGAGCAGAAGGCAGAAGCTTCACCAACTGAGCCATCCAGGTGCCCCTAGCTGTTCAATTCAATTCGAACGCAGAAATATATCTCCAGTCAGCCTGTTAATCTCCATTCCCTGTGCTAATATCCATTATATAATTTCAAGACACTATAATATTTGACCTGAGTTACATTTCCCATCTTGTCCTACCAAATTCCATTCTTCAACTGCAACAAATACATTTATCTTTCTAAAATACAAACAGGACTGTGACATCCTCTTTCTTAAAAACTTTTATCAATTCCTCTAAGTCCTAAGAATAATGTCTAGAGTTCTTAGTGGTACACACAAAGTGTTTAATAATCTCTCAGCCACCCCTGCTCTTGATTCTACTCAGAAACCAACACTTTGCCTTTCCCAACCAGATGAATATAAACATGGGGCCATAAACACACAGACCCATACACACACACATGCACATATGCTCACATGCCCCATGAATATCAAGCTATTTTGAGTGCTATAAATATTCACAATTTTCTTTTATGATGCACTACCTACCCTAATTCCACTATCAAAATCATGTCTTTCTTCATATTGTAGTTTAGCAGTAACTCATACCAAGACATTTTTCCTGACTCTGTATTACAGGATATACCTTCATGGTACTCTCCTTTTAGCCCGAAGTGTCATTTACTACATTGCATTCTTTTCTTCTCCTTTCTCTACACTGCTTGCTGTGCTTTACTCCCAAGATTGTAAACTCTTTAAGGAGCTTATATATTTCTTATATTCAACTTTAATTCCTGACACACTACCTAAGACATAGCCTATACTCAATAAGTACTTGAAAAAAAATCCAAAAACTACTATAAGTGCCAAAACTAGGGGAATGTGAATAATCTTTGTTATGATTAGTTTGTGGGGAGAAACAACTTGTCATTTGATTCATTCTTTGTTTTTTATGAAGAAGCTACAACTAAAACCTTCTGACTCAAAACAGATAATGAGTCATTTATCATCACATTGATTTTCTCATTAGATTCTCTTTTTTTTTTTTTTAAGAAAAAGTTTATCTTCTGAAAGACACTAAAGGGGATCTTTTCACTTTGCTTTATAGGTTTTATATGTAAAAACAAGTAAGAGGAAAAGAACAGAGTTTGTATTTAGTCACCAAAACAACTGCAAAAATATGGCAGAAACAGTAGAATAAGGCCTTTAAAGAGATTTTTGACTTCAAGGTATTTAAGTATAATTATTTATAGCACTTAAATGGTGATCTAAATTAAATGAGAATTACAAATTCAGAGTTAGTTTGATCATAAGAGATGAAGAATAAAAATATGGCTGCACCTAATTATCAATTAGCAATCTCCTGATAAGCTGCAAGAAAGAAGATAATAAATATATTCTCATGACTATCTACATGTCAAACAAGTGTACTTGAAAGGAATACAGTTAAAGGGATTTTCCAATAAATTCGTGGCACTGAAACCAAGACAAATTGCAATAGACCCTTCACTGAAGACTTTAAATAACAGAGTAAAATCATCCTATTTCAGTATCACTAAAGCAAATGTAGAGAAGTGATCACATTTTATTTTCAACTGTTTCTTACTGCTATGCAAGGCTTAACTTGTAATAGGTTTATCATTTCAAAGACACAATTGCTGGTATCATTATGAAAGGCAAAGCAAGAGCAAAATGACACATTATCAAGAAGCATTTTTTCTTTATTATTCTCTCTTTTTATTTATTTCTGCCTTTTTCTTAATAAAGGAAGAATGAAAATGGAAGGGAAAAAATGATATGTCTCCACAGTTTAAAAATATCTTGTGTTATATTTTTAGATTTTATTTGCAAATTTATGATCAATGTTTTATATGCATTTTTCACATGCTAGAAACATCAGATTTAACTTATTCTGTTTATGCTTGCTCTCTTTTTCCTATAAATAAAAGCCTAAGAGAGTTTTCGCAGATTACAGTTTTTCCCATTCTCCTTTCATCATAGTTCATTGTTTTGCATAATGTACAAAAAAGATATATAACATATGAGTCCATTTTAGTCTAAGACCAGGAGAAATATATAAAACTTACAAGTCTTGTAAAACCCTTCTTAGGTAACTCTGCAAAAAAAAATATTGTTTTTTATATTGCTTTCTAAGTTGGTAAATAAATGTTATTGAAATAATAATAATAAAATGGCTAAGGTGAGTTTTAAGTTGGTACGTAAATGTCATTGAAATAATAACTTAGGGGCACCTGGGTGGCTTAGAGGGTTAAGCCTCTGCCTTTGGCTCAGGTCATGATCTCAGGGTCCTGGGATCCAGCCCCGCATTGGGCTCTATGCTCAGCAGGGAGCCTGCTTCCCCCTCTCTCTCTGCCTACCTCTCTGCCTACCTGTGATCTCTTTTTCTCTGTCAAATAAATAAATAAAATCTTTAAAAAGAAAAGAAATAATAATTTAAAAAATTAGGTGTTCATTCCTTACGACCTAAAATTTACTGTTTATGCACAACATCATTCCTACAGAAAGGACATCAACACTATGTATCATAAAGATTTTCCACTTCTTGCTAATTGAGAAAAGTAAATTTAAAATTTTTAGGAGGAAACTTTGTGACAGCATAGGAATAGATTACACAAAGCAATATTTTCGTGAGTTATTTAAGATTATACCTATATCTTAAGCATTTAGTTGGATAGGAATGTGTAACCAAAGAGAAAACTTAGACAATCTGTAACTTTGAATTAGTGATGATTTAATTGCTAGCAGTAACAAATATTTTTTGTCTGATTTTGTGCTTAAAATTGTCTTAAACCTGCATAAAAATGTAAACTAATAATTATAGGTAATTGCTAATACTAAATTAGTATTTACTAATTCAAATACTAAATTCAATGTGCTCCAAGCTTAAGACCTATTTGATAGGAAAGGCTATTCTCATATTCTACCATGTTGTACTGATTTACGTTTAATATATCATTTAAATAACTAAACATAAAGTGTGTCAAAAACTCTATATATTTATAGTTTTCATAGAACTATATGACCAGAGAAAAATTTTGAAATAGGACTCACAGAATTACAAAGTTAATAAAGTTTATGTTAACAGTAATTTTATATGATTGACAACATTGTTTGCTGAATTGTTCCCACTGGTTGTAACATGACTATGATATTCACCATCGTCATGCATATTCTGTGTTGCTCAGCCTGTCTACACTCCTCTTTGCCTTATAATGACTCAATTCTTTCACACTTTTGTGTATTCAAATTACTGTAAAATCTTCACTCATCCTGGCTATCACTTGGCTCCAATTCCAAATATACAAAATAATGCTGTCCAAATTATTTTCTACTAATCTCTGATGATGAAAGTCATATGACTAGGCTACATTGTAATGAGAAACAGAAATGTGTATGTAAGCCATAAATTCTGTGCCAGTACCTAATTACACACATTCACAATCCAAATAACTAGGAAATAATTTGTGTTTTTGAGATTTGATAAATATTAAAATATAAAATTAAGATCATTACTGTGGAGAATTTTTAGACATGAAGCATATGTCTATGGTCCCTAGACTGGAAAACAATACCAAAGAGATACCATAAGGGTTAGATCCTACTTAAAGTTAGGCAATATCAAAATGTGATAAGCGAGTTAATTTTTATGCCTTTTACTAATTTCTATAATTAGAGTGAGATCATTTACCTTTCAAAAATTAACAAAAGATAACATAGAATTATACCTGAAGTGCTAAAGCATGGGGAAATTTAAATATTTTAAGGAGTTAATGTTTTCAATTCAGCAAAATTGGTATGTAACTTTGAACCAAAAATTTATTTCATATAGTGCGCTATTAAATTTAGAATGTTAGAACAAGAAGGAGTTCTCAAAGGGTTTTTCTGTATAGATATGTATATATACTTATATGTGTACATATATCTTCCATATCTTTAGTAATTATCTAAATATTATCCCGGATATGCAGAGACATGTAAATCTGTAATTATCCTGAAGCAAAAATTCATTCATGCACAGCTCAAAACTGATGTATGGAAGTCACTTAGATAATAAATGTGTTTGAATGGTCTTTCAACATTTGTCTTGCTGCTTATCGTTATATGATCTTAAAAAGAATGCCACCTCCTAGTACTAGTTATAAGAATACATGGTATATGGAGAGTCCAAGAAGGAAATGGTTCTTTACTGGACAATCACTATATAAATATCTTAGGCCTTGTATTTACCAGTTTAAAGCAGTTGATTCTATTTTTTAGTATATTTTACAATTTTGGGGGGTAAAGCATATAAAAAATTGCAAATTAAAAACACAAAAAGTTGATTGATACTGTACGGATTTGAGGGATGCCCTGATGTGAAGGATCATAAGTGGTTGGTGGATAATATGCAAGAACTGGGTCTGTTTAGTAGCTGAAAAAAATGCTCAAATGTATATTTAACAATTTTATCTAAATGTGGTTTTAATAGAGCATTATAAATAGCTGTTGCAGATGTAACTAGATCCTGTCCTAGACCTGATAAAAAATACATTAACTTTGATACCTACTTTTCATTTTATTTATGGCCTCAAGTTCAATGGCTTTAATTTCACGAGTAAATATTCCAGTGAATGTTTTTACTCATAGTTTGTGTCCAATCGCTAGAATAAATTTCCCCTTCCTCACCTGTTTTATTATATAAATTCCAATTCTTTTTATTTCTTGCAATAGACAACTCAAATAATCAATCCCCATAACTATGATATTTTGAAAGCATATTACAGGATAAATAATTGAGATATAGACTTGCATTATTTTGTCATACACACACACAGAGACACACTAAACATTTATTCTCTTCTGCACTTTGAACTTTTATACTGCAGGAACAGAAGTAGAAGTTGGCTTTTATTTTTAAAGAATGCAGAGTATGATATTTGGATTTCCTGGAGAAATGTAAACCAGGCAAAGAACTTTGAGGAAGAGATGAAGGGGAGTGTTGACAATAGAGGAGTAAATATCCCAAGTACAAAAAAGAAACACAATTCTTGGTGGGGGGTATATCTATAGTATTCTCTAGTAGGGTATGTTGTCCTACTATGGTGGGGTTGTAGAGTAGAGTAGATTTGATTCAGAAAAAAATAAAGAATATGGCACTTCTTACCAACATATACACACTTAGATCTGCTATATATAAGTATCTCATCCAGGAGTGCTAAGAGACTGCCGTCAGGGCATATGCATAGTATAATCGTAGCAATCTACAGAAATGAAGCAAGGTGGTTTTCAGACAAGACTGCTGACCCAGTCGCAGTATGGCATACAGGGATGAGTTTGGACTCCTAGCAGTAACTACTGATTTAGAATATGCCACTCGTCTATACTGAAACTAAGGCTGATTTGAAAATGCTTATATGATAAAATAGAACAAAGAGAAAACAAGCATACATCTGGATGGTACTGAGTGAAATAAAGGAGACTATGAAATGCTTCTGAAAATCCATTCTGTATCCAAGTCACATAATAAGTTATTGATATTTTGTCCCATAATGGAAAACTGTGCTTTTTATGTGGAAGCAATTATCCTAGGAATCCATTCAATGACTCAAATTTATATAGGGCTACTGGCATGGGACGTTCATTAAGAGACATCCAGGCTTCCAATGAAAGGAATCATAGAATAAATAGTGAGGAAAGAAATATCTGACTGGTTGTTTTCCCAGTGAGTTGCTTTCCCATTACTCCCAGGAAAGAGAGACTAGCAGTGCATTTTTAAAGGCCCTTTAAAGAAAGATAGTGTGAGACATGCCAGCAGGGTTAGGAGACAGAAGTTAGAGATTTGGTAGGGCAATTAACCACTTAAAAGAAGAGACTTAATGTGACCCCCAAGTTATCTGATATAAAATTGAATTTCAGGTTCTGAAAATAATAGGGACCCACCCCTACTCCCCCCAAGCTCCATGGAGAAATGGCAGAACTATGGAAGCAAATAGCAGCCTGATACACACAGATGGTATCTTCTGAGGTGTCTAAGCTGCCAATTCTGGCCAAGTGTTGCGAAGCCAAGTTGAGCTGCAAAGAGTAGAGTTGTTTCTTCTCAAATTAATGATGTAGATTTGACTTTGAATATTTGTACTAAAAAGAAGAGTCCTTTACCTGCCTATCCTACATACCTTTTAAGCCTAAGATATTTTCATGTGACTCCAGGTTATGTGAGAAATGCCAAGACACATTAATGAAATTCAATATTATACCATCCTATGATTTGGGGCTTGGCATGCACTTATATTTTAATTTAGAAAAATTAAGTAATTAGTGTTTATTTTTTTTTAAGTTTTATTTATTTAAGTAATCTCTACACCCCACATGAGGCTTGAACTCACAATCTGGAGATCAAGAGCTTCATGCTCTTCTGACTGAGCCAGTCAGGTGCTCCAAGTAATTAGTATTTCTTATACTGGGGTATGGTAAGGGATGATTCATGCCACTTATATTTTTATTGTCAGTACTCTCCATGATAGTCACAAATATAACTGCTTCTCCAAAGCACTGTAGGATTTCAAACAAGGAGAAAAATCTGATGGGAGTTCAGTTCCTAGTGCCTAGCAAATCCTAATTAGGTCAGTCAATATCAGCCAGTTCCACCTTCCAAATACCAAATGTTGTGATATATGCTGTGTAGGATAGGGAAGCAAACAATTGGCCAAAAGAAAGAAGTACTAGGATCAGATGCAAGAAAAGAAAGCGGGGCGCCTGTGTGGCTCAGTGGGTTAGGCCTCTGCCTTCGGCTCGGGTCATGATCTCAGGGTCCTGGGATCGAGCCCCGTATCGGGCTCTCTGCTTGGCGGGGAGCCTGCTTCCTCCTCTCTCTCTGCCTGCTTCTCTGCCTACTTGTGATCTCTCTCTCTGTCAAGTAAATAAATAAAAAATCTTTAAAAAAAAAAAAAAAAAAAGAAAGCAAAGTGAACTTGGCAATAAGAACAGCCTTACTCTTCAAGAGTATAGGTTAGTGAGATTAATTCTATTAAGGGATGGGACATTGAAGTTAGAGCCAGAATTAGCCAAAAAATTTATTAATCTTCATAAATGATTCCCAGTTCAAAGATCTCACATTTATATTCAAAGCCACATTGCAGCCCCCAAATTTATCTAAATACATTTTCATGAACTTATAAGTTTGGAATTAAATGGATGATTTTTTCAAGAAATACTGTCTGGTAAAGGAACAGAAAAATATGATGATCAGTGACATCTATGGGCATTGCTGTTCTCCCAAGGCATGCTAATATTGTGCTTCTAAAGAATGATAAAAATGATATATTTAACATTTCATATAGTATCATCTCACATGGTCGACCAATTGTAGGGAGATAAAGCTTATCTATATATTTTTTTCTGAACATAAGCTTGTATTTATAGAACTAGCATAAATCTTATAAATCATAAAATACAAATTATAAGAATATGTTTTTATTTTCTATACATAATTTTGAAAAGACATTTTAAATGTGCTTAAAGTTCAGTACTTGCATATAAGTGCCTGCATTTTCTAATTTTCCATGAAAATCTTAAATAAGTGGTAGACATGAGATCTCTAAGCCCATAAATGCAAACTGTCTATTCATGTTGCCAAGAAGCCAGATGGCATTCAAACTTAAAAAAAAGAGCTTTTCCAATACCCATATAACACCTGCCCACTTCAATGATTAGATACTCAAAAGAGATACTAAGGATGGGATTTAATACCTTATACATTATATAATTGTTATGAATAAACCAATGGTGTATATCCATATAATTAAAATTATTCTTTCATTCATTATATTCATTATAATTTTAGTGATAGTAAATAATATATAATAAATATTAGAGGTACCTAAACTAAAAAGTAGATCACTTCTTTTAGGTTAATTTCCTTAAAGGAATCAAAGAGAAATCTTGCCACATTTATATATGCCGCATTGTCATATACAGTAAGTAATTAATTTGTACTATTACAAAAGCCTTTAACTCATCAATTTTATTTTTTTTCTCCATTAATTTTATGAATTCTGACTTTATGAACTCATACATCTCTACAGATTTTAAGGGTCTGCATTTTCTTATGTATAGATATATTGAAACGTAGTTAATAGCATAATTAGTTTTAATACATTGGGATATGAGGTTTTGAGATACTAAAGAATATGTTTAAAAATAAAGTATTTACAGATTAACAGTCCTTTCCATAGGTTTTAAGTACTTTTATTTCATTTCCTGAAAAATTATTAGATTATTTTAATTAAATAAAAGAAGAGGAAGAAAGTATATATGAGAGAAGCTATAGCATCTATACAGTTCTATAGGTCCTAATTCTAAAACTTATTATGTTCCTAGGTCAACAGAAGATTCCCTCTGTCTAGGTCTTTGATATAATTTAAGTTATATCAAAGGCTTTAGGCTAACAACTCATTCTGATAAAGCCACAGAACTACCACAAAGGCAGGAGACCTAGGATCTGTTCCCACTTTGACTAGAAATAATGATTATTACATAAATGGTCACGATATTTTTACATTTGAATCCATATAAACAACAATGCCTAAAAAATGTAGAGCCATCCTTGAACCTTACTTCTACTCCCACATTTGACCAATATTAAAATCTTTGATTTTTACCTCCCAAATCTCTTTCAACCCTACCCATTCTCTCCCTTTTCATGGTCTTTTTGTGGACTTACATCACCCTTATCTAGGTCACTTAAGTACTTGGTACTTTATCTCCTTAGCCAAATAAATAGTTCCCAAAAGTTATTTCTCTAAAATTTGACCATTATATCCTCCCCTTACAAGCATTTAAAGGACTTTCTCTTGTTGATTACGGATTAGGTCCAAAGTCCTACAATCTATATTTTTAATTTAAATGACAATGAAATTCTTGTAATCCAGCAACATCTTCAGGCTATTTCACCTTTCCTTGCTTCGTGTTTTTTTCTTCTGCTTTTGTTATGAAATATATCAGTGTGATGGGCTCTTCCTTTAAAGTGGAAGTCAAAGGATATCTCCTTTTGAAGCCTTAAAGAACCCATCAAAACTGAGTAGATAACTTTTTACTGTATTCTCCCACTGAAGATTTATGTATTTGTAGTGTGTTGCCCTTACACACTGTGTTACATTTATTTTTACAGATTTCCTTATTAAACTGTAAACACGCATTTAAGATATGTATTTATCTCTAAGCCTATATGCCAGGTCAGAAGCAATAAATGCTTGTTGTATAAACAGACGAGCTAGTTAATTTTAATAAAGATATTTATTTAGAGTGAGTAGGTTATATATGACACAATATAATGCTATTCTGAATATATGTGATCAATATATATAAAAACAAAGTGAATTCTTTTCTATGTCTAAAGTACTGGGAGTTAATAATTCTCTCTCATTCTGTACTCTCTCACACACACACACTCACACATATATGCACACTCTGTTTCTGTCTCTTTCTCTTACACAAATAGTTGCACTGAAAATTTAAACTACTTGTAAGATAATCTTCAAAAATCTCATAATTAGGTTTATAGTTCTCCCAGACCTAAAATATTTGAAAAAAGCTTGGAAAACTTTTATGGGTGAGGAAAAATCATCCTATTAAATTTGGAAGGCAAGAAGACTTTTCAGCCATATAAATTGGTCTACAAAAGGTATTCCTAAAGAACTAAAGTATGCTGTAAATGCACTGATGCCCTGACCTGTAGAGATGTAGTAATTCCACTGACAATAAGAAGTTTGAGCAATCTTTTTCTCTTTCCTTACTGCCCAATGTCTTTGATGAAAAAGTACTGTCAAACGATACTGCAGAACGTGGCATTAAAGTTTAATTCTGTCCAATCAGGTAGGCAGAGATCAAATTCTGACACTGTCTTTTATTGTGGAATAGAGAACTTTCTGAAAACTCTTTTAAACCATTGCAGCAAACCAAAAATATTATAATAACCAAGAGAAAACATTTCCAGCTTTAATTTTTTTCTTCATTGTTAAAAATATCTGTGTAAGTATAATGTAAAATATAATCAGAAAGTTTGTTCTTTTTTTCTTTTTCTTTTTTTTTTCCAGAGCAAGTATTTTATTTTTATTTCAAAGTTTAACCTTATTAATCCTTAAGATTCCTGGTCAACCTTTTGCATAAGCACTCTTACATATTTGATAATCCTATAAATTCATTGCATTAACAACAGAAAAGTAAAATAGTAACTAGTAATTTTTTGAATAACCACATATTTCCTTAAAATTTGCATTTGACAAATTTCCATACAGTTAGTTTCCAATACAGGAAAAGCACTGAACCTTAAAATAAACCAATATATATTTGAAGAAAAAAAAAGTGTTAAACTGTTATTTTATCTGCTGATAAACAGGAATTAAAAATTACTCATTCTAAGAAGAATTGCTAAATGATGTATACACTGAAAAAATGTATTTTTTTATTTTTTATATTATTTATTTTATTTATTTTTTAAATATGTTTTTATATATGTATTTATTTATATTTATATTTTAATTTAATTTATTTATTTGTTAATTCTTCTATATTTTGCTTTATTTTCTATTGAAGTATAATTACCATACAGTGTAATATTAGTTCTAGGTGTACAATGTAATTAGTCAACAATTCTATACATTTCTCAGTGTTCATCAAGATAAGTGTACTATTAATCCTCTTTACCTATTTCACCCATCCCCCACCCACTTCCTTTGGGCATTGCCAGTTTGTTTTCCATATTTAAGAGTCCGTTTTTTGTTTGTATCTTCTTTTGTTTGTTTTGTTTCTTAAATTCCACATATGAGTGAAATCATATGAAGCTTTGAGATTCCAACCTCAAGGATATTGTTTTGTACAGTTTTTCAAGAATTACTTGCTGAATTAATTACTTGCCTAATAATTAGCATTACCATGAAATTCATGTCTTTCTCAATTCTAATCTTTTGAAATTAAATGAGTATTTGCCTGAAAGATATAGCAATCATCAACTTTCAGTATAATTTTATGAGTAGATCAGTAATGTTCTTATTTTATTTTCTACATGTGGTAATAAACTAAAATGACCTTAACTATGTCCCCAAGAAGAATAAAAATCTACACAAAACTTAATTTGGTGGAATAGAGCAATCCCTATGCCTGTCTTATAGAGTAAAATTCATCATATTGAATAAAGAGGGCTTCTTTGTCACTAATATAAATTTTCTTTTTAACACACTTTTTTTAATTTACTGTCATATTTGGTGTGTTTGACATTGTTTTGTGTCTAAAATAATATAAATTTATCTTTTAAAAATGATTTGGTCATGAATTATTGTCAGATATTTTGAAAGGCAGACTACAATATAAATGCTAACCATTGATCATATATTTTTATTTATTTACATGTGGAATGACGAAGAACATGTATATCACAATAGCACTAAACAGAGAAGAATGTACATGCATTATATTCAAAGTCAATTTCAAAGGTTATGAAAAGTTTGAAAATATGCAAAAATTATACCAGCCATACTTTAGTAGTATGATATTGATTTAGCAAAATTATATTTTAGAGTGATTTAATTTATTGTTATTTTGAAAATCTGTAATTTATGTTAAAAACACAGTGGTTAAAGTAAATAGAAAAATATTCCCTGCTCATGGATTGGAAGAAATATTGTTATTATTTTTTAGAAGAAACAGTTAATCAATTACTGAATTCTTAAAAGAGGAATGGAAATAAATCTCAAAACCAAATATTGTGCAGTCACTTGAGGAAAATACAGAATAAAGATCCAACAGTTTTAGCTTAGTAATGAAAATGGGATGTGTCCTCATCCCCACTCTCTTGGCTCTGGCCTGTGTTATATAATTCTGCTGACAACTCTTAGCACAGGTCAGTGAAGAGAGGTAACATGAAAAATGATGAGCTCTAGAGACTATCCAAGAGTGTTTACTAACTATATTAACATTTGTGATTGTTTATTCCCATCTTTCTGTGCTTTGAAATAATTCCAGTCTATATGCTCCTGTAAAAGGCAAGCAATTTCCAGGATAAAGTCAACACCAACCAACTAGGGTCAATCCATTCTCTGTCAATCAACAGATTTACTGCAATCCACATGAAAATACCAACAACATTTTCCACAGAACCAGAACAAATAACACTAAAATTTGTATGGAACCATAAAGGACCTTAAATAGCCAAGCAACCTTGAAAAACAAGGACAAAGCTGGAGATAATCACAATGCCAGATTTTAAGATATACTACAAAGCTATAGCAATCAGAACACTATAGTACTGGCACAAAAAGTAGACACATAGATAATGGGACAAAATAGCCCAGAAATAAACCACACTTATATGGTTTATTAATTAATCTACAACAAAGGAGGCAAGAATATACAATGGAGAAAAGACAGTTTCTTCAACAAATGGTACTGGGAAAACTGGACAGCTACATGCATATAATGAAATGGGGCCATTTTCTTATACTATACACATAAATAAACTCAAAATGGATTAAATACCTAAATATGAGGCCTGAAATCTTAAAGCTCCCAGAAGAAAAAATAGGCAGTAATTTCTTTGACATTAGCCCTAGAAACATTTTTCTAGATATGTCTCCTCAGGCAAGGGAAAAAAAAGCATATTAAACTATTGAGACTACACCAAAATAAAAAGCTTTTGCATAGCAAAAGGACCATCAACAAATGACAAGGCAACCGACTGAATGGGATAAGATATTTGCAATGATATATTCAAAAAGGGGTTAATATCCAAAATATATAAAGAACTTATACAGCAAAAGACCAAAGAACCCCACAAGTAATCCAATTAAAAAATGTGCAGAGGACATGAATAGACACTTTTTCAAAGAAGACACACAAATGGACAACAGATATATGAAAAGATGCCCAACATCACTAATAATGAGGGAAATGCAAATCAAAACCACAAATGAGATATCATCTCACACCTGTCAGAATGGCTAGAATCAAATTAACAAAAAATAACAAGTGTTGGCAAGGATGTAGAGAAAAAGGAATCCTTGTGCATTATTGGTGGGAATGCAAATTGGTGCAGCCACTGTGGAAGATAGTATGGAGGTTACTCATAAAATAAAAAACAGAAAAACCACATGATCCAGTAATTCTATTACTGGGTATCTATCTACCCAAGAAAACCAAAAACATTAATTCAAGAAGATATATGCAACCTTGTGTTCTTCATGGCATTATTTATAAATTTTATTTTTGACTCTTAGTCAAAGGTTTATTTTTTGGAGAGAACAAACAAAATCAGAAGTTGTTAGAGGATTACATAGTCCATCTGATATTTCTGAAAACATAAACTCTATGTAATGGAAAGCCACCTAAGTGTGGTTGTTAAAATATAGATGTTTTATTCCAAGTTATAAAATGAATTTACTTGCAGCAAAGGTGATTGATGATTGTTGAAAATAAGTTACTGTAGATCAATACCCTTACCCTGTATACTTCATAAGTTATGTACCACCTCTGATTTTTCTACCCAAGCATAGAAAGATATAGCATTTATCTTTCCTTACTTATGACATGATGGGATTCAGGAAGGCTTACTTATCTCAGATATTTGATTTAACGATATGTTATAGTTGCTGAGATCTTATATTTAAAAATTTATTAGTTTTTCCTGATTTTCTTGAATATTTTTTAAAAGGAAAAATACCAATGTGAGTAATCAAATATTTTTTACCTCTCTTTTAACATAATACATAGAGTAATACAAACTAATTACACTCAGTTCATGGCAGAAAGTGTAATGAATGAGAAGGGCAAGAATATGAAGCACAGTGGGGTGCCTGGGTGGCTCAGTGGGTTAAAGCCTCTGCCTTTGGCTCAGGTCATGATCTTAGGGTCCTGGAATCGAGCCCCCCATTGGGCTCTCTGCTCAGCAGGGAGCCTGCTTCCTCCTCTCTCTCTGCCTGCCTCTTTACTTACTTGTGATCTCTCTCTCTTTCAAATAAATAAAATCTTAAAAAAAAAAAAAAGAATATAAAGCACAAGACTATGGGGGCAATGACCAAGAAGAACTGAATTTGGAGGAAATATCAAAGTGAGGGTACATTTCTAACAGGATGGTGGGAGAGTTGTGGCAGATGGAAAGGGACTCTGCAAAGCCAAAAGCAAAGAACACCAAGGAAAAAACTGTCTGGAACAGGATTTCACATATTAAAAACAAAAACAAGTATCTTTGTATCTCAGTGCTTTGTTTTATAAATTATTTGCTATATTCTTTATAATCTACATGGTGCCAGAGAAAAAAGTTATGTATAATGTTTTTACATTACTATAGGCCTCTGCCGTGTGATTCTAATTTGGATTTTAGTGTAATTTCAACATAGTTTTTATGGTTCAATAAAACTTGCACACATTAAAATGCTATTAAACTGTTACACATGGTTAATAATACTTATGGACTTCTGAAAGCAGCCATTACTAAACTGAACAAAGTCATTAATGTCTTTAAACTTTATACCAGGATATAAACTACAAAAGAGATGTTTAATCGTATCTACAGAATAGTCATGGCACCTGACTACATACATTTTTTCTTTTTTACTATATGTATACATATTTTTTGTATTAGTACTCTAATGAAAATTAAAAAAAAAAAACCTCACTGTATTCTAGAATTGACTTTCCCACTCATCATGACTTTGAAGCCAACTGACAGTACAAAACTCCTATGCTTTTGCTCCTTCATCTGTGTACTAACTAGATTACCATAGGCAATCTCTATAACATTCTGCAGCCCTAAAATCATTGTGTTAGTAAGAATTCACCCTAAAATTCAATGTGTTAGTAAGAAGCAACCATTTGAGTTTAGGACTAGAAATACAATAATAAATTATTATATTTTCTGAACAAAAGGTTATTTCCATTTATTTTAAATAAATAATGGCAAAGATTTTTAAAAACTTATCAATTATTGACCATATTTTTTATTTTCAACATTCATATTATTAATTTAATATGTCTTCACTGGGCAATATAAATGAACTCACTCAAGAGTTTGAGTTGCTAAACACATATATTAGTAAAAATAAATTAAGGTATTTGAAATTATCTTTACATCTCAAGAAAGGATCTAAGGTATGATTATAAAATTGTCTTTAAAGTATGATTGAATTACTTAAACATTATGTTCCTTGGCACTCACCTAATACCCCAGTTATTTTTTTTTAACTAAAACTAATCCTAGCTTATTTTGCTTGAAATAGTTAACTGATTTAATTTATGTCAGTATTCAAAGCAATATTATGGATATGATACATATTATGGACAAATATAGAGTAATGAGGAAACTAGCTACATATCACTGGCTTATTCGTTTTACCATTTTCAAGGATCATATTCTAAAAGGTTAGACTTTAGTACATCCTTTTTTTTCTTTCATCTTTTTCTTCTATTTAAGGAGATATTTAAATGGGTCCACATATGCTCATCAGTTTCTCCCTGGATCTAAGTCACCTTACCACATGTAGATAAAGTAGGTTCTCAGGTATGCTTATTCTCCACTGCCTTAACTGGGCAGACCTATTATTTAAAACAGTCTTGTAGACACAGAAATAATTAAATAAAGAAGAATCTGGCTGATAGAGTTGGGATATAAAAGTGGTCATATGAGACATCTGGGTAAACAGCAATAAAGATCAATAAAACAGGGATAAAAATGTTAGTAACTGAGACTGCGAGTCAACTTAAAAAATTCTGTAACAAAAAGTGAGCCAAGTTATTGGCATTTGAAGAAAAATGAATTCTTCAAATAAGTTACTTTATAAACAGAAAATAACATGGTTTGCTAAGTGGGCATTATATTTACAATGGAAAAAAAAAACAAAAACCCAGCTACTTAAAAAGTCCACTTAAAAAGTAAGCGAAAATAAATAATATTCCCCAAAGAAAAATTTTATAAAACCAGATTTAAAAAAGTGAGAAGTAGGATTTGTACAAATTTTTTTTAAAAGATCTTATTTATTTATTTTCCAGACAGAGAGAGAGAGCACAAGCAAGAGGGACAGAGGCAGAGTGAGAGAGAATCTTAAGCAGACTCCCTACTGAGCATGAAGCCTGACAAGAGCTCTTTCCCAGGCCCCTGAGATCATGACCTGAGCAGAAACCAAAAGTTGGATGCTTATCTGACTGTACCACCCAGGTGCCCCAGGTTTCATACAATTTTTTAAATAAAGAGAAATGATTATTTTATTATAGCTTAAATAAATATACCACAAGTTAATCCTTAACCCACACACAAATACATGATTTAATTTGCAAAATATTCCATCTCATGAGTTTTATTTTGTAAATAAATGTTTTGAGGATAGGACTAACTTGGCAGCAACACCGATGGCACTTACAGTCACTGTGCAAGTCTCTTAGAAATTGAAACTCCTAAGGCATTTAAATTTACTATTTGCAGACTTTCAGGAGCTTTCAGGCATATTGAATCAACAGTGAAAATTCTGAAGACAGACAACTGTTATTTAAATGAAGTTTGAATAACCTTGTAGCTGTAATGGTTGCCTAATCTTGTCCCTGGGAGATAAGCCTGGAAAAGAAGCAAGCCTCTTGAGTCTAAATTCCTTTGTCTTCATGCTTTAAGAAAGGTCAGCCTAGCTAGCCCATGATTAACATCCCCTAAAAGGAAGATTTATAGAGTAGCTTTTATAGTGCTTGAATTAACAAGGTTGTAAAAACATATATTTTAGTTTTAGTTTCACTTTTTTCTTTTTTTTATTTTTATTGAACAGAATGGGTTTCCATGAATGGAACTTTGATTTATAACATCATATTCATTGGAACTAAATGTTCAACTTACCATTGTTGACTTCATCCAGGTACTGATTAGGTTATAACCCAGAAGGTCCTTGCAGTGGTCAAGTAGTCATTTTTATGATATTTTATGTAATTACAATGAATAGTAGGAACATATTTACTTTCTATACTTTACCAAACCACCAGAGTAAAATAAGCAAAATTCAAGCTTAAAAATACAAAATATAACAGAGACAATACACACACGAGCGCACACACACACACACGCACAACAAATAAAAATGGCATGTTAAGCAATATGTAATAAAGAATAAGTATGTCATAATAATAAGTTAACACTGTCTGCATATGTTAAATGAAACAATAATAATGTTGGGATTATGTGAAATTATCATCTATGTGTGCATTACTAGAGATATGCCTAAATAAAGTGATACTGCAGAGATCAAAATAAACAAGAGGACAAAAATACACTGTAGGTATTGAACAAAGAAAATGTGGTGGCAATATTAAATGTGATGCAGAATATATTAATAATTTTAAAAGGAAATAATTGACAAAATATAGAAATAATAGAAACACTTTACCACTAAATAATACACATATTTCAACCTTTCTGTAACTTTAGATACTTAGGAGAAATACAGTTTCTTCACAGATTTTAACTTAATATCGGGCCCTTAAAAATCAGACTGAAATAGAAGAGGTAAACTATTTTTTCAATATGTGGTTTCAATTAATATTTTACAAATTGAACAGGTAGTGGCTATGTTTTCAAATGACCAACCAATTATATATTATATAAAGAACAAAGGTAATGAAAATTCATCTCCTAAGAATTTTTAAAAGATACCTTAAATAGTAGTTGGTTCAAAAATACACTGGCGCATTAATTTATCTTTATAAATCTTAGCAAATGAATATTTTTTCAGTTGCTAAGATCTTAGAATTAAAGTACAGCAGGAAGACTAATGAATCTCTATAAGAAGTATGTTATAAATATGAACTATTTATGTATCATTCATTTGCTGTAATATTTAAGAAAAGGAATAAGAATCCAATTTTGGGAGAGAGAGGTGATATGAAGCAATTATAAAATGAGAGATGATTAAATTTGGAAGTCCAACATGGGATTTATATGAATATATGGAAAAACATAAAAGTAATGCTTTCTTAGAATTGTTGGGTTAAAATTTGTGATTTCATTTTCTTTAAGATGAAAACTTACTTAAAAACTTAGTATCTAAAAAAACAAACAAACAGTAACTACATTTCAGAGTGCATCACTACTCAGATGTTTACATGCTTTCTTAAATACATATTTGGTTAATTGTGGGTAAATAAATACTGACCTGCAGTAAAACATGTGTCCAGATCCATCAACACAAATCCCTCCATTAAGCCAGAGGACCAACTTCAGTTCAGGCTCAGCATGACTGTCAATATTTATTTCACAATATGTACCAGTGTATCCACTTGGGCAAATGCAAGCAAAGCCACGGACTGATTTCTCACAGAACTCTTCATTTATGAAAGGAATTGATGTGCAGTTCTAAATTAAGAAAGAGAGAATCAAATTTGATTACTAGTGATAAGACTAACAATTTTATTAAAATTATATTTTATTTAAACGTTTCTGAGAAATCAATATGCAAGTTTATCTGATATTCCCTTCCTCTAGTAACTGAAATGTTTCCAGTAATAAATGATTTTTATTTATCACCAGAAATACTCTGTCAAGTGTCTCATGTTAATTTTTCAGAAAAAAAAAAAACTTTATTAAACTTTACTAAAACATGTATCATGGCAGTGAACACCTACTCCCATACTCTCCCTAGTAATGGTGCTAATGCAAATCCTATGTATATAATATCAGGAATTCACTAACCCTTAAGTATACATCCCAGTTTGCCTGGAACAGCCCCAGATGAATTCTGCTGTCCTAAGATAATGATTAATAGTGTCTTTACTAACTATTGGAGGACTCCTGGGTTTGAACACATACTTAGAACAGACAATTCACAATTGACTAACATCCCTCTTAAAAATCAGGCATCTCCCTTTTTATTCCATTCATAATCTTTTTTTTCATCAAAATTGTTTTAATATGAATATTCCTTTTTCAGATTTATTGAGGTATAACTGACAAAAAAAACCCTGCCCTACATTTAAACTAAATGACATGGTGATTTGATATAAATATGCATTATGAAAAGATCCTCACCACTATCACCTCACATATTTACCTTTTTTCTTATTAGAGTGGAGGGAGTGAGACCACTTCAGTTCTATTCTCTTAGCAAATTTTAATTACAGAATCCAGTATTATTAATATAGTCACCATGTTATGTATTAAGTTCCCAGAATTTCTACATCTTATAACTAAAAGTTTGTATGATTTCCCAGATTTTCCCTATTTCTCCTATCCCCTGATCACTGGCAATCAACCATTCTACTCTCTGTCTCTGAGTTCAACAATATATATATTTTTAAGATTCCACAGAAAAGTGATACCATGCAGTACAGTATTTGTTTTTAGCCTGGCTTATTTGCCTTAGTATACTGCCCCCAAGTTTATTAATGTTGTCACAAATGGCAGGATTTCCTTCCTTTTTAAGGCTGAGTAATATTCCATTGTATATATACATGCCACATTTTCTTTCTTTCTTTTTTTTTTATTATGTTATGTTAGTCACCATAAAGTATGTCATTAGTTTTTGATGTAGTGTTCCAAGATTCATTGTTTACATATAATACCCAGTGCTCCACACAATATGTGCCCTCCTTAATACTCATCACTGGGCCAACCCATCCTCCCCACACCCCTCCCCTCTAAAACCCTCAGTTTGCTTCTCGGAGTCCTCAGTCTCTCATGGTTCATCTCCCCCTCTGACATCCCCCCCTTCATTTTTCCCTTCGTTCTAATGTCCTCCATGCTATTCCTTATATTCCACAAGTAAGTGAAACCATATGATAATTGACTTTCTCTGGTTGACTTATTTCACTCAGCATAATCTCCTCCAGTCCCATCCATGTCGATGCAAAAGATGGGTATTCATCATTTCTGATGGCTAAGTAATATTCCATTATATATATCAACCACATCTTCTTTATCCATTTGTCTGTTGAAGGGCATCTTGGCTCTTTCCACAGTTTAGCTACTGTGAACATTGCTGCTATGAATATTGGGCTGCATATGGCCCTTCTTTGTACTACATTTGCATCTTTGGAGTAAATACCCAGGAGTGCAATTGCCAGGTCATAGGGTAGCTCTATTTTTAATTTTTTGAGGAAACTCTACACTGTTTTCCAAAGTGGTTGCACCAATTTCCATTCCCACCCACAGTGTAAGAGGGTTCCCCTTTCTCTACAGTCTCTCCAACATTTGTTGTTTCTTGCCTTGTTAATTTTTGCTATTCTAACTGGTGTAAGGTGGTATCTCAATGTGGTTTTGATTTCAATTTCCCTGATGGCTACTGATGATGAATATTTTTTCATGTGTCTGTTAGCCATTTGTATGTCTTCAGTGGAGAGGTGTCTGTTCATGTCTTCTGCCCATTTTTTGACTCGATTATCTGTTTTTGGGGTGTTGAGTTAGAAAAGTTCTTTATAGACATTGGATATCAGCCCTTTGTCTGTAGTGTCATTTGCAAATATCTTTTCCCTTTCTGTGGGTTGCTTCTTTGTTTTGTTGACTGTTTCTTTTGCTGTGCAAAAGCTTTTTATCTTGACGAAGTCAAGATTTTGTTCTCTGGCAGCTTTTCAAGTCCTTTTGGAGGGTCAGAGCAAAGTAAACTGTCCGCACCCAGACCTCCACCTCAGAGAGAAGCCACACTCTGCTCTTCTCTGAATGTCCAAAACACACAGACACCCCCCTCTGCAAACTCCATTTAACACCAAATCCTCCCACAGGCAGTGCACCCCCCCAACTTGTCTCTGTACCCTGGTGCCACCAAAACAACGAGGGATACTGGTCCGGGCAAGCCCAGTCTGGTGGCTGCCCTTCGGGGACTGCTGACTCAAGTCTGCACTTGGTCCTCTCATCCCCGTTGGAGGCAGCGGTGGCTGCAGTAGCAGCAGCTGCCACCAGCCCCAGGGACTGCTGACTCAAGCCCATGCTGGGTGCCCTCAGCCCAGGCATCAGTGGAGGGAGCGGAGGTGGCTCTGGTGGCCCAGCCCCAGGGACTGCTGACTCGAGTCCACGCCAAGTCCTCTCAGGGATGGTTAGGTGGTGGCTGCTGCTGTCCTGGGACCGTGGGCTTAGGTCCAAACCCACAGCCGCCTGATCCCAGCAATTTTCCCTTAAGTCCCTTTGTTCTGTTTGAGTGCTGTTATCAGTCCCTTCCTGTCTCGCAGCCACTCGTCTCTAAGCTATTGCTGGTCCCCAAGCACAGGGCACTTTCACATTGGGGTATTACTTTCCAATGGTTTGCTTCTGGTGGCTCCCTCCCCCTTCTGTTTATCCTCCGATATCTGTCCCTGCACTCCCAACTCCTTTGTACCTCTCCACTGATGATTCTCTGCCCTCGTAGAGATCCAGAAGTGTATAATCTTATATCTCAGTCTGATTTCATGGGTGTTCAGAGTTCTCCGGTAGATTTCTAGCTCAATTCAGGGGACCAGTTGAAATAGGGTCCCCTACTCCTCTGCCATCTTACCTAGATGCCACATTTTCTTTATCCAACTATCGGTTGATGAACACAGGTTGTTTCCGTACCTTGGCTATTGTTAATAATGCTGCAGTATACACGGAGCTACAGATATCTCTTTAAGGTAATGGTTTAATTTCCTTTGACTATTTAATCAGAAGTGTGATTACTGGATTGTTTGGTAGTTATATTTTTACTTTTCTGAGGAATCTCCACAGTGTTTTCCATAGTGATTACCAGTGTACATTGCCATCATCACTGTACATTTGGGTTCCCTTTTTTCTACATCCTTGCCAACATCTGTTATCTCTTGTATTTTTGCTAACAGACATCCTAACAGGCGTGGGACAAATATCTCTCTGTGGTTTTGATTTATATTTCCCTGATGATTAGTGATGTTCATCACCAAATATCTATTGGCCATTTGTATAGCTTCACTGGAGAAATGTCTATTCAAGCCTTCTGCCCATTTTTTTAGATTGAGTTGTTTGGGGTTTTGTTTGTTTTGCTATTAAGTTGCATGAGTTCCTTATATATTTTGGATATTAATCCCTTATTAGATATGTGGTTTGTGAATATATTCTCCCATTCCCTATGTAGCTTTTCATTTTGTTAATGGCTTCCTTTGCTATGCAGAAGCTTTTTAAGTTTTATGTAGACCTTTTGGTTTATTTTTTGCTTTCTTTGCATTTGTTTTTGGTGTCAAACCCAAAAAATGATCGCTAAGATCAAATATCAAGGAGCTTACCAGCTATGTCTTCTTTTAGGAGTTTTAAGGTTTCAGGTCTTACATTCAAGTCTCTAATCCATTTTGAGTTGGTTTTGTGATGATGTAAGAAAGAAGTCTAGAGTCATTATTTTGCATGTGGCTATCAGTTTTCCCAACACCATTTATTGAAGGTACTGTCCTCTCCTCATGTGGATTGTTGGCTCCTTTGTCATAAATTAATTGACCCTATTTGCATAGATTTATTTCTGGGCTCTTTATTATATTCCACTATTCTATGTTTCTGTTTTTATGCTAAGCCACACTGTTTTGATTACGATAGCTTTGAATATAGTTTAAAATCAGGAAGTGTAATGTGTCCAGCTCTGTTTTTCTTTCTCAACATTGTTTTGGCTATTTGGAGTCTTTTCTGATTCAATATAAATATTAGGATTTTCTTTTCTATTTCTGTGAAAAATGCCTTTGGAATTTTGATAAGGGCAGTATTCAATCTATAAATCCCTTTGGGAAGAATGGACATTTTAATAATATTAATTCTTAATTCTTCCATCCAAGAATAGGAAATATCTTTTCTTTTGTTTCTTTCTTTCCATTTTTTGGTATCTTCCCTAATCATCTTTTATCCATGTTTTATAGTGTTAAGTGTACAGATCTTTCACCTCCTCCTTGGTTAAATTCATTCCTAAGTATTTTATTCTTTTTGGTGTTATAAATGGGATTGTTTTCTTAATTTCTCTTTCTAATAGTTCATTGTTGGTATATAGAAATGCAACTGATTTTTGCACTAGCATTTCCCTGCTAACAACTTAACTTTGAATATATATATAAAAGCTCTAGATTTATACAGTCTTAAAATTTGGGATGCTAGATGTGAGATCCAAACCCATCACTTCTCAGGGAGAAGCTGGAAGTTAGGGATTTCTTCCTGATCATATGGCACTGTGCAAGAGCGGGATTTATGGTGAGAGTGTGTCTCAACCTTGCTGACCCATTTCAGTGTGAATATTTTCTCAGTTGCCTGATGTGTAGTAGTTTCTAGATTTCTCTCAAGGGGAATTGCTGTGTGCATTGTTTTATACATTCAGTGCATCCACGGCAGGAGGGAAAGTCAAGTGCCTTGTGTCACCATCTTGGTCCACAGTCTTATTGTGTATTTGATCAGAATCTTTTAATTAGCCACTTTTCCCATGCATTTGTCCAAATTTGTGTCTACTATTTCTGCATCCTATAGTCCCAGAAATACAGGGGATTTGTTGAGTCAGAGGAACCTAGATAATGTCTGCATTACTTTTGAAGCATTTGAATATTTTTAAACTTTTATACTACTTTTACCCACTTATTAAATAAATGGTATTTTATTTATTGTTGGTGCATTTATGTGTAAAATGGCAATAATTTCATCCACTTCACACAGGTTCCCATGAAAATTTAATAAAATAATAAATATAAAGTAATTAGCCCTGTTCCTGGGACATAAAAGTTGCTCAGTAAATGTTATCTTCTTTCCCTTTATACTCTGATGGCCAAGGGCCTTGCCAGCCTCTATCTCAGTCATTTAGCTAGAATAGAAAATGAGTTTTTTAGGATATTTAGTGTCTACCATATCATGCCATATGCTTCCTAAGTTTATATTTTAGATATTACATATGTGCTTATATTCTGGAAAGCACAAAGCATGGTGCTTTAACCAAGGTATGACATCATTTTTCAAGGTAATGTTAATTCTGAAAAGGTTTGCACCTATAATTCTGAAAAATAATTTACGGAATTTTATGACATCACTAGTAAACCATTTTTGTATACTCTTAACATGTTGTCTACACAAAATTCTTAATGAATATACAAAAATATGAATCATTTGCACTCTGGATCCTAAGTTACTACATCTTCAAAGATAATTACATATACAAACATGAGATTTTTTTTTTCACATTTTACTCTGTAAAGTGATATTTTTTAGAGCTACCATTGGTTGACATTTATGCTTATAAACACTTAGTGACTTTTAAGAAATGTTAACATAAAAATAAAAACTCACACTGAAAAGGCTAATGTGAAGCCACTGCATTCATATCACTTATCACATGAAAAATTAAGGATTTGTCAAAATCATCAGAGAGTTTAATTAGTATCCTTTTCAATAAGAAATGGATTGTGCCCTTGACTATAAAACTCAAGTCATGCTATGCTTAGAACCCAGATGGTGATCTTTTACACTCACCCAAATGATATAGTTAAACATATGTTTTTATAAATGAATGCCATTTGGATATTTGTTCTACCTTTGCTGAAAATGTAAACTCCTTAAGGATAACCAAGGGCACTGAGTAGACTTTGTGCCAGTACTGCAGTTATTTTCCTGGAATATAAATGCAGAATTCCATAGGGAATGCCATGGAAACAACATGTTTTCCTCTTAGGCCTATGGCTGGATATATATAGAATGATTTATTAGAAAGCATTACATAAACTAATTGAATTATATCTCCCATGGGAAGAAAGGGATCATTTTTAGACTGTCAAAAGTTCTGTCTCTAGGGTTTACAAGAATCTTTTACTAAATTAATTAGCAGGCTTAATGGAAAATACAAAAGCAATTTCTTTTTAGAAAAAAATCAAATATTCATTTAAAATTCTTGATCATTCTTGGTGCAAAACTTAAGGCTGATACCTTTCCTTCTGTTCATCATTTGTATTACTTTGCTATACCCTATTTAAATATAATAAAGTGCTTTCCAAGAAGAATGTACTAATTTAACTTCAGAAAATGAGAACAATAAAAGGCTGGGTGTTTAGAGAAAGAGGAAGAAGCTAGGAGTAATGTTGCAGACCAGGGCAATCTACACGGTTAACCTATACCCCAATGCTACATTCGTTCAGCTTGCATTAAAAATGGCATGCCAGGAAATCTACAGAAGAGTAAGAGTAACACAGCAGGGATGTGTTCATTGTGGACTGCTTAGCTAGAGCAAAAGGACAGATTGGCTAGTCAATGTGCCAATTATCTCTCTGATAGTTGCGTTCCATCTGAGTTCTGTAGTTTTGACCAGAAGTTGCTCTATGATCTCTGAACTTCCCAGAAGAATAGACAGTTATTACTTGAGATTCTCTTTATCATAGCATTTCTGCCATGGAATCATGTGTTTTCTTTTTCATACTGCTGTTTTTAAAGTAGTGGGGTACTCTCTTCAAATAAGATCTTGGAGAAACAATATATTAAACAGATAATCATGCAACTGTTCTGTCTGAAGAGTGGAAATAGAACATGGTACCCATTACAGCCTTACCTTACCCAATGAGAAGATTTATTAAACTTCACAGAATTTCTCCAATTTTGTGTAGCTCTGAATAAAACTACTAAGGTCTACTGTTCCTAAACCTTGGATTGCCCATGAATACTCTGGGCACCTTGTTTAACTGTAGATTTAAACTCAAAAGTTTTGGTATGAGGCCTCAGTTTCTCCATTTCTAACAAACCCTCAGGTGATCCTGATGCTGATAGTCAATGTACCAAACACTGAGTAGCAAAAACCTAGTCCAACAATGTTATTTTACTTTCAAAAATGAAAACAAGCCTAAGGGTGTTACTGACTTCACCAATATCTTATAGCAAGATGATGCCAGAATAAAACCACATAGACACAAAATGCCCTGAACTCCATCTTGGGGCTCATTTACCACCACGTCTTGATTTTTCCCTCAAAGGACTATCTCAGCTGTGGAATATGACAATGTATATGGTACAGACCAAATATCTCTAAATTTTACTTCCAGTATAATTTTCATTTGCTGTTTTCTTTCTTTCTTACATGGTTAAGTATGGAACTAAAATAGTTAATAGAAAGAAGATTTTATTTCATACCTAATTTAATCTGGCTTATGATGTTTTGATATAAAGAAAATATACTTGTTTAATTTGCTATTTCAACAGATCAAACAAGATTATGAAAAGCCCAGTCTGGGATTTCTGCAGTAAATATTAATTTTTCTCTATTGAAAATGTGTCTGACAATACTTCTAGGAAAGAAAGCCACTGAAATACAAGAAAACAAAACCACCGTCTTAGAAATAGCCTGAAATACACAAATGAATCAAATATAGGAAGGAAAAGTACGTCAGGGCTGAAATTAAACACTATGCTAAATTCATGAAATGAATGCCTGATGGCTCATTTGGTTAAGCATCTCTCTTGATTTCTGCTCAGGTCACGATCTCAGGGTCCTGAGATGGAGCCCCATTTGGGCTCCCTCAGTGGAGAGTCTACTTCTCTCCTGATCCTTCTCCCTGCTCTCTCTCTCTCTCTCTCTCAAATCAATCAATCGATCAATCAATCTTTAAAAAACAAGCAAACAAAACAAAACAAAAACAGAAACAAAACAAGTTTGCTTGTGGTTTTCCCCCTCAAATCCTAACATAAACTTTGCTTTCTTACTTGCCAAGGAGCATCAGATTTATCACTCTGCCCCATACTGATTTGAGCATTCTTATCAATCAGTACTGCCCATGGTTCTCCACTGCTGTCTAACCTAGAAAGACAGACTCAGGGGTGCCTGAGTGGCTCAGTGAGTTAAGCATCTGCCTTTGGCTCAGGTCATGATCTTGGGGTCCTGAGATGGAGACCCACGTCAGGCTCCCTGCTCAGTATGGAGTCTGCTTCTCCCTCTGACCTCCTGCCCCCCAGCTCGTGCTCTCTCACTCTCAAATAAATTAATAAAATCTTAAAAAAAAAAAGACAGACTCAGACATTGATCTATGAATGCCCTTTAGAGACTATTAGTTGGGCCTATTGTAACAGAGGAAGTTACAATAAATAGGTTAGCTAAGTAACATACACATTTACATCTATAATGATATCTCCAATTAGAACTGGTGAGCAGGAGGTATTTCTGAAAATTATTTTATTTCTGTTTCTCATAGATAGAAAATATTCGATATTTGCAAAATGAATGACCAAAATTACATTTATAGTGTACTTAGTGTATTAGTGAAGAACACTTAAAAAAAACTCTGTTGAACTATATTAATATAGATGATAGCGTGAAATTTTAAAAAGCAGAAGAACAGAACAGATAGTCCTAAACTGACCCATATATAGGAACTTAGTGCATGAAAAATGAGGTAACCTGAATCAACAGAGAAATGGCAGATCCTTTGATAAAAATTCTTAGAAAATTCATTTTCCTACTTTTTATCAATTATAATAATATATTCACTATGGATTAAAGTACTAAAAGTATTATTAATCCTAAAAGTGTAGATGAGAATATAAGAAAATAATTTAAATACTGCTGCATGAAAAGACTTTCTAAGGAGAGATGCAAGGCCCAGTGTCAAAGAAAAAAGTAAAGAAAAATACAAAAAATACAAAAAATATGGTGTAAGAGGGGCACCTGGGTGGCTCAGTGGGTTAAAGCCTCTGCCTTCGGCTCAGGTCATGATCTCAGGGTCCTGGGATCGAGCCCCACGTCAGGCTCTCTGCTCAGCAGGGAGCCTGCTTCCCCCTCTCTCTCTGCCTGCCTCTCTGCCTACTTGTGATCTCTCTCTCTGTGTCAAATAAATAATAAATAAAATCTTTTAAAAAAAATATGGTGTAAGAGAATGATCCAGTTTCATTCTTCTGCATGTGGCTGTCCAATTTTCCTAGCACCATTCATTTAAGAGACTTTTTTTTCCCATTGGATAGTCTTTCCTGCTTTGTTGAAGATTAGTTGACCATAGAGTTGAGGGTCCATTTCTGGGCTCTCTATTTTGTTCCATTGGTCTACGTGTATAGTACCATGCTGTCTTGGTGATCACAGCTTTGTAATATAGCTTGAAGTCAGGCACTGTGATGCCCCCAGCTTTGGTTTTCTTTTTCAATGCTCTTCTGGTGATGGGCATTAAGGAGGGCATGTGATCCAATGAGCATTGGGTATTACACACAACTAATGAATCATTGAACACTACATCAAAAACTAATGATGTATTATATGTTGGCTAATTGAACTTAATTAAAAAAATACAAAAAAATACAAAAATCTCACAATTTACATGTCTTATAAAGACCTGAGCCGAAATCAAGAGTCAGATGCTTAACCGAATGAGCCACCCAGGTGCCCCTAAGTGAGATTCTTCAACACTTATTTGGAAAATGCAGCTATTAAAAGGAATGAGTTAGGCTCTTTCTACAATCTTTTTCTATCATCATAACGGTGCACATGAATGTCCTGGCAGGTGCTTTCAAGAGCATTAATGATCTGAAAAGAGAAACAAACCTTAGGTTCTTAATAGGCCATACTCCAAAGTCATCATCTGGTTTCTAACTGTAAGAGGAAGCATGGTTACTTTGGTGAATTTGAAATCATTGATAATCAAAGAGCTTGGAAAATTGTTGTGAACCTCATGGACAGGTTAAACAAGCGTAGAATGATCAGCCTCAGATTTGAGGTACAATTCAAAGATCTAGAAAAATGGTAGAATAATCTGCTTCTGTCCCACCAGTTTGGTTTCATTGTACTGACAACATCAGCTGGCATCACGGACCATGAAGAAGCAAAATGAAAACACACATGAGGGAAAATCCAATTCATTTCTAGGGATGTAATACAAATGTGCAAATAAAATCCCCCAATGGACGTAAATAAATAAAAGGAATGAGTCAGGACTCTTTGTATTACAATGCAATGGTTCCTAAATACACTAAGTGAAACAAAGTCACTTAATAAGGAGGGTAATGAGTTCAGTTTTATGTTAAAATAAAATAAAAATATAAGGAAAAATCTAGAGGTATATAGGTAGAATTTTAATAATTGTTCTCATAATATTGCATGTATGTGTGTATGAATATATACAAATCTATATATAAAAAGAAAATATTTATTTACCTATATGTTTAATTCTGAAGAAGAATGCCATATTTATACTACCAAGAGATAGGGTTTTAGAGATTGCCATAGGCAATACGTATAACAATGCAAACAAGATAGATGCTTACCAGGGAATTTATTAATTATGACATTTCCTTTCCACATCAAGTATAGCTTCACTATCTAGAACCAAATCAATGTAATAGCAATAAATAATTAAGTTTAAAAAAATAATGTGTCAGAAAATGTGCTAATTGTTTTACATGTGTTATTTAATCCTCACAACAACCCAAGAGTGGGGTGTTACTCTGACTACTCTCATTGAATAGCTAAAATACGATTTCAGAATATAAATAATTTATCCAAGAACACATAGCAAGTAAGTGGCAAGATAGTGGCTCAATCCTGTTTCTCCTTAATGCATTTAACCACCCCATCACTCCCTCTAAAAGGACCATTTACTGAATACCCACCATGTCATATGTGCATTATCACACCATGATTGTGTGATGCAGAAATTATTGTAGCTTTATTTTACGGCCAAGGGAGAGACAAAGGATTTAAATAAAATATCCATAGTCTCACAATATTAGAGGTTCTTTTTAGTCACAATACTTCCTTTACCATATGAGACAGGAAGGATTTGGAAGAACGTCCTACTATTCAGGAAGGCTCACAAGATTCTCATCTACCAAATATGGTCTCAAACTTCAGGTAACTGACATTTCTCAACTCATTAGGCATCCCACATAAAATGCCATGCGTCATCACATCCCAGACTCCTGAAGACTCAAAAACAGATCCTGAGAGTATTACAGGTGTTGGTGTTCTTTATATGTACCCACCTCTTGGCACATACAGCCAGTATTTATGTTCTTGTTATATCTGGATCAATTTAATGCTCTCTCATCCCTAGACATCCACAGACACCTGTATGTCCTAAGACCAGAAAGGGGGAGGCAGATGGCAAAGCATAAGCCTTTTCAACCTTCTTTTGACAATAACCACTTCCAGGACTTAATTAATGAGGAATCCAGATTACAGAAATTGATGATAACAAGACACAGAGGAGGAAAAATGAAAAGAAGCTGTGGTTTTAGTTCTGTTTGGAGTAACAGAAATTCCAAAGAACAAAGTTGAGAGAGCAGTTAAATCATCAATAATTGTTAAAGAAATGACGCTGAAACCTATAACAAGTATTTTGGTTTTGCTTTTGAATTCCTTTAAATTTAATAAAAATTATGAAACTTACATTAATCTTGATCTCACATCTTGAGCTAGTCCGTTCTGCAACAAATGAACATTGATACTCGCTAACGAGATCTATACACCTGAAACATAAAATTCCATTGTTAAATAAGTAACACAGAAAATCATAATTTCAAAGGAGTTTCAGTATTTAGAGTTTTTCTTTTCCAGTTAAGGGAAAAAACATACATTCCCATGAGCAATAGAAGGCAGAGTCTTTTCCTGGATTCTTACCCTTCAAGGTGACTGGACTGAAAGAACAGATCAATTTTAATTTTTGCCATCTTCCCCATGGCAATGTAAAGAAAGAAAAGTTCTAAAGATAAAAAGTATGTCTAGAGTTTATGTAGGGAACAGAAGTCAGCTATGGCCAAATTGCACTGCAATGAGCTACCCATCCTCATCCTCCTTCCCCTGCTTACAAAGTCAGTGGGAGGACTAGAAAAGAAAAATAATGCTGCAGAGAAAGTCTGGTGCATCTATGGACCATTCTTCTTTGCCACCTGCATCTCCTAGAAATATCCAGTGTCTAAATTTTCATGAACTAATATCCTATCCATGAGCAGGAGAGTTATTATACAATTCCATAAACAGAATAAAAAAATACCTTACATGCACATGGGGATGAGAGAACCAGTCTACTTAGGGATATTTTAAATACTAAGTGCGTGGTATTATCCCTTCACAGAGCAAATAATAGAATGTCTCATCATCTTACCTACTTCTATTACTGTGAGCAGTTACCTTTAAGTATATTAAAGTCCAATTAATCCACATTTATTGAAAATTACTTTATGCTAATGAGCAGAAATAAAAGAAGGGCAGAGATAATGTACCAGTACATTGCATTAAGTAAAACAGGCAGCATCTGTCATCTTAACTGTACTTAGCTCTTGTTTTATGAAAGAGCATAATTAAAATTATCAACTTTCCCTTGACATTAAGTCTTAAATATTGTGAGTTAAATTTACTTTCTGATTTAATAATAGAAAAATAAAAATAGTTACCTTCCATGTAGATAAGGATTTGAGAGGCAATATTTTGGATTTGTTTCACAGTGTGTTCCGAAAAATCCACTCTTGCAGTCACAGGCATAATGATTGATGCCATCAATATAAGTTCCATGATGGAGACAGGGCTGTGATAGACATTCATCTATATTTACTTCACAATCAATGCCTACAATGGAAGAGACAAGACAAAACATGAGACCATTTAAATGTAAAACTCCAAAGTTTGTTCATTATGGTAAACACCAAAAAATCAAGACTCCCTCCCTGCAAAGGTAATTTGACACATTGTAGCAAAAGAAAACATTTTTTCAAGGTTAAACATGTTTAGAGGTCTATGAACTGTCCACTACTAATTTAATGTAAATGAGAAAAACAAAGCACAAGCTTAATCTACTTTAGAAATTTGTCTTTAGTGTGAGCAATTGCCAATTGAGAATGTTAGTGAAGTAATGAATTATATCAAGTTGTCACTGTAAATACTAATTCAAGATTTTTTTCATTGTTTTTTTTTTTTTTTAATAATGATTCTTAACAAATATTTCTCACTTACAGGAGTTAAGAAAGAGTGAATTTTTCTAACTTTGGTCTTGGTGAATCTATTAATGGGCTGACTGAGATTTCTAAATGCAACCTAATTTTGGCAAAATACCTAGTGTCTTCAAAAGCCAAATTTGAAATACTTATTAAGCACAGACCATGTACTACCTCTGTGCTCAACTAGGGGTACCAAACAGAAAAAGGAAAAACAAAACAAAACAAAACAAAATAAGAAAAGAGAGGGACCCTGTTAATCTAGAAATGTGATGTCAGAGGCAATATTTATAGATAGAAAACATCTGGAGAACAACATAAACAAAGCTTAAGGGAAAGCTAGATTGTATTTCAGGTTTTACATGTGAGAGATATTAGGAAAAAGTAGAAAGACATGGTAAAAATGGTTAGAATAATCCCTCTGTCATTGTGTCCATCTATACTGAGCATCTAGCTACCATCAATTGAGCACTTACTGGCATGCCATGCCTTGTGCTGAAGACTTTACATATATTGCCTTAGTTAACTGTCACCTATCCTGGAGGTAGATAACACTAAGTCTACCTCACTGGTGAATAAACAAAGGTTTGGAGAGTTTAAATAATGTTTTCAAATCACACAAGCCATAACAGCAGATTGGGATTCGAATCATGCGGACTATTCCACAGCTGCTATGATATGTGCATAAACTGCTATGCTGAGTAATACAATAGATACTGTCAAAAACAAGACAACAGGGGGCGCCTGGGTGGCTCAGTGGGTTAAGCCTCTGCCTTTGGCTCCGGTCATGATCTCAGGGTCCTGGGATCCAGTCCCACACTGCTCTCTGCTCAGGAGGGGGCCTGCTTTCCCCCTCCCCCCCCGCCTGCCTCTCTGCCTACTTGTGATCTCTTTCTCTCTGTCAAATAAATAAATAAAATCTTTAAAAACAACAACAACAACAGCAAAAAACAAGACAACAGGCCCAAAATAGTCTCTTATGCAAGCCCCAGGTCACCAAACCAAGACTTAATTACAGTCTCAGCTCTCCCAGAAATGGAATCTTAAACCAGTCAGTCAAGAATCACCTGATTAGCACTAGTTGGGTAGTCTGCCTGGTAGACCCCTGCCAGCCCCTAACGATTGCAATAACCAACCTGCTTTTTTTGTCTAGTGTAACTTCCTTCTTCCTGCTCCCTTCAGGCTATAAAAGTCATTTTGCATAGCTCCTCGGAGCTCCATTCTATGTATTAGACTGGATGCTACCCCATGAGTCAATTTTTGTGCAAGTAAACTCTTAAAATTTTTAATATGCCTCAGCTTATCTTTTAACAATGTTTAGTTGAGAATAATGATAAGCTTATTAAACACAAAGCTACTATAATGCTTAAAACAGATAGTTATAAATAAGCTAGTTGGAAATAAAGAGAAACTTATAACAAGTTTATTACGATGAAGAAAATAATAATAATGATAATAATAATAACTGATACTTGGAGACCTTACTATGTGCCAGGTACTGTTGAGAATGTATATAGATCAACTCATTTAAACTTTACAATAATTTTCTGACATGGAAATTTCTCTCTCCATTTTATAGAATAAGAAAATAAAGCACAAGATCTCATGGCTAGTAAATGGCAGAGCACATGCTGTTAGCCACTATGTGATTGCATCATCCTACGTCTTAATATGTAACAGTATGGTGTCTATCCTAATGACAGAGCAAACTGAGTGATTTGGGCATTTAAGAAATGGAAGTAATTGAGTCTATATCTGAGAAAGAGGATCAAGAAAGCTTCGATGGTCATGGTGAAAAGAAACCCAAGAAAATTCAGATAGTTTGAAAGAGTTAGGTATCTCAGCATTTGCTTGCATACCAGCAAAAAAAGCTGGGGAGGACAAGGGTACTGGCAGATAGGCAGCCATTTTACAAAGTGATATCGTAACTTAACTAATTTTCATATCATTTGTAGAACTATCTATTCAAATGGATGTTATTTAGAGCAATCACACTGGGAGTCTGTGATTTATTGCAAATGAGGCTTCAAATACAAAAAATATTTTTGGAAATTCTCTTTGTAGACTGTCAGTTTTCAAGTCAAAATCCTATTAAGTAATGGTTACTTTTTTTTTTTTTTTTAACCATAAATGTTATTACCCAAATAGAACTTTGGATCTTAATAATGCTATAAAAATAATGCACGCCAATTGTTCAAATTCACAGCTGTATTTAAAAGGGCCATCAAAATTTAGGTTCAGAATATGGATTGAACAATCATAATAGTGCATATCAGACTATTAATAATAAAAACAAAAAAGGACCCCCTTTCCTAATCTCAGTGGCTCATGTCACACAGGTATATTTCTCATTCATACTCCATGACCAACGTGAACACATAAGTACCAATATTGATGGTGGACAGCACACAATTGGGAGCACCTAAAAAAAATCTGCCCTCTGTGCCAGAGACTTCAACTTTAAAGTCATTTTATTTCCTGAAAAATATTTGACACAGAGAGATCACAAGTAGGCAGAGAGGCAGGCAGAGAGAGAGGAGGAAGCAGGCTCCCTGCTGAGCAGAGAGCCCAATGCGGGGCTGGATCCCAGGACCCTGAGATCATGACCTGAGCTGAAGGCAGAGGCTTAACCCACTGAGCTACCCAGGCACCCCCTGAAAAATATATTTTTAAAAAGAATAAACTTTCAGATGTAATAGGTTCCCATGCAGTTCTAGCTAAAGATTTGCTTATTTGTGAACACACTAGATCCTATTTAAAATCATTTATAAAAACTCATACCACAAATCTGCCCAGTTTAAGTGCTTTTAACATATAACTTACATTATATATATCACTATTGTTTCTTCGGGAAGACATGTTTTATTTTGGCAAACATATCCACAACACACAAGTCTACATTTGGAATATTTTCAGTTTGTAATTCTAATGTTAAGAGTCCTTGATTTCATTAATAGCATAGGCAACTCCTTTTCTAAGCAGAGTAGATGATTACTTGTGGAATTTGGAGTACTTTCCAGGCCTCTGCCATGTCAAAACCTTCTTTATGAGACTTCTTCAACATGTGTCTCTGCATCTAACATTAAGCCACTAATGTATATGAACTGAGAAGTGTAATCAGTAAAATATTTACATGCATCAACAATGTTATAACAAATAATACATGCAAGTAAATACAGTTCTATTTATCATTTATGTGTCATCTATCTATCATCCATCTATCATCTATCATCTATCATTTATCTAACAAACTTTTCTCTAGTCCATGTTCCTTCTCTTACTTTCTCTCCAAGCCCTCTTCACCCAATTTTCTCCCACTGGTCAGTCTTACATGTTGGACAAATTTTCCAAAATGACTTTTCTGATTCGTAATCTTCTTCGTTTCATATGTGTTATCCTAACAAAATACTTTATGGTCACTTTACTGTCTCCTGAAATAAATGCAGTTTTCTTAGCCTAAAACTAAATCCTCTAGGTCAAGCTTGCCTTTCTTACCATTCCTCTGAAATTATCAACTACTCTAGTACCCAAGTTTAGAAACCCAACTAATAGAATTGCCTGTGGAGTTTAAAAAATATACATATAAATTCCTAAATTTGAATCTCTGGGGGGTAAGCTTGACAAGCTATATTTTTTAAAAAGATACCTCTCCAGATGTTTCCAAAGCACAGGTAGATGTGAGAATCACTGCTTTCATCAAACTAGAATAGAATTAATATTATATTTTCTTATATCTACATTTACTCCTGATAGTTCTATCTGGAATGTTATTTCCCTATATCTGCTTATTTGAAGCCTGATTTTACCCAAGTCTCACTAAAATTCTAACTCAATTTTTAAAATTCCCTTTAATATTTCCTAATTAAAATTAGCTAACAACTTTTATCAGCTTATATATTTATTTGAATTATTGTGTTATCTTCCATACTTGATGATTGAGGCCAGAGATCATATCTATTTATTTTCACTTCATACAAAATGCCAAATACAAAATTTCTCAGATGGTCAAAGATCAAATAGTCTGGTCATCTAATGTTGAAAACATCCAAATTATGATGACATTTTGAAAATGATTACAACTTACTATATAGAATGATACATATGAATGACCTAATAAATTAATGCAGGCACACAATAATCACATAAATAATGGACTTAGGAATCAATGACTGAAAATTCAGATGGACACGTCTAACCATTTTGAATTACAATATACGATAATGGAATAAGAACTTTTTTAGACCAAAATGATAATTTTACAACAAAATATTTTATTATTGACAATATTTAAATTTAAAAAAATGGATCAACTATCATAAAATGTTTCCAGTGAGGCAGTCCAGCAAACGTCATTCTTCTAGGAATAATCTAGGAAAACAAGCAGTTTTATTGTTTAAAAGTAAATAAATTTAAAAAAATTATGAGACACTCAAGAAAAGCAAAAAAAAAAATAATAATAATAACCCACAATTATCAATGAAATGAGATAAAAAATGAAACAGAGGTTGAAACTATCTGAGAGGAAATATAAAAAACAACTAACACGTAAAAACAGTTGAGTATTTGAACATATGAATTAAGCAACGAGGGATATCAAAAGAAAGAAATTATTAAAAATATCAAATGGAAATGCTAAAAAAAATACTTATAGCTGAAGAAATCCTTTAATGAGCTTGTCAGTTGGGCTAGGCTCAACTGAGAAAACAACCACTGAATCTGAAAATAAGTCAGTAGAAATTATTCAAGTTAAAACACCCAGGGATAAAAAGAGTAAGAAAAGAGAACAGAGCATCTAAAAGATGTGGATTGAAATCAATGACTGTCATGTACTTGTTAATTGGCACTTTAAAAGTAAAAAGGAAAGGATAAGGAAAAAGAAATATGGCAGAAGATATATTTGAATAGATTAACATACAATAATTTTACTAAATTAATTAAACTCTAGCACATGCTACTTTGTTGCTTGGGTCACATACCTCAGTAGTCTCTATGATTAGAGATGCCTGCAATGAAAACCATACAATGTAGAGAATACTGAGGAAGATAATCACAGACCCTAGGCTAAGTGTATGTAGCAGAGAATTATCCTGAACTTGGAAAAAATGTCTCTGGCATACTTCTGGATCCTGGTAGAGATAAAACATGTGACTATGGGACATCAAATATCCACATAGCCAGAGTTTCCTATCATGAACAAATCTTATGCACTGGGCATGAGCAGCAGCAATATATTGTAGATGGTACATCAGGCATCGAATGTGAGTAGATCAGAGATCATGTGTAATTTGCACTCCTATTGTAATATCAGCTCTCCCCCAATCCACACTCCGGCTATATTAGAAAGAAGCCCTCCCTTATTAGCATCTGAAGGAGAAGAAACAAGCATGAGCATGGTTCATGGATGGGTTCACTTGGTTTATAGATATGAACTGAAAATGGACAGCAATTTTCCTATAGCCTTACTGAGAGGTTTTCTGTAAATATGAAGTTAAAGGAAAATCCAATAAGCAGATTTTCAGTCAGAGGATTGTCTTTGGATAGAAATAGAGGTAGGCCAAGGTAAGAATATACCTGGACTCATAAGTGGTGGAAAATAACCTGGTTGGTTTAGTGTTGGACTAAAAGGAAAAGAATAAGACAATCTGAGTCAAAAAATTTGAAAAGAGCCATATATATGGATTAATGGGAATTAGCATGAAGTGTGAAGGATTTAGCAATGCATCTTAACACCCGCTATAGGATATCTACAACATAAGATGCACTAAATAACTACATAGAAAGAACTTGGTCAGTTAACATCGGTCATATTTTGTCTTCAGCAACCATAAGAGGCATGAACAGAGTAGAGCATGGATATAGAATCTATGTACGGGCCCCATGAATGGATGCTCATGTTCCAAGACTGATACAGTTATTGCTTTCCCTAAATATCCAATCTACTAGGAATAGAGATCAAAGCTATCAGCCACTTGGTAGTCAGCAGATTTTACTGGACCTAGGTGATTCATTTTGACTAGCTATGACACATATTTCAGCTATGGGAATATCTTCCTTGTCTCTCCTGCCAAAAGACATTTAACCAGCATTATTACTCTAGGGCTTATTTAGTGGTGATCCACCAATATTAAATTTCTCCTAATATCTCAGTGGACCAAGGAATCTACTTTATAGAAAAGCACACTGGTGACCATATAACCATGAAATCCAATGACTCTATAATATATTACACTATCCAAAACCTGCGACGTATTAGCTTGGGAGATGAGAGCTTACAAGGGTAGGACACCATCATATAGGATGCATTACATACTCATAATCAATGATCATGTTATGATATTATGTCCTAAATTAAGTATATACATGACATTGGGAATTAAGGGTAAAAGGAAGAGTAGGATCACATATCATCCCTCTCTATGAATCACTGAGAGATTGTGCTTTGCATTCCTGACAATACAGGCTCCATCATCTACAGGTCCTGATTCCTAGGGGAGGAAATACCAGAGGATACTACAAGAGTTCCTTTTTTAATGCTATGGCTTCCACCCAGTCACTTTGGTCTCTTTGTGCCAAGAGATAATCAGGCAAAGAAAGAAGTCATTATCCTTACAGCAGTTATTGGTGATTATCAGGATGTATAGGGTGCTGTTATAAAATAGGGCAAGGATGAAAACAGGTGGCATCAAGCTGACCTATTGGGACATATGTTGGTACTTCTTTGCCCAATGTCATCTGGAAATAGACAAAACACAGCAACCACAGCCTTAGTAAGAGATCAGAACTCTTAGGCATAACAATCTAGTTTACTTCACTAGGTAATCTACTAGCATATTTTAGCAAATAAGAATGAAGGTAGTAGAAATTGCATAGGAGAACAGGAAGATGAGTATCAGCTACAGTATCAAGAATTGCATCAACAACAGAAGTTACAGTTCTTCCCAGTAATAGCCTCTTGTTTTTACTCAGAACAAGAGACAAATTGGAATTTAGGGGGAGTGTTTTTAGATGAAGTGTACTTATTTTTGAAAGCAGTTGGGGTTGACTGTGGTATATAAAGTGATGAGCATCCCAGATCCTTGTTCAGAATAGAGGAATTCATTTCTCCTACTGCTGGAGGTGTTGTCTGCCGACAGTTTGGAGGTGAATTCTCCCCCATGAATTTTCCTTGGCTAAAGGAAACTGCCTTGCTCAAGTTTCGGCTCCCTCACTGGTTGCTGTGTGGTGTATGAGAGTGACTCAGTTTGGCTAAGCTCTGCAGGATGCTTCCACATGCCCTGAGTGGTTAACTGAGGCTTTTGTTAGAACCACATCTTGGTTTAGCATCTTCCATTCCCAGTCCTACTTCCGTTTCTCCCTTACAGGCATTGCTGTTGAAAGCATCCTCAAGAAGTTCCCTGCATATAAATCTCAGTTTCTCTTTTAAGAAGCCTGACCTATGAAAACTTTTCCAGGAAATGAACATTTTCCTAGGAGTCCTTTTAGTATTAGGTTAGAAACAATAAAAAGTATTGAAGGTAAATAAATTATAGTTATTAGCAAAATGCGTATCACTAATACAAAAATAAATGCCATAAAACAAGTGTAACTAGATTATATATGTTAATCTCAAGAAATGCCCTACGGTACTATATGTTGAACTGCTGTATAAAAGTGCTGAATATATTAGGTATTGGATTAAACAAGCATGGATTAAGCATTTAGTTAACAATCATCTTGCTAATGTTCTTATTGTTTGGAAAGATTTTTATAGGGATATTGTATAACCCATGTTTATTTTCAAAAGTTCTCCCCAAAACTTTTCCTGATGCTTTATTCTCTTATCTATAAATATGCCAAGATTGGACAGGGGCTTTTAAAATTCATTACAGTAGTCCTTAGGGCTCTGGGCAAAGGACAAGTACCAATAAACATCTGATAATAAAAATGACGATGATGATGATGATAATGATGCTCATTTGAATTTTATTTCCCCTCATCTTTTCATACCTCTTCTATGAAAAAAATAGGGGCAACTCTTTAATATCAGGCCAGGATTAAATGAAGGCTTCTCTCTCTCAGACTTCATTACCACAGGAATGTGGCCTGACATTAGAGTACTTCATAGTTCATTGGAAAAGTCATAAAAACAATTACTATGCCATTAGAAGGAACTTTTGAAGAGGAGATTTAAAGTACCCTTCACAGAATTGCTAAGACAAGCAAAAACAATATTCCAATTCATATATGTTGCTCCTTTACTGTTTTTAGATCGTACCAAATGAAGAAGTCAAGAAAGGCATGTGAAATGAGGCATGTGTTTAATTAGGCAACTATGTCAAGAGCTTTGGAAAAGTGAGAAGTTGTTCAAGGTGAAGATGTACAGTGTACACATAAGTGCAAATAAGCATATGAGGATGGATTAAAAGTGGAAGATACCAGATAAGAGGAAGTGTTAATATTCATAACAGAGTGAGAGAGATGAGTCAGAGCCCTGTTTTAATGTATAGATCATCACTTATTATCTCAGGTGTTGACTGAAACTAACATGTTAAAATATTGCCAGAACTTGTGAGATTCACACATATATCAAAATGCAGGTGTGTTATAATTTATTGACTCACACTAATACTAATAAATTTGAGGATTTTATTTCAAAGAAATTATTTGGTCCCTTGCTAAAGTCATGCAGAAAATCACTCATTCTTTAAAGTATCACTTAGTTAATAGGTTCTGGTACAGTTAAAATAAAAAAACTTTGATTAGCAATATATAAAGTAATAATTTCTACTTCATACCGCTTATTTAGGACTATGGTGAGGATTAAATATGCCTGCACAAAGTTACTGCTTTGGAAATACCTTGGAGGACACACTTTAGGAATGATTTTTCTAGTCTAATCTGAATGAATGCCTAGAATACCCTATATGCAGTTAGTGTGTGTTGTTGAATTTCAGCAGTCAGACTGTTGCACTCCACCTCCCAACTCATAACTCTAAGGACTGAGATCATTAGGATTAATTTTATGGCTTATTATATATAAAGATAAAAGGATACAACTCTTTGTTTCTGATTATGCACATGTTATTCAGTCATCCTCAACATCATAATCTTATTTTATCTTATATGTATATTGAAATCTTTACATAACAAAGAAAGTACCTCAGTAGATAAGACTGAATATTATAAATAGCCATAAAAAGAAGTTTGGAGAAGAAAGTGATTTTGTAAAAAGAACTCTATTTTAGGGTACTTGTGTTTATATTTAATAAAAATAACTAAGAAATGATATTTTGATATGCTTAAAATTTGAATATAGGACGATTTCATTTTAGATAAACATGACTGATACTCAGTGGGACATGCCGACATGACCAGTGTCAAAATATTGAACTATCCATGTAACTAGCCACCCAATGTGGCTCACCTTTCTTGACTGCCCCAGCCTCTCTACTGTGACTATCCAGAGACTCTACCTCTAATAAGTAAGAGATGACTTGTGGCACATACACTTCAGGGTGTGCTTATATCAAATTGATCATAATTTTATCATGACCTCTGAAGATAAATATCATAAATGTAAATGCATTTTAAAAAGCACATCATATAAATGAAATGACATTTAGTTAAATTTTGTTGAATCTTGGTAGATTGTAATTTTTTGTATTTGGTAATGGTTAGAAGAGAACCAGTTTTTAACAGCCTTTAGTAGGTCAAATTATACTTCTGTATAGGGGAAAGAAATCTTGAGCACTTGAAATTTTTCTTTAATAATTAAAAAAAAGTAAGATTAAAAGACCTACAATTACACAACTGGCAGCTGACAAATGGAAGCACTTACAGAGTCTTGGGGCTTTGAACAAAATGTGTGACATTTTGTGATGCATGTTTCTCTCATTTCTGACAACTCCACCAGGAACTCCACCAAGGAGATCAGTGAAAAGCTCATAGTTTTTATTCTTCATTTGAATGGGCCTGAAATGCAGGGTCTTGATGAAATTTAAAGATTTTGTTTACCCTCTACCCTCCAGGTTATGCACAGAGACATCTGACATCAAGACTGATTTAGGTTTTGTGAGTCAATCGAACACATCAAAGAGAAACCCTTTGGGAAAATAAGGCAGACCGACCAGTCCCACAGCTCAAGCTGTGAAGCAAGATAGAGTAGAAAATAAATGTTCCTGATTAGAACCAAAAAACTCCTCGTGGCTTATAAAATTTGGGGACCTTTCTTTAATAATAAAAATGCAAAATCACAAATACAAAATCAGGCACAAAACCTTAGAGGAACCACTTCTAAGTGAAAGTCGCTAAAGTTTAAATCAAGTAACTTCCTAGTTAATTCATCTCTAGTTGCTATTCTTCTTTTTTTTTTTTTTAAAGATTTTATTTATTTATTTGACAGAGAGAGAGAGATCACAAGCACGCAGAGAGGCTGGCAGAGAGAGGGGGAAGCATGCTCCCTGCTGAGCAGAGAGCCCGATGCGGGGCTCAATCCCAGGACCCTGAGATCATGACCTGAGCCGAAGGCAGAGGCTTTAACCCACTGAGCCACCTAGGTGCCCCATCTAGTTGCTATTATTCTTAATACAAAGCTGCATGAGAAAAAATTGAAAAATCTTCTAATTAATATTATTTCCACTGTTCTCTATCTAATTCCACAATATACTTACGTAGGAAGTACACTTTAAAACTAAGTCAATTTCATCATAAAACTAAAAATCCATGATAAAAAATATCCAGTGAACTCGCTGCTTTCAGATTTAATTTTCCAAAATTAAAAGAACTTTGACTGAAGTGCTTGTTTTAATCCTTAAATCAAGAGCATAACATTTTACTTACACAAAAGGGATAAGCAACGGCTTCTGAGCTGCACATTGATTCATATTTGGTAAAACAGTATTGTTTCTGGAGTGGCATTTTAAAAACTATAATGTATCTCTAAAATATTTAATTTTAAAATCCAGTTGAAAGGAAATGTTAGGTGATAATCATAGCACTTTATTTCTTTATGGAGTTTATGATTTACAAATAAATTTCATGTGTTCATTTGATTTATTCCTTACCAAAGTGTCAAGTTGATGTTATCCACAGGAAATAGATGAGGCACACTGAAAGCTGTACTGCTCAGTGACTTTTTTCTGTATGAAATAGTCTTAAAAGCAAACTTCGAAGTGACGTCTTCTGATTTAAAATGAGTGGTCTAATGTATGTCATGTAGGGATCAAAGCATTTAAAGGTGTAAAGATACAATGGTGTTTTGGTAAACGTTTAACAACTTGCTCTTGGAAGAAAACACTATGAGGGCGAAAGGTCTTATTTATAACACTCTATTCTCCCTGTGCAAATCATCCCATCTTTTTGAATTTCAATGTAGAAAAATTATGTCAAGCAGCTCAAAAATTCATAAAAATTTAATAATTGGCATTCATAAGCCAGTGTGAGCTCTCTCTATCACACTACTGGAAGGGTACTTTCCTAACTGCTATTTTTAAGTTGATAAGACATTAGAGACGTGGAAACGTGTGCATAATAGATGGGTAAGGCAATTCAGATGGTTGGTTGTGGAAATTGGGATGTGGCACTGAAATGAGAAAATTTGGGTAATGCATGTGTGGCCAAAGTGTTCCTCAACACGCTATAGGATAGTATCGTCATTAATCAGCAAAATGGGGCTGAAAATTAAAAGGTAACTTGGAGGAGGATTTGCAGTACTATAAATATCAAGGGCATAGAAATCATTTTATTAAAAAACTCACTGAGTCTTACGTACTAGGCAAGCACCGTGTAATAGTAGGGCAACAGGCTTAGGAACCATTTCTATGCTCATTTTAAAGATAACACTTAGCCACAAGGATAACATGTAACCTCTTGAATTAACTGGTAGAGCTGGGATTCCGACCCAGGAAGTCAAACAGTCTTTACTAAACATTCAAATAACTTTGTGAATATTGTATTAGGGAGATTTCAACTTTATTCTGTAAAAACAAGAACAACCATTGAAAACTATGTGTCATGGCTAGAGACAAGGGGCATAGTATGGTGGCAGTTTTATTAGTACAGTTGTTTATCGGTAAGACCTGAACTGTGATGATAATGACAATAAAAATGCGACACAAAAAAGGCATCTCCATTTCATTTGAGCTCATCATCAAATTCCTCTTCCTCCTTTTTTTCATAAAAACATATAAAATTTTTAAAAATCATGGAAACAAAACAAAAATAATTTCTGTAATCTCATAATCTTAATATTTTTGTATATTCCCTTTTTATGTTGTAATTTTGTCCAAATGTTTATATATATTAGCTCTTTCACAGTGCAAAAAAAATATCCACACAATGATAACATGTTGTGGGTTTTTTTCCATTATGCTACGTTGTCTTTAATCATACCATTTTAGTGACTACAAAAACTTCCATGAAGAATATACATCATAGAATGGGGCAAAATGGCAGAGGAGTAGGAGGCAGAGATAGTGTCTGATCCCAGAAGTTCAGCTAGATAGTTATCAAACCACTCTAAACACCTACAAACTTAGCAGGAGATAGAAGAGAAGAAGAACAGCAACTCTAGGAACAGAAAATCGACCACTTTCCGGAAGGTAGGACATGCAGAAAAGTGAATTCAAAGCGACGGGAAGATAGACTGCGGGGGGAGGGGCCGGCTCCTGGCAAGCCGCAGAGCAGCAGAGCACAAAATCGGAACTTTTAGAAATCTGTTCCACTGAGGGACATCGCTCCAGAGGCTAAGCGGGGGGTGGAGCCCTCATGAGGACAGCGTGGTTTCAGGACCTGTGGGGTCATAGAAAGACCGGGGGTGTCTGAGGGTGGCAGAGCTCCCAGGTATCAGAACGGGGAAGCCAATGGCAGAGAGGGAGCCAAACATTGAGCTACCAGCTCAGGCTTACCTTGAACC
>CM052886.1:81567314-81604430 GCA_028534135.1 Potos flavus | reverse complement strand
GGGGACCATTTACCACAATCATTTTCTTCTTAAATAACTGCATCCTAGGGGCATCAAGAAATTGTGATTGTCTTAGACCTTGGGATCTGTTTCACCCACAGAATTGTTTGAGAGTCATTTTATAAAGTAGAGATATGAAAGTGAATAGCTCATCAGTTTTTATTTCCTTTTAACATACCAATATAGGCTGTGTTTTTCTATGGTTTATTATTTATTTAGTAACTTTTAAAATATTTAAAGCAATAGAATTTTCCTTCCTCAACTGAAGGAATGTTAAATATGCTCAAAAGGTTTATGGTTAGGTATAATTCCCATGCTTCTCAAGCTGTCTTTACCATTTTTATTTATATTTTCCTGATATTAGATTTCTCTTGAGTCATGCTATTAGATTATTAGATCGTATTTATAGTTTTACTTTATAATAAGATATTATGTTTGTATAAAGTATATCTTTAAAGATTAAAATTGTGATTTTTTTAATTTTTTTTTTAGATTTTATTTATTTATTTGATAGAGAGAGACACAGCAAGAGAGGTAACACAAGCAGGGGGAGTGGGAGAGGGAGAAGCAGGCTTCCCGCCAAGCAGGGAGCCCTATGCAGGGCTCGATCCCAGGACCCTGGGATCATGACCTGAGCTGAAGGCAGATGCTCAATGACTCAACCACAGAGGCACCCTAAAATTGTGATTTTTTTCAATGACAAATTTTATTATACAATAAATATTTTAAAGTGGCTCTACTGTACTGAGAATGTGAATTTTCCTATTGCAATAAAATCAACAGATGGGTAACATTAAAAGCTATAAAACAGAAAAGAGAAATGATTTGAAAATGGTTAATTAATATTTAAATAATTAGTCTATCATCTTTAAGTTCCAGAAGTTCACATATAATGGAACATATAGAGGATTCAGATGAACTTTACAAAAGAAGATATAGTTTGGAGAAGGAGTATTTACTATGAATAAATCAATTTAGAATACAGCTATCATTCAATAAATGTCAATCAAATACAGATATTTAATTGGAGGCATAGAAATATCAAAGAGACCATATGTCATACTTTATTTTTAGCTTTAGATGACTGATTTCCTAGGAACTTATAATTTAGTTTACAGACTTGTTTGTTTGTTTTTTCCCTAAGTTTTTGCAGATGGAGTTATATGGTATAGAAAATCCCACACCTGGATAACAGTCCCAAATCTTCTGTGAGCCTTTAGACCTCAGACAACTTACCTAAATTTGGTCTGTCTTCTCAGCTATAAGCTGAAATAATGCCTAACACAGATTACTGAAACAGCATATGACAAGGGTTTTGGCCCACAGTAGGAACTCACAAACTCTCAGTCCCTTTCCTCCTGCTTTTCTCAACCTAGCACTCAGTTCAGCTCAGGACATGTGGACCAAAATCTGCGCAATCTTCAGAAAAACAGATGCGAAAAAAAAAAAAAAAAAAAAGAAAAACAGATGCGTTTGTCAACAAAATCTGGAGGCTTTCTCCCCCTTCTCTTATCTATGTTCTGTAGAGTTCTCTATAAAGGCTTGTTTGCCTGGAACGGTTTTATTATCTTTGAAGGCAGGAGTGGTTTTTTAGATGTCATTTGCATTATTATAGTATGTAGTCCAACAACTTTCACTAACTGAAGTGAGTCGGTTTCATCTCTGAATTTTTTGTAAAAGTGACACTTAAACTTCCTCTGAGTTTCCAGAAATTTCCTATTAGGAAAGCAGATAAAATTAGATCTTACTTTTGAAAACACGCATTCAGACTAAGTGGTTTGTAATTATTCGTGTGTATTTCCTGGTCTTTTATCTCCGATTAACATTTGTCACACAATGAACTTTCATTAGACAATTGCCATCATTAGACAAGCTTCACTGAAAGCATCATTAATTTCGATTTCATTTATTTAATAAAACCCTGTGGTTAATTAAAATTCTTGTGTACATTTCAGAAGAAGCTCTAATACCATGTATTATTCTAATACCTATATTATATATAAAGAAAAAATAGAATACCTCAAAAACTTTGAAAGATTGCCTGTTTTAAAATGTGTAAACACTATCATTTTTATCTTAGTTGAATCACATTTTTAAGTTTAAAAAAAAAAAATCACTGTAAGGTGCTCCTGATTGGCTCAGTCAATTAAGCATCTGACTCTTAATTTTGGCTCAGGTCATGATCTCAGGGTCCTGGGATCCAGCCCCTATCGGGGCTCTGTGCTCAGCAGGGAGTCAGCTTGAGATTCTCTTCCCTATTCTCCCTTTGCCCGTTCCCCCACTTATGCGCTCTCTAAATAAATAAATAAATTCTTAAAAATCACTAGGGTTTTTTTTTGTTGTTGTTAAGATTTTATTGATTTATTTGACAGAGAGATAGAGAGAGAGCACAAATAGGCAGAGCAGCAGGCAGAGGGAGAGAGAGAAGCAGGCTCCCCGCTGAGCAGGGAGCCTGATGCTGGGCTCGATCCCAGGACCCTGGAATCATGACCTGAGCTGAAGGCAGCCGGTTAACCAACTGAGCCACCCAGGCACCCAAAAATCACTAGGTTTTTTGATGTTACTATAGTAGTCTCCCCTTATTCTTGGTGGGTATGTTCCAAGACCCCCAGTAGATGCCTGAAACCACAGATAGTACTGAATTCTTTATATGTGTTTTCTCCTATACATATATATTATCTATGATAAAGTTTAAAGAGATATAATAAAAAATTGGACAACTCTAAAATTTTAGCATATTAAAAGTAATGTGAATGTGGCCTTGTTCCCTCTCTCTCTGAGAATATCTTACTATACTGTACTTACCCTTGTTGTGGATGTGAGATGACAAAATGTCTGCATGACAAGAAGTGAGGTGAATAATATGGTGATTGTGGCATTAGGCTACTATTGACCTGACAATACATCAGAAAATATGTTAATGAAAAAGGGGATAATGGTTTGATATAAAATTGAGAGACAGAACAGATTGTATAAGGACTTGAAAGCTAGGTTAAGGAGTTTTGATCTTATCCTAAGAAAAGAAAAGAAAAAAAAAGTCCATTGAAGTATTTTACACAAGGAGTTATAAGATCTGATTTTTATGTAGGGCCATTCTATAAAAAATTTATTGCAAAAGGCCAAGAATGGAAGCAAGGAAATTGACTGAGAACATCACATCAGTAGTCTAAGAGAGATTCAGTAATCCAGGAGAGGAGAATTGAGGGGAACTGAGGGGAATTGTGGGGAATTGTAGGGAATTGTGAAACTCCTTTGCATGACAGAAACATCCTATACCTAAAAGGTGCAGATTTGACAATACAGTTATATACTTTATAAGTAAATAAATATAAAATATTAATTTAACATGTTATAATTATAAATATAAATATAATAATATATTTATTTATATAAGTATAATGCAAGAAAACAATATAAAACCAGAAACTCATGCCTTTATCCTATATCTATTCAAGCAGAAAATAAAAATGATGAGGAAGAGCAATTGATGTGAGTGAATTTTTTTTAATATTCCAGGATACTGCCTTCTAAAAATGACTATTAGAAAAGATATGGGTGGCTCTTTGGATAGCGGGGACTCATGTTTCATGTATCTCAAATTACTGAAGAACAATAAACAAGCACAGCAAGATTTTGTCTCAAAAAACCATTCCTAACTGATCAATGGCTTTTTGGTCAGAGAAGTTTCAGGTGCTTTTAGACATAAACTACTATGCTTACTCTGGAAGCTATGTCACCATTAGCTCAGTTCCATATTTGACCTGATGTAGGTTGAGTAAGGAGGGTTGAACAGGTTTAGTGGGTTAAATAGGTTTAGTGGATAAAGGGAAATGCAATTGAGACGTTATTTTTGTTTTAATTGGACAAATAAATGTGATGTTCCTAATTCTAAACACGTTTGTACAGAGACTCTAATGCATATTTTAAGGAACACACTTGTTTGATGAGATTTTTCCCCCGAGCTCTTCCCAGAATGCTTTATACATGCAAAAAAATTCCCTTTTTTTTTTGAAAAGATTTTATTTATTTATTTTGACAGAGAGTGATCACAAGTAGGCAGAGAGGCAAGCAAAGAGAGAGGGGGAAGCAGGCTCCCTGCTGAGCAGAGAGCCTGATTGGGGCTCGATGCCAGGACCCTGAGATCATGACCTGAGTCGAAGGCAGAGGCTTTAACCCACTGAGCCACCCAGGCGCCCGATACATCCCCTTTTGATCATGGGGTGGAGAACACCTACATGTCTACTTAATTTATACTTTGTAAAGATTAGGTGGACATCATGGAACTGAAGTTTAAGGTTTCTAAGTGATCAGAATCAAAATGTTTTCTTTTAGACCTAAGATTAATACTATATTCAAATAACTCCTAGATAAAATTTAAAAGACTATCTTAGGGAGAAAAACGCTATCTTTCCTCCACTCCTCCTCCTTACGGAGGGCAAAAAGGTAAAAGAACTCTTGTGAGTTGACTAAATAAAGGTATAACTACCTTCATATTCTCAGAGCCAAGATTCACCTTAAAAGCAAACATCAATATAATGTCAAAAAGCTAATTGCCATTTCAAAAACTGCACAAATGTTACAAGTATATCTTGGATTTGTTTTACTCCTCTTTGGGGTAGGTTTTTGTGAACATAAGCATTTTCCTGAATAGAAATTTCCTTTAAGAAATTTAAATCCCAAATGTTTAAAGACACAAAGTGTCTCTCCATTATATCTCTAAAGGATAAGCAAGTCAAGCAAGCCAAGTGATGACAAAGAGTTTGAGAGACAAGGGATGATTTATTTGCCAATAAAATGTCTGGAATCTGCTGGAAGGTGAATGTAAAAGTTTTCATCCAGGAATAGACAGAGAATTCTGGACAAGGACAGCAAATGAAGAGAGTAGAGGTATTGAGAATGGGGAATCTTGTCTTTATGATCCTCTGAAATTCTGGTGGTGGCAAACTCAAATACATGCAGTGGTCAAGTAAGCAGCATAAGTAAGTGCAGCTGACAACGCAAGTAAAATGGAGAGTATGTGCCCCATTGCAAGGAAGCGGCCACTCCTCAGAGCCAGTCCATTGTTTCCAAAATGGAAAAAAAAAAAAATGCCCAGTGTTTCCAGGTCTTCTAAATTTTCATAAAAAGGAAAAATTAAGAGGACTGTGACTTGTCCTAATTTTAAAATCTTATCTTTATAAAATCCTACTACCCAATTAAACAGAAATGGATTCAGCCTGTGGATCACATTTACAAGGTGCATAACAATTGAATGGTGGAAAGCAGTGGTTTAAAAGTCAAAACCCTTATCTTGAAGATAGAAGGAGAACTGGTTGACTGGGGATGTCTTCTTCAGGACAGAGTTCAGAACAAAGTCTGACTATAACCTAAGGAGGAAGTGGCAGGGGTGAGGCATGAGTCCATCTCTTACAGGTTCTCTGCCTCCAGGGAAAAGTACTTGGCTCCCCTGTGCTTCAAGATGAAGAAATTATATCTTACTTTCTTTAATCCTCACCTGCTGTTGTCTCCATTGAAATGACTATAAGAGTAAGTGTAGGAAACCTTGGGTTCTGTCAGGGTCTCCTGAGAATATAAGCAGCACAACATCAAGAAGTCTAATCTTCTCCTTTTGCTTTCCCAGCAGCCAGACAAGTTGACACAATGTAGGAGCTTAGTGAAGAGACCTGAGGGGAGGGCACTTACACGGTGCACAGGAGCGTGCACAGTCACACTTGATAAAGTGTGCCTTCATAAAGATGCTCCACATGAGGAAGTCCGTGTTTTTAGTCAGATAATGCTGGTAACCATTACAAAAAAGACTTAGAAAAAAAGATACTCAAGACAAGAAAACCAGGTGAAAGAATGTCTCAGAGAGAGAGGATAAGGAACTGAAATAGAGCAGTAAGATTAATTACTCATTAAAGCACCAGAGGGAAGGATCCTTTCAAAACACAGGCCACACATTTTTCTTCTCTATGGATTAGAGACATTGGGGTCAAGATTTCAAATCACAAATGTCTCCAAAGATCTTTGCTTTCTAATGGATTATATTTCTATTTATTTATCAGATTAAAGACCAGTATTAACTGGCCTGGTAGTGCTTCCATATCTTGATTTTAAAAGGCTTTTAATATTTCTTTAAATCTGGTTACATTATACATAATCACAGAACATTTCAGTTAAATAAAGAAGACAGCATGGGAAGAAACTATATTACAGATGGAAAACATTGACTTTCTGGATATGCCACTGACTGTCATTTAAATGCGAAGAGACTACTTCAGTCTCAAAAGTAAAGATATTGTCTCTCTTACAGGCAGCACATTTCATTTAGATAGTTATGGGATTATATTGTTGTCTAGTTTCAATAGTTGAAGTAGGTTCAGATCCACTTGCCAAAAGGGACAGAATTGGTTTAAGTGCTTCAGTTTCTCTTTCCTGCCCTTTCTAGCCAATTTAGGAAAAATCTGTTCTTCACATGGCAATGTCTCACATACTGATCGCAAGCACTTCCATGCTTCCAAAAGTAGGAAATATGCTCCATGACTGGGCTTTGGGCAGCTTCGCTGGATTCCTGCTCCTATGTCATAAATCCACTGTTTTATAGTTTGGATTCTGCTAAAATCAGAACCTGAGACCATGACTCATTTATTTGGTAGATAATCTCAGGAAGTAACAATGACTGAGTAGGGAGAGTGAGACTGGAGAAAGATTAAAGCCAGCAGAAGAAGTTTTATTAAAGATACTTTTGTAGGCAATGGAGACATGATTGCACAGTGACTTTAAGAAGTGAATAATATGAAAAAAAAAAAAAGAAGTGAATAATATGGGGTGCTTGGGTGGTTCAATCAGTTAAGCCTCTGCCTTCTCAGGTCATGATCTCATGGTTCTGGGGTAGAGCTCCATGTGGGGCTCCCTGCTCAGTGGGGAGTCTGCTTCTCCCTCTCCCTCTGTTCCTTTCCCTGCTTGTGCTCACTCTCTCTCTATTACTCTCTCTCTCAAATAAATGAATAAAATCTATAAAAAAAAATAAGTGAATAGTTTATAACCAGGATTAACTACATGAGAGGAAGGTGGTTGGGTTATTTATAAACTGTCTTGTATCTCCCATTGTTTGAAGCAAGCCTTGAAGGCACTGATTTCCAGTACTTTGAGCTGTGCATGCCTGGAGGCTAAGCTGGCTCCACGGTGTAGGAAATGACTCTAGAGATGGAGCAGACATTCAGCAAGCACTTGACTTGGGGAACTGTCATGAAGTCATGAGCTGAGAGCACTTAGAACTACTCACCTCAGGGGCACCTGGATGGCTCGGTGGGTTACGTGTCCCACTCTTGATTTCAGCTTAGGTCATGATCTTGGGATCTGAGATAGAGCCTGGCCTCAGGTGACCCACTGAGGGTGGTGCCTGCTTGATGAATCGGTCTCTCCCTCTCCCCATGAACCTCCCCCACTCCCCTTTACTCATGCACTCCCACGTACTCTTTCTCTCTCCCCTCCCCTTAAAAAAAAAAAAAAAAGAAAAAAAACCCTACTCACTTCATATGCAGCTGAAATCAGAAGCTGGCCAAGTGGGCATGGCCTCAGAACCAAAAGAGTTTGCTAAGTTTATCTCAGAAAGTATATCAAGGCCTATTTTCTAGAAAAAACTCCTGGAGACCTAGTACACTCTATGTGCATTTGGTCTTTACTGTTCAGTTGACCTCAATCCTATAGGAAGACAGATGTGTAAATCTTACTTGGAGTCTGCTTTTCCTACCTAACTCCTCCTTCAGTTTGTACCAAAATCTCTGTTTATGATGGGAGGTTGTTAGTATTATAGTATTCTCACATTGGGACATAGCTTACAGTGTATTCTTCAAAATGGCTTTACCAGAAAACCCTGTATTTTGGAAGTTACTGAGCCTTCATGAATAAATCTCATAATCTGATCTATTCTTATCTTTGGGTACTCATACCTGTTAGATCCTGGGAAGAAGGAAAACATTAAGAAACAAAACTACAGGTACCTAACACTGTGAGTTCTATAATTATTATTTTGGGTACTCAGTGGCCTTGAGCATCATTTGGATTAATCATTTGCTTGTATGATAAGTATTTTTTAATGACAGTATATAAAATATATTTTAATAAGATATGTATAGAATTTCTCTAGGCCCAATTGCTCTGTAAAATATCAAATAGACACATTTATGACATATAGTGTTGCCCTAGAAAACTAAATATAAGTGGATAATGACCTATAAATATATGACAATTGATACACTTTTATTAGGCAGTATATCATCTCAATCATTATTTTTAGCATCTTATTTTGTAGAATATAAAATATTAACTGCCTCAAGATTGTTATATATTATATAAAGAATCGCCAATGATAAGGTCACTTGGCTTAATTTGCCATTGGTTTCCTTTTAGAAAGATTTATTGTGAGTTAATGAGTAATAGAAAAGGTCTAAATTTTACATTTTAGGTCACTTTTGGATTTATTGCATATAACTATTTTACTTTGAATATTAAATCAAATTATATAGCCCTTGAATTTAGAATTGGTGTTATGGTGTTATAGATTCACATATATATGCTTTTAACTCAGAATGAGCTGGATATGCAGAGTTTTCTTTTTTAGCATGCAAGTAGTAAAAACTTCTCTGAATGGTTTGCCACAGTATCAATAAATCGACATTATAAAAGTGAGAATTTTATCTCCTATTAAAAAAAATTTATTTAAATGGCATTATGGAAAGTAAATGAAAAGAGAAAACACTTAAAACTCTATAGTGTGTAATGTTCTTCCATATATATGTGAAATATATCAAATATCAATATATATCGAATATATGTATATATATATTTGAATGCTTTTAATGTCCTGGGGACTTTTCTAGGCACTGGATACCACAGTGAACAAAAGACAGAAAAAATCCTGCCATTGAAGAGTTCAATTCTAGCAGGAAGAGATAAATTAATAATTAAGTGGTATAATCATTAGACAGTGATAATTGCTATGCAGGAACAAAGGAAGGAAGTAGAGGAAAACAGTATTATTTTTATGTAATGTAGATAGGTCTCTAAGACGAACTCATGTTTGAGACCTGATGAAATAAAGGAGAAAACTATGCTCATGTCCGAGGGACATGTTTCATACCCAGATAGAACAGAAGGTCAACTGGGGGAGTAAGGAAGAATGTAGTAGGAAATGAAATCAGAGAGGTAGCCAGGCACCAGGCTGATACAGGATCTAGTAGGGCAAAGTAAGGAGTATATGTTACATCCAAAGCATAATGGGAAGCACTGGAGTATTTTGAGGTTAAGAGTGATCTTTTTTATATTTTTAAGTGATCACTCTGGGTGCTGGTGAGGGATATATTTTAATATATTTTAGTGCAACAATGAAAGACCAAAAGTAGTTAAGATATAGTCAAAGCAAGAGATGATGGTGGCTTGGATGAAAGTGATTATAATGCAGATTGTAAGAAATGGTTGAATCAAAATATATTTTGAATGGGGAACCTGGATGGCTCAGTTGTTAAGCGGCTGCCTTCCACTCAGGTCATGATCCCAGGGTCCTTGGATAGAGTCCCACATCGGGTTCCCAGCTCAGTGGGAAGTCTGCTTCTCTCTCTCCCACTCCCTCTGCTTGTGTTCCCTCTCTCACTGTCTCTCTCTGTCAAATGAATAAATAATATCTTTTATATATATATGTATATATATATACGCATATATATATACATATATACATATATATATATATATATATTTTTTTTTTTTTTTTGAAGATGCAGCCAGTGGGACCTGTTGATGGACTTTAGGGTGAAGTATAAATAAACAGTCAAAAATAACTCCATGATTTTGGCCCAAGAAACTGGAGAACAATGATGCCATTCACTGAGGTAGAAAACACTGGTGGTAGAACAGGGTTGACATAAATCCTTAGAACTGGGGAATCAGATGTCATATGGACATCTAAGTGGAAATGTTTGAGTATATGGGGGTTCAGGGAGAAGCCAGAAATCATGAAACAAATTAGGTAATTTTCCATAAATGTGTGATATTTAAACAAAAACATGAAATGTTTTTGATGAAATCACTTATCAAAGGATATATCTAGAGAAAGGAGAGCAAAAATGAAGTTCTGAACATTTAAAGGATCCACCAAAGGAAACAAGATACTAGTAACTGGAAATATGGAGTCCAAGATTAGAAAGTGTTTAAGTAGAAGGGATGAGTAAAATGCCACTGATAATATACCTAGTATGAGGAAAAATAATTTGTATTAGAATTTGGCAGTGTGGGGTTAATTGGTGACCTCCAACAAGAAGAGTTTAATTTTGGGGCACCTGGGTGGCTCAGTGGGTTAAAGCCTCTGCCTTCAGCTCAGGTCATGATCTCAGGGTCCTGGGATCGAGCCCCGCATCGGGCTCTCTGCTCAGCGGGGAGCCTGCTTCCCTCTCTCTCTGCCTGCCTCTCTGCCTACTTGTGATCTCTCTCTCTCTCTCTGTCAAATAAATAAATAAAACCTTAAAAAAAAAAAAGAAGAGTTTAATTTTAGTCTTGGGATTAAAAGCACGACTTAGAAATGGGTTTGAAAAAGAATGAGAAGTGAGGAAATGGACACTCAATATAGGCAATGGATTTTGATAATACTGTTTTAAAGAGAGAGAAAATAGAACTAATTTAACAGAATTATAAAGGAGAAAAATTAAAAATTAGATGAGAAAGGTAAATATTAATATTTACATTATTAATGCAATAATAATGGTAGTAGTGACATAGTATGGAGGGAAGAATTTAAATTACAGACAAATGGTATTAATGAATAAGAATTCTTGAAAGACTGTGTACTCAGTTCTTCAAGTGAGCTACGCCAACCTCTTATCCATTGCTTTGCTTCTTTCCTCCTCTGACTTCTATCCTTTTTTTGTACTACTTTGCCCTGTGCTAGAGACCATATCGGTCTGTTTATTTCCCCAAAGTTCCACTAACACACAATCACTTTATAGTACATTTTCACTAGAGCTTTGTTTTTTTTTTTTAATTTTTTTATTTGACAAAGAGAGAGAAATCACAAGTAGGCAGAGAGGCAGGCAGAGAGAGGGGAGAAGCCAGCTCTCTGCTGAACAGAGAGCCCAATGTGGGGCTCGATCTCAGGACCCTGAGAACATGACCTGAGCCAAAGGCAGACGCTTTAACCCACTGAGCCACCCAGGCACCCCTTCGCTAGAGCTTTGAAGTAATAATTTAAAGCAATTAGAGGGGCACCTGGGTGGCTCAGTTGGTTAAGCGTTTACCTTCTGTCGGCTCAGGTCATGATCACGGGGTCCTGGGATTGAGCCCTGTATTGGACTCCCTGCTCAGCGGGGAGTCTGCTTCTCTCTCTACCCCTCCCTCCTGCTCTACTCTCTCTTGCTATTTCTCTCTCTCTAATAAGTAAATAAAACCTTAAAGCAATTAGAGAAAACAGTTGAATTTCATATATTGCTCTCCTAAAAAATGTGTTGGCTGTTTCTAACAAACAGAACTAACTGGCCCTAAGGTTCTGGTTTATCAAAATCTTGTCAAACATCTTTCCCTGCTGCTGATCCTTATCTCCATCTCCATTTCTTTCCAGGAAAGACAGTGAAAGGGAAAAGGCCCATCAATAATGACATTTCAGATTTCTCCAATAAAATAGATGGCATTTGTGCTCACTCACATACAGTACAAAAATCACCAGTCGAGGACTTTTCATTCACTGAGTTTTTGATTAGCATTTTACTGGTTCTCTCTTAGATATTAACTGATAGTCTGGGAATATTTGATACTAAAATACACACACACACACACCTCTAAATAAAGAGATACATGAAAAAAAAAAACATACACGGAGGAAAAAATGAAATTTGGAAATTAAGATAATGCAAATGCTAAAATAACTGAAAATCCTGTAACTATTGTTATAGAGAAAAAAGTGTAATTTTGGTTCTTCATCTGTCTCTCTCAATCTACCATTTTATTTATATACATATGTATGTGTGTACCAAATGGCATGTCAATCTTAAACCAAATCAGTTTTCCCATGGCCTTTCCTGACGGCTCTGTTTAAGTTTCTCTCCACAACTCTTAACCTTATTCCAGCCCCCTATAATTATTTTCATACACAATTTTTCTCCATGGCAATTAATATCATTTCCTGTGTATCATGTTGTAATGTCTCCCAGATATATCTATATTAGGGAGAGAGTAAATATGAATGAATTATTTTTATAGTCATAGCTTTCTAGAAGAAGTATGAGTATTCAATCCTCCAATCCTTCAAGGAACTTGCCAGTCTCTGATACACCTGGCCTAAAATGAGAGCTAAATCATTTCAGAATTGACTGTGTCTACCCAGACACCTTACCGATCCCAATTAGTGCCTAGTAAAGTCACCTGAAGGCTCATACTGGACCATCTAACTAGGTGTGAAAACCCACTTTTACAATGGCAAGTGAGGTAGGTATTCGTAACTTTCCAATAAATCTTGAAATTAAGAAGAAAGCTCATTCTTTTTAATATGAGAAACCTACAATAATTAACCAAAAGCCAAGCATAATTTGATGAGCTCAAAATACACATTTTACTTGGAAAATAGGCCAAACCAATTCAGATTTAGAGACTGAATGGAAGCCCATGGAATCATAAGTGGGCTTCCCATTAATCAATTACATAATATATGCTTTGTGAATGTATGTTTATGAGGGCATCATTCCAGAACAGCTTGAATTCCTGAAGTAAAAGTAAATAAAAAGTATTTCAGAATCCAATGAATCAGTGAGAGGGAGTTAAAGATTTTTTTCATCAGAGACAGAAAGGGAATATAGTTTGATTAATCGATGATTAGTGATACATCTTAATATTTACATATTATTAATGTTCATCTATTCATGAATATATATTGAGCATGTATGATATGCTACATATAGGCATGTCTCACCATCTCAATTATGCAATTCTGATCTAATCTATCACTTAAAACTACAGCTGATCAGGGTCGCCTGGGTGGCTCAGTCATTAAGCGGCCGCTTTCCGCTCGGGTCATGATCTCAGGGTCCTGGGATCGAGCCCCACATTGGGCTCCCTGCTCGGCGGGAAGCCTGCTTCTCCCTCTCCCATTCCCCTGCTTGTGTTCCCTCTCTCTCTGTGTCTCTCTCTGCCAAATAAATGAATAAAATCTTTAAAAAAAAAAACAAAACAAAACAAAAAAAAACTACAGCTGATCCTTGAACAACACGGTTTTGAAATGCATGGGTCCATTTATGCACGGATTTTAAAAAATAAATACAGTATTATAAATGTATTTTCTCTTCTTTATGGTTTTCTTAATAACATTTTTTCTCTAGCTTACTTTATCATAAAAATACAGTATATGATAATACAATATGCAAAAGTGTGTTAATAACTGTTTCTGTTATTGGTAAGGCTTCTGGTCAACAGTGGGCTATTCGCAACATTTTGGGAAAGTCAAAAATTATACGTGGATTTTTTACTGCAAGGGGGTCGGTGTCCCTAACCCTCGCGTTGTTCAGTAGTCAACTGTAATTTCAAAGCTTCCTGATGTATCTCTCTGCAGCTATTGAAACTCTGCAGTCTAGTCTTCACAGAGGAGTCAGAGTCATTTAGTAAGCATGTAAGTGAGAAAAAGCCTTTTATTTTAAATCTCTCTCCTTCCTCAAGTTACTGCCCCATTTCTTGCTTCCTTCTTAAATAAATAAAAATCGGGATGCCTGGGTGGCTCAGTTGGTTAAGTGGCTGCCTTTGGCTCAGGTCATGATCCCAGAGTCCTGGGATCAAGTCCCGCATCAGGCTCCTTGCTCCGCAGGGAGCCTGCTTCTCCCTCTGCCTGCTCTGCCTGCCTCACCCCTTGCTTGTGCTCTCTCTCTCTCTGACAAATAAATAATCTAAAAAATAAAAAAATAAAAATCTTCCTTTAATAAATTGTGCCTTTTCACTTTCAGCAATATAATTTTCTTACATTCTCTCTTAAATCCACTTCAAATAGACTTCTGCACCCTCCACTCCAGCCAAATTGCTTCCTTGACAATGTCACTAATGACATTTACATTTCTTCTCCAATGGTCAGAACTTACTGCTTATTTTATTTGACCTAATAATAACATTTGACACTGTTGGTCATTCTCTCTACTTGAAAGAATTTACATGGCTTTCTGCATTCCATTTGTCCTTGTTTTTCTTCCTATATCACTGTCTGATCTTTTCAATTTCCTTTATAGGTTCTTCTTCCCCTCATGGACCCCTAAATATTGCAGTGCCCCTGGGCTCAGTCCTTGGTCCTTTTCTTTGTTCTATCTACTTTCACTTCTTTGTGATCCTATCCAGTATTAAAGTTGTACATCTGATGACTCATAAAAATTTACATTTCCGTTCCAGACTATGTCACACAGCCAACTGTGTACTCAACTTTTCCACAGGGCTGTCTAATTGGCAAATGGACCTTAAATTTTGAAACAACACTAAGCACATTAGCTTTCAATAAGAATAGAGAAGTTGTGAAAATAAATATAAAAAGAACATGTTAATAACAGAACAATGTGTTACATCAAATAATTTTATAAAATGTGTTTCTCATTCATATTAAGCTCAGTGTATCATTTCTTACTTTAACACTGCTAGCAAGCAATGAGCAGAAAACAACAGCATGGTGAATGGCATTGTGAGGTTGTATCTATGGTCCCAAACAAACATATTTCAAGAATTTGAAATATGATGGGCAACATGACATTTAGAAAGGATACTATTTTATTGCCAAAATTTATTGCCTCCTATTTATGTAATAAAATCTGTAGATAAAGGTTTAATTTTTTTTTTTTAATTTAAGCCAAGACTTTTGTGCATGTAACCATTGTTACCAAGGTAACCTTCTCTGATGCCATCAGGATTCCTCAAGAAAGACACCTGCGTATTTTTTGTTCAGGTCACTTAACTTTTCCTTGCCTTCTGATCACTTATCTGATAGAAATGCTTCTAATTTTTTTTATCAGTTTTGCTTTCCAATCTTATTTCTATTTTTCTAGTGTTTCTTACTCCTGCAAGGATAGAATGTTATATTAGATACACTTAACTAGTTTCCCTCAGGAAAAGAAACCGAGAGATCCCAGTGGTGTAAAACTCAGACATTAATAAATTGAAACTTGAGATTTCAATATATTTTTGCTGGACTCACATAATTAATATTGGTATACAAAAATAATAAAGTTTTTTGTATTTCATGAATGCAGTTTCTCAGCAGAAGCTTAGAGGGCTAATGCATTTTCTTTTCCATTGCTGCTTGATGATTTTTGCCTTTATGTTTAGGTAGCATTTGTGTTGTGGAATAATTGATATTAAGAAAGCTAACTCCAAATTATATTTTTCTGCTAGAACTTTAAATTCACAATGGCTCCCTGATTTCTGGCATATACGTATATCTAAAAAAGCTGATCTTATTATATTGTTAAAGACATTTGTGTAATTGATATGACAGTATTATTTCTCTTAGATTATTCATACACTGATACTTCTCTATATTACAACAATATAAACATAATTTAGACACACTTCAATTCAAAATGCATAAAAGTGTAAAATACCTTGAAATATAATCCACATATTTCTTAGCTGTTAGCACATGATAGAATAAAAAGCATAATTTTGTTTTTACTAATTTCTTTTACAAGAAACAAAGAGTCTCTTGCACTTCCTGTCCTACTTGCATACGCCAGGTTATTTTAGGCTCTGGAGAGTAAATATAAGATTGCCATTTATTCACAGACAGCAATATGTTGATACAGGCAGGGCAGGTAGAGGTTTACCTGTATAACCAGGAGCACAGAGGCAGCTGTATCCACCAGTTCTGCTGACACAATCTTCTCTATCTAGACAAGGTGAGATTTCACATTCACTCATATCCAATTCACACAAAGGTCCATGGTACCTTGGCTCACAATTACACACAAATCTAGATTAAAGTTAGAAAACAAGAAATCACATGTTAACAAAAAGCATTTCATTACATACATAATTCATATGTATATATTAAATTTTAGCCACTTAATTTAAATAAATGGCAATATTTTCTTTTCATTTTTTCCTTGGAGAAAATATAATTCATCTTGTTGGTTCACAACCTGGTTAAGTTCCCCAAGTGAAATTTGAAACTGATCCTGATGCAAGGCAAGGAGACCGTGAAGAAAGAGGCAAGCCACTCTAAATTGGTGAGCAACAATTTTAATAAGCAAAGGGACTTGCATTCCAGGCTTGTCTTGGGCACTCACAAGAGTACATTTTCACACTTGCTCCCCAAATCTTAAAAGTTTATATAAAGTCATTAATGAGGTTGTCATATGTACAGTCCAGAGGGTGTCAATAACGCATTACTCTCTCAAGACTTTGTCACTGAAGTGGTTCCTAATTGGTAATAGTGGACAGAACATACATTCCAAGGACAAGGTAGAGAGTGAGGTGCCTCCTAACTGCGAGGATCCAGTTTGCAGGTCAACACAATGTCATGTCCTCTCAATGACTTCTTTAATGACCTTCTAGATATTATTCCCCTTGAATGTTCTTTATGTGAGAGTTTTTTTAATGAATGTATTTGGATAATTAATAGAACTTTGATAAGTACTATCAAGCTTAATTCTGTACTGTTTATTTTATTATTATATAAATACAAATCTTTAACTATATCCTATGTTAAAAATTGAAGATTGCCCTGTCCACGGATTGAACGATGTTTCTGATATAGAATCCCTTTTGGTTAAATTAAAAAGATCATTTTAGCTAAAACGATCTCATTACTGCTTAATTATATTGACAGACGTTGGAGACATTGGATGTCAGGTTCAACGTATCATGTGCTTAATAGAGGAAGTGACTCCTAAGAGCCTTGCCCTTGAGAATGGTTTCCAGGGATTTCAGATGAAATTCCTTTCAATATCCAACTCTCCTCTCTTTATCTTAAGCATCAACCTCTGATGAATCTGGAGTTACCGAGTTCAGATATGTCCTCTGGACTTTAACTTGGAAATGTTTCTTGCTCCTATGTGGATTTCTTTTTATTGATTCAGATCCTGTCTCAAAGGGCCCTTGATTCTTTCCTTTATAGTCTACGCCGTAGCAACAATCTATATAACTATATGTGGTAGAATCACCATGAATTTATTTTTAGTTTATTCCTGGATATTGTACTGAACATGTTTTTATCTCAACATCTAGTCAGTCTGTATCTATTTTCCGGAAGACAGAAGACCAATTCTCCTGAGATGGAATTGTGACTGGTTTCAATCATATACATGTAAAATAACATCCGTAAAACAACAGCCAAACAATGACAAGCCAATAAATAATGCTAAGAAGAGAAAACAATAATCTTTTTTCTGTAGTCACAGAAAAATATTAATTAAAACATAAAACTAATTTCCATAGATAAAATTAAATTGAGAGAAAATGCACCTAGAAAAACAAGTTCTAAATAGTTTTTTTTTCTTTCTCCGAAATAAAACTGCTTTACCAGGTTTTCTTGTAATGCTTTTGAAACAGATTTTTATTCTGATTTTTTGAGGGAACTCTTTCTAATTAACTTTAGTTTCACCATAATTATAATTATAAAAACATAACCACCGGAAATCTAACATGCCCATGTTCCTTTTACTTACGTACCACATTTTAACTGATTGAATGCCTGATGTTAGTAATGCACCCAGATCCAAGTGTAAATAAACTTCAGCTTATTTTTTAAATTCTCATTAAAAAGTTAGGGACATCCACATGTAAACATCACAGTAAATATATGCCAATTTAGAAAGATGTGAAGTCCTACAAAAACAGAGCTAAATGCTAGAGAAGGTGACAGGGAAGATTTTACTGGTTAGTCGATAAAGAGCGGGATTTTTGTGGCAGTTGGACAGAAGGCATTAAAATTCTATGTGCAATGTCATGCTGGTGTAAAAGAGAACTGTATTTCTCAAGAGCATTCCATGTATCTAGGATCTGGACCAAAATAGGTTTTTAGGGTGATCCAATTACTGATTCTTGAATTTGTGTTTAAGTAGCAAAATTTTTCTCCATCTCCACTTTTTCACTAGCATCTTCCAATATAGTCCAGATAACATAATGAATCTTTTAAATGCCATACTAAAATCAAGATGTGTTTGTTAACAATACTCTCATTGATTGCTATTGTGTGTTCCCAGTGAATCAATGATGATTTTGAGGGATCACAGGACAGATAGGAGTTGGACAGTGTTTTCAGTTGTAGCACTAAAAGGTGTGTCCAAGAAATAATTTTTTCCATACTGATAGATTATATTACTACAAAATATATCACATAATGACTCTGATCTCAATTTCTACATCTGTTGCATGTCCTTAAGACAGTTGTATCATACTTCCAGAAATTACAAAATCTATTCTTTACTCTGGAAGATTAAGTATTAGAAATTATTTGGGACATCTTTCCCTCAATGATAAATTTATAATAATGATCATTAATTTTTCTCAATCTTCTTTAAACATTTATTCATTGTTGCAGGCCTCAGTTTCAATAACCAAAGGAGAGAACAGAACAGATTAAAAATATAGATGTAATACTACATTAAATAATAATTATTATTTTTAATATTTTTCTTGTGTGTCTATAATTTGTACTAAACATACAACTCGTTTTAAATGAGTTGTCAGATTATTTCAAAGATTTTTAATTATAAGTTAATATCGATATGCTAAAAACACACTAAAAAAGTACTTTATATAAAAAATATATTCTTGGAAAACAGATGGGATATGAAAATATGATTATTTTTTAGCTGTTGATGATTTTTTGTCTTTGAAAGATTTTAATGCATTGAAATGGCTTTTATTGTAACAATTTAAACAAGTAATTTTCTGAGAATAGAATAATCAACACCCATATACCCATCATCCATATTTAACACATCTCAATGTTTTTCCATTTTGTGGAATAGTTGTTTTTTTAATTTAATTTTATTTTTTTCAGTGTTCCAAGATTCATTGTTCATGCACCACACCCAGTGCTCCATGCAATACGTGCCCTCCTCAATACCTGAATAGTTTTAAGGAAAATGTATAAAACATATTTGAAAACCCTTTGCATACATCAAGATTCATTTTTCCTTCCTTTCCATTCATAGGAAATCACTATTCTTAGACTGATGTGCATTCTTCCAAATATGTTTTAAAATTTCATTAAATATATATTAGTGTCTCCAAAATGAAATAATTGTGTACAAATCTAATAATATATGTACAAGATTCATATGAGGAAAACTACAAAACTTTGATGAATGAAATCAAAGAAAAATTGAATGGAGCGATACTACATGTTCATGGATAGGAAGACTATATTGTCAAGATGTCACTTCTGCCCAAGGTAATCTCTAGATTCAATGAAATCCCAATCAAAATCCTAGCAAGTTATACTGTGGATATTAATAAAACAATTCTAAAGATTATAGGGTGAAGCAAAAGACTCAGAATTCAAGGTTGGAGAACAAAGCTGATGGACTGACGTTGCCTACCTTTAAGACTTATTATAAACCTACAGTAATCAAGATACTGTAGTATTATCAAATGAATAAACAAATAGATCAATGGAACAGAATAGGGAGGTCAGAAATATACCCACATAAATACTGTCAACTGATCTTTGACAAAGACGGAAAGACAATTCAGTGGAAAAATGTTTTTTCAACATATGGTATTGGAACAACTGGACATCCACACGGAAAATTTAAAAAATCTAGAGACACACTTTAAACTCCTTGTATAAATTAACTCAAAATGGATAAAATACTCAATGAAAAATGCAAAATTATAAGAACTCCCTGAAGAAAGGAAAAAAATCTTGATCATGTTGGGTCTGGTTGTCTTTTTAGAGATGACACCAGGGTGTGATCCACAAAAGAAAGAATTGATAAGATGGGCTTAATTCAAAATTCTGTTCTGTGAATGACAAGAAAAGCCACAGGATGGAAGAAGATATTTGCAAAAGACATACCAAACAAAGGATTATTTATCCAAAATATACAAAAACTAAAAATTCAATAATAAGAAAACAGACAATCCAACTTAAAAAATAGGCCCATGATCTTCTTTTTTTTTTTTTTTTAATGATTTTATTTATTTGACAGAGAGAAAGAGAGAGAGAGCACAGGCAGGGGGAGTGGCACAGGGAGAGGGAGGAGCAGGACCCCTGCTGAGCAGGGAGCCGATGTGGGGCTCGACCCCAGGACCCTGGGATCATGACCTGAGTCAAAGGCAGTTGCTTAACCGACTGAGCCACCCAGGTAAAAATGGGCCCATGATCTTAACAGATACCTCACCGAAGAAGTCCTACTAATGTCAAATAAGCATATAAAAGATGCTCCACATCGTATGTCATGAGGTAAATGCAAATCAAAACAGTGAGATACCACTACATACCTTTTAGAATGGCCCTAATCCAGAACACTGACAATACCAAATGCTCATAAGAATGTGAAGCAACAGGAGCTCCTTTTTTTTTTTTTTTAAAGATTTTATTTATTTCAGAGAGAGAGTGACCAAGAGAGAGCACAAGCCATAGGGAGAGGTAAAGGGAGAGGGAGAAGCAGACTTCCCCCACTATCAACATTCCCCACCAAAGATACATTGTATTACAATTGATGAACCTACAGTGACATACGAAATATCATTCAAAGTCTATAGCTTATACTAGGATTCACTCTTATTGTTGTACATTCTATGAGTTTTCACAAATGTATAATGGCATGTGTCCATCATTATAATATTATACATAGTAGCTTCATCGCCTTAAATATTCTCTGAGATCCACCTATTTATCCCTCCTTATTCTCTAATTCCTAGAAACCATGATCTCTTTATTATTCCCAATGTTTTGCCTTTTCTAAATTGTTATGTAGTTGGAATCAGACTCTATGTAAGCTTTTATAGATTGGCTTCTTTCACTAGGTACCATGCATTTAAGTTTCCTCCATGTGTCTTTATGGCCTGATAGCTCTTTTTTTTTTTAGTGCTGAATAATATTCCACTGTCTGAACATACAACAACTTATTTATCCATTCACTTACTGATGGCCATCTTGGTTGCTTCCAAGTGTTGACAATTATGAATAAGGCTGCTATAAACATCTGGGTGTTAGTTTTTTGAGTGGACATAACTTTTAACTCATTTGGATAAATATCAAGTAGTGTGATTTTTGGATCATATTGTAAGTTTTGCAAGAATCTGCCAAATTCCAAAGTAGCTGCCATTTCTTTATTTTTTTATTTTTTTAAAAATTTTATTTTTTTTATTTGACAGAGAGCAGAGAGATCACAAGTAGGCAGAGAGGCAGGCAGAGAGAGAGGGGGAAGCAGGCTCCCTGCTGAGCAGAAAGCCCAATGCAGGGCTCGATCCCAGGACCCTGAGATCATGACCTGAGCCGAAGGCAGAGGCTTTCACCCACTGAGCCACCCAGGCGCCCCTGCCATTTCTTTATTATCCAGAGGGAAAGCACTTTTATTATTATACATAATCACCTTCAAAGGATGTCTCTGAATAGTCACCTCCATATCCTTTCTTACATTTCCAATTTTTCGGGAGGGCCTCTGGAAAAAGATGATGGCACCATGTGGATTCAACACTAATCAGGTGGTCAAAAGTCATATCCAGAAACCTCCAACATCTGTTTCTTATCAGGAAGAGTATACTGTACTGTTTTTCCTATACGTGAGCCGAGCTTGAGGATTAATACTGACAAAAACTCTTCAGCAATCTGCATGTCAGTTGCCAGATTGTTCACCATTAGTATTTGGTTATTTCCCATCAGGCTTTTTTTTAGGATATTCTCAGTTTGAGAAACAGTTTGATGTCATCAGCTAGATCGAAGAGTTCAGTTTTTATAATCAATTCAGTTCTCTGTAAATGAATTCATAGTTCTTTGACCATGAGAGTTCTCTTAAGCAGAGGACGTTTTGGCTGACTTCCTCCTCTAACTCTTTGAGAACTCATACTGGAACTTGGAAAACTGGTCTTTAGAAGCCATATAATTAACTGATATGAAGTACGTTCATTTATATTTGTAAAATCATTTTGATTCTACTATTCATTTCATTCTAGTCTCTGACTCAGAGCTATCTTCTAAGTCCCACGCAGGGCAAATTAGGAATGCCAGGCAGTTACTGTCCCATGCTTCAGTCTACATGTTTTCTCTGAGCTTATTTTCTAGTTACTAATCCTATCTTCTGCTGGTTGGTAGCATTTTTTATCTTAATTCTTTACCACTCTTCCTAGCCACAGCTTCATCATGGGAAGAGTGTTTGCCCCACACTTTCAGGCATGGCTACACTTATTTTTTTGCATGGTGATCTATAGGTAAGGATGAAGGGCACTATCTCAGAGCCTAGGGCTTAACAGAGTTTGCCTGTTTTTTGCTTGTCCTCTTGAACTTCTGCAACTTTGTGACAACATGGTAGTCCAATAAAAATGAAAGACACTTGGAGCACAGCCATTTCAGCTGACTTCTCCCTCCTCAGCTATGTCCCTGAGAAACTTAGATGAACCGCCTATGTTAGAGCCAGATACTAGTAAACCACAGATGTGAAAATATTAATAAATAATAGCTATTTTTTAAAAGATTTTATTTATTTATTTGACAGAGAGAGAGATCACAAGTAGGCAGAGAGGCAGGCAGAGAGAAAGGGGGGAAGCAGGCTCCCTGCTGAGCAGAGAGCCCGATGTGGGGCTCGACCCCAGGACCTGAGCCGAAGGCAGAGGCTTTAACACACTGAGCCACCCAGGTGCCCCAATAATAACTATTTTTAACCACCGAGTTTTCAGTTTCTGCTAAGCAATAACGGCAAACCAGTATAGCCCGTATAGTAACTTTGAAGGAGTTCATACCCCCTGTAAACAAAGGATAGATATAGCAAAGGAACTTAAATCTCTGAATTCACTTTAATCTTCATTAGTGATAGAGGATAAATCTCTCCTGTTTCTTATGGAATCTGTGCTTCTTTGCACACAAGCCTTCCTCTAAATGCTGCTGAAGGAATTGATTTATAAAATGTTGCTAGTTTTTCCTGGCCCACTTCTCAACATTTCTCTTTGGTTCCAGCCCATAAAAGGTTTAGATTCCAACGTTGCTGATGAGAGATAGAAACACTTAACTGGGAACATCTAGCCTATACCCTAGAAGAGCTGCATAACTTCAAAAATCTGTATTGTCACAAAGTTGGGGAGCATGTGTGGGATTGACCCTAAGGTAGTCAGACCAAAGGAGAATAAATATAAAACTTAAATGAGTTAAACTTATTGACATGGATGAGAGAGAAGATTCAATGTGCTAATATTAGCATCTGGGTATGGTGTTAAATTGGCTAATCAAAAACAGGACTTAATTCTAGCTTAGATTGGTGAGGTAGAAGTGCCAGAGTGTTCTTGGTGTATATTAGAAGGAGCTGTCCATAGGCTTATTATTATGGAAATGTTTGAATGGATCTATCATGAGTAAGCTGTTCAGTTACCCTTTAATTTTTATCCAAAGAGAATAGAGGAGGATATTCCTATCTTCTAGGAAGAAATTCCATTCACCCAGGAGGAATTCCATTCACGAAGATCAAGAAAGGGTTCATGAGAGGGTACACTAGTGTCTCGATGAAATCAGGGTGATTATCCTTTATAGCCTGGGGATTACGTGAGATGCTACAGTAAAACTGGGTTACCTGAAATAAATGAGAATAATGGGATCCAAGAATGGATAAAAACCATTGATTATGCATGACCATCAGATTAAAATATGAGCAAATATCCCCATAAATCAGAGAAACAGATGGTGATTGGTGGATTGATTCAGACATCCTTGACAATGGCAATGGCAATGACAGTGATGAGTTTCTACAAATCAAATATATGGGCAATATGCTATGGTACTATTCACATATACAGAATTAAGTATACAGGTCTGCAAGACAGACACACTATTTAATTTGCCTTTGTAGGGATTCCTAGCCTCTTACACAATTTCAGACCTATGCTGTGTCATGGACTCAGTGCCTCAACTGAAGGATAGTAGGTCCTTTTGAAGAAGGATCTTGACATATAGTCACAGGCTTTCCATGTATTTTCCTGAAGCCTTCCTCAGAGGGTTCTGAGACCATTTACCACTGTGATTGTTCACTGATGAAAGAATGATATTCAGGCCTTTTAAGAGTTTTTAGATAATGGCCCTGAACTTATGGTTATCTTTGAAATACCACTGTTCCATCAGTAGGAGTGCACAATTATTTAGGTCTGGTAGATGGATCATAAATCCATCTTTTGTTGTTTTTTGTTTTGTTTTCCTTCACAGTCCCTGAATATATAGTGTAGTCAATATACTTAGTAATAGAATCTGCACATGGGAATAAGAGCTATTATGCAGGAAAGCCCAACTGGGAGATCTTGAAATGCCCCTCAAGGGGGCATTTATCAAGACTTATCAAGGACTTATTTATCAGGACTTATCGAGATTTTAAATTGAAAGCAATGCTGTATCCCTATGGGACTTCTAGTGATTAGTGTCCCCTTCGAAGGCTTTTGAGTTATAGGGGTGGTGATTCAAAGCATGTCTCCATTTACTTCACTAGATTGGACAGTGCAAAAGCCAGGTGGCCACAGAAAATAATAGAAATAATAGAAGATTATCAGAAACCTAAGCAGGTTGTGATATAAATTGTGAGAGGGATTCTAGATGTTAGATCTCTATTAAGATAAACAAATATATCCCTTGGTGTCTGGAGAGCAATGGTGACCTGGCAAATGAGTCTTATTTATCCTAATCAATGTGTATCCAGTTGAATTTGTCCAGCTGTTATTTTTTTGAAAGATATTTTAAAAGATCTAAATGAAGACATATCAATTATCTTCAAATTGATCTACAAATTCAATAAAATCCCAATAAAAATTCTACCCGGTCTTTCTTTCTTTGTTTAGATGTAAAGATTTATACAATACATGTTGATTGTAATAGAGAAAAACTGTCAAAAATAATTAAAGCTTCCTTAAGAAGATAAAAATATGAGATTTCTTGACTTACCAGTACTGAGATATTTCAAAGGTAAGTAATTAAGATATATGGTACGGGCACATGGACAGCTAATTGAACTAAGGAAACAGAATAGAGGCAAAGAAATAGACATATTCATATATGGGGACTTGTTCTGCAACGAAGAAAGCATTGCAGATCAAGCCAAGCAGTAAGTAACAGATGAAGTTATTCAATACATATAGCAGACACAATTCGCTAATCATGTGCAAAAATGAGCTTAAAATTCCTACTTTACACACACGCACACAAGCACACACATATGCAAAATTTCCAAATAAATTGATTTAAATATGAAGGATGAAACTTTAAATATTTTAAAAGGAAATATAAGCAACATTCTTTTGTCCTAGAATAAACTTTTTAAAAAATACTGAACCACTCTTGAATCCCTGGAATAAATCCTACTTGATTATGGTGAATGATTCTTTTTAGAGTATTACTAGATTGTGTTGCTAATTTTAATGTATTATTGGACTGAGTTGCTGTTGAGGACTTTTGTAACTATGTTCGTCAGAGACATTGACCTGTAGTTTTCCTTTTTGTGTGTTGTCTTTATCTGGTTTTGTTATCAGGATAATGCTGCCTTCATAGAATGCATTTGTAAGTTTTCCTTTCTCTTCTGTTTTTTGGAAAAGTTTGATAAGAATAGCTATTCGCTCTTCTTTAAGTAAACATTTTTAAATGAGATAAAAAAGGCAAACCATAAGCAAACTGATTAATTTAATTACATTAAAATTGAAGTTTAGGACTCAAAACTTATCATAGAGAAGGTAAAATGTCAAGCTACAATCAATAGAAATATTTTCAGTAAATACAACTAGTAAAAGCAGTAATAAGCAAAATACATAAAGACTCTTACAAATCGATAAGAAGAAAATATAAATGGGAAGATGCCATAAATAGGCGTTTCTAAAAAGGAAAAATTAAATAGCTTAAAATAGATGAAGTAATGCTTAAACTCATAAGTTATGATGGGAATTCAGGAAAAAAAAAACAAAACAAAGATATGTAATTTTACACACAGCAGATAAGCCCGAATGGAATATCTAAGAATGTAAATAGGGACCCTTATTCATTTTCACTAAGAGTGTGAATATTCTACCTTTAAAGTAAAATGGAAAAAAAAAAAGATATAATACATGTGAAAACATCTACCCAATGATCCAACTATTCTATCTCTAGGTATGAAATCTAAAGTAACACTAGCACTTGTGTATTTAGGGAAATATTTGAAAACCTTAATAGTATTATTATCTCTAAGAAAGAAGAGTTAAATAACCCAGATATCTATGATCAGAAGACTGATAAATAAATGTTGACACGTATTTAAATGGAATATTGTACAATAGTTAAAAATGAGCAACAGATGCATGCATTAATGCAGAAATGTCATGTTCAACATAATGAATTATTTCTGAAGACTATACACAATATTATTTCAGTGATATTAAATACAAACTAAGTGTTTTGTTGAGGCAGGCATACAAATAGTTAATACTATATATTAAAGGCAAGAGATGGGTCAAATAGGTGATAGGGATTAAGGAGTGCACTTGTTGTGAGAAGCACCAGGTGTTGTATGGAAGTGTATCACTATATTATACGATGAAACTAATATTACACTGCATTAACTGAAATTTAAATAAAAATTGAAACATAAAATCTTTGTTCAACAACAACAAAAAAATTCAGGATATTCAATACAGTTGGGTGGAAAAGTAAGTAGAGGAGTACTTGGGGATAAGCACAAGGATATTGGAAGGTTCTGCTTAAGTTGAATGATGGGCAGATATATGTTCATTTTATTTTTTAAATATCATATATAAAATAATTGATTAAGTAAAATGTAACCTCTAACCTGTTTGTCAGATCCACACAGGTTCCATTATTTTTGCAAGGTCTAGAAGAACACTCATTTGTTTCAAGTTCACATAGAGGTCCAGAGAACCCAGGTCTGCAAACACATCTTTTAAACAAGAAATTTAATACCTCCATTAGTATAAACATATAAAGTCAAAGCTTCAAATAATTGTAGCATGGCAAATTTTTAATAACCAGAAATGTTGTTCAATTTGTCAACTGAAATTATAAATATGGATGTGTTTAGATACATCTAGATGCATAAACTTATATTATTTTTTTGGTTTTCTTTACCTGAAATTGTTGACCCCAACTTCACAGTCACCATAATTCTGACAGGGAAGGGAGAAGCACTCATCCACATTAACTTCACAATGTTCACCCTCAAATCCTGCAAGGAGAGATGAAATGGGTTAGATGAGCAATCCGCACTTTAGAGTATGAAAATCAGTCAGTGGTAAAGAGTCTGGAGAATATGCTCTTAGTGGAAGCTTAGAAAAAAAAAATTAAGTAAAGAAAGAAAACCCCTCATCTCTGGCTTCTCATATCTATTTCACATAACGTATGAATAAAGTTATGCTAGCTTCTAATAAATGAGTTCAAATGAAAGAATCAAGGGAGGAATACTTTACTAAATCCTTTGGGAAAATAGGGTGTTGCAAATGTTGCTGTTGTTTAAGGTATTTAAATGTTTGAACAAGAAGAAATGAAACTTGGGGCGCCTGGGTGGCTCAGTGGGTTAAAGCCTATGCCTTCGGCTCAGGTCATGATCTCAGGGTCCTGGGATCGAGCCCCGCATCAGGCTCTCCGATCAGCGGGGAGCCTGCTTCCTCCTCTCTCTCTGCCTGCCTCTCTGCCTACTTGTGATCTCTCTCTGTCAAATAAATAAATAAAATCTTTAAAAAAAAAAAAAAGAAGAAATGAAACAATCTGGAAAGCAAATGAATTAATGTGATGGCCAATCTTAAAGTAAAATTGAGCTTCAGGGATCAAATTTATTCAAGGCAGTTAGCAGATGAGGCAAATTATTTAATTACTTTCCATATCCAAGTGATTCAAAGAAAACAAATTATTTTGATTCATAGCTACATAATCAGTCATCCATTTAAGCACACGCCAGTTATATTTTTTTAAAAAAACAAAGAACATGAAAAAAAATTATACAGACTTATAAGAGGCAGTTGTAATTATTTCAACACACTTGTGTCAGAAAAAAATCAGCATATCACTTTTTAAAATACATTAAAGGGATGCCTGGGTGGCTCGGTCAATTAAGCATCTGCCTTTGGCTCAGGTCATGATCCCAGGGTCCTGGGATCGAGTCCCACATCGGGCTCCTTGCTCAGTAGGGAGCCTGCTTCTCCCTCTGCCTGCCTCTGTCTCTCTCTTACAAATAAATAAATAAAATCTTAAAAAAAAATAAATTACACTAAATATTTTAATATTTATAATTTACACAATTATTTCCCTGATTATATATTAACTATATAAAACAAAATATATTCTTTTTTTTAACAAAAATTTTATTTATTTATTTGAGAGAGAGAGAGTGAGAGAGAGCATGAGAGGGGAGAAGGTCAGAGGGAGAAGCAGACTTCCCGCGGAGCTGGGAGCCCGATGCGGGACTCGATCCTGGGACTCCGGGATCATGACCTGAGCTGAAAGCAGTCGCTTAACCAACTGAGCCACCCAGGTGCCTGAAACAAAATATATTCTTATACTCATTTTTTCTTGCTAATATTTTTAAATACTAGTTAGAAAATGTGTGAAACAAGAGGATTTTCTTTTCTCTTACTTTTTCAGTGTATAAGTAAGTACCAAATAATTGCAGTGATATTATAAATGACAATATCTACTCAGATTTTTTAGTACGAAGAACAGAAGGTCATTCAAGATGTTCTACAAAACCTGCATTTATTATTGCATACACATAGGCTGGGATCTGAAATAGCGGGTGATCTAGTTATGCAGGAATGGCCATCTTCCTTCCCTAACACCATCTCATGACACCTCTCCTTTCAATCTTCAAATATCTCTTCTTGTTGAAAGCTTCAAATCATTTGGAATATTGGCATGCAGATGATATAGCACAGCTTTCTTCATCTCTATTTCTATATCATGATCTTTTAGCTTGGCATCTACTGCTGAGTGGAAAATCCTCTGTACTTCCTTACTTAAGAGTCCCGGGAGAGAACATGGGATTGTCCTACTTTATCCATTCGCACCATGCAATAAGCCATTGTCATTCTCTGTGGTGTCTACCACCAAGTCAAGTGGCAAACCTGCTTCTACTTGGAGTTTGGGAAGCTGGTATTACCTCTTATAAAATCTGGCTGCCTCTTTAGTAGGAGATAATATGGAAACCTAAAAACTACTTAACCCAAAAGAAGGCAAGAGTAAAAAGGAACAAAGAAGAGATAAAAGTACTATAGAAAGTAGAAAACAAATAGCAAGATGATCCATTTAAAGCTATGTACATCAATAATTACATCAAATGTGGTTTTTTAAAAAAATATTTCAGTAAAAGGCAGAGTCAGCCAGGTTAAATAAAATAACAGAACCAACTACATGATTTCTAAAGGAAATTCGCTTTAAATATAGAGATGATGATGGGTTAAAAGTAGGAAGATGGAATGAGGATGCACCAAGAAACACTTATCATAAGAAATCTATAGTGCCTATGTGTCTAGCAGATCAGGCAGTCTTTAGCTCAAGTATCATTATTAATTTGTCATATTTTTTTCTTAATTATCAATGCTTTCAAGTTAAACTCTGACGTTGAATGCTTGTAATTTCATTCACGCGCTCAGTATTGTATCCTCAGCATTAAACACAAAATTAAAGAGTTAATTCCAAGTTAATATGGTTCTCTTAATTTTAGTTAAGCGAGTTATAATTCTAACACATTTCACCATTCATCAATCACCATTGCAATCATATTTAAATTATAAATGTTATAGCACAGTTATAAATAACATAATAAGCGTTTCTTTAAATGTTTGTGGGTTTTTTGTTTGTTTGCTTGTTTGTTTTTACAAGTTAAAGATTTAGAAAGTTGGATGCATTCCACCATTTGTACTCTTAGCATGACTACCTTTCTCTGGGAGGCAGGGTATTTTGACACTAAGATGTTTCTTAGAAACGTTCTTTGAGGCACTGGGACTCAAGGGCATTGACTAGCTGGAGAAGTAGTACCAGTGTGCCCTCCTAAGTTCAGGTGGGCTGATAAATCAGAAGGACATTCAGAACCTACAAACTTGGGAAGCTCACAGAATAACCTTGTTTTCTGTGATTTTGCCTTATTCATTTAGTTTGACATTTCTGGGATGGAGCTTTGTTACCAACCAGCAACATATGTCAATGGGCTGAGGAAATTAGATTGCTAAAATGCAATAGACATTGGGAGAAAAAAATAAAGTAGACATGGATTGCATTGAAAATAAACCAAAGTTGTGCTGAGAAAGCTTGTGTTCAGGGATTTAAAGGAGAAAGAAATATATATAGTCCCAAACTACATTTTCCATAGTCCTTGGTGTTAGAAGTATTTGTTTGTGTGAAGGGTATTTGTTTTGAATATATGCAGTGACAGCTAAAAGTCTGTCAAAACTTTAAGTATAGTGAATTCGTTCTATGCTACTCTCCTGTTATTTATCTCTATCCAGAATTCAGCTGACTCTATTAACTGCAATAGAGTACTTTACACACAAATAATGGGACATTCTCAAATGGATTGGATTCTCTTGATCTTTTTCTTATAATGGCTTAGCTATACCTTGTCATAGAGAGTGCATGTGACTGATCAATATTTTTACATCTTCCCATCCCCAAAATATTTCATAAGTTACCAAACTCATGTTTAGGAGCCAAATCAATGTAGATTATAGGTATAATTTTTAAAATCACTTAATATTTTCTATTTCTAAAAAGTTTCATTTTTTACTTCATTCTCTAGAGGGGATGGCATAGAACAAAGTACGTTAACGATAGTTAGATGTTCATGAAACTTTATGAGGAAACATTTTGTCATTCAGGCCTAGACCTTGACAACTCTCACATTAGAAGTAATACCACTTGGAATAATTAGGAATGAAAGTAAGTAGGGAAAAACTAGATATATCTTTCATGTATTCAATAAGTTAGTGTTAAAATCATACATTTTAAAATAAAAGCTAAAAATATTAAAAAATGAACTTTTTCAAAAGCATTAGAAAGGCATTATTTTTATTTTTTTCTTATTTAAAAATTTATTTACCCAGATTTTAAAGATTTATGAAAACAAAAAAAAATAAAGAGATTTCTCTTGGTGAGTCAGAATTTTTTAAAATATTGTTTTATTTAAAAAGAATAAATGTTTTATTTTTATTTTAAAACAATGTGATACAAATGTTAGCATTCTTGAATAATTAACCAACTATTACAAAACAGTTGCAGATTAAATTCAAACATGAAATATGACAAGATAGAACTAATATTTCTAATAGGCCTAATAAGTTTTTTTAACACTGATTTTAAGAAAATTTTTTAAAAAATGAGTATAAAAGCTCATATTTTATTTTATTTTATTTTTTAAGATTTATTTATTTATTTATTCGACAGAGAGAGACACAGAGGGAAAGGGAACACAAGCAGGGGGAGTGAGATAGGGAGAAGCAGGCTTTCAGCCGTACAGGGAGCCTGATATGGGGCTAGATCCTAGGACTCTGGGATCACGACCTAAGCCAAAGGCAGATGCTTAATGACTGAGCCACCCAAGCACCCTAAAAGCTCATATTTTAAAATATAACAAATAATTGACATGCTTTAAAGTTAATTAGTGGCAATACATGTTTTCTTTGAAGAATTTCCCCAGTATAAATATCTACAGCCATTTAAACCTAATAGACACATGCTACCACACAAGCACATGTTTTTAATTGTCAAAAGAGTAATTTTTAATTTAGATATACTATATTGTCAAGTGACACATTAATTTGGTGCTTGGAATTATACACCTTATATAATGTGGCATTACCATAATAATAGAATATGTACCAGGGTAATAGACATGTTTAAATGCAACTGCTTGCCTCCTCTGGTACTACAAGTCCATCAAGCTTAGAATCCCAATTGTAAATCAATAGCACATGTAAATGATCTGAGTTTTCCTTCCACTAAGACATTTTACAAGCACTCTTTGCCACATTTTAATCCTTTGTAAAGTGTCATTAAAAAACAAAATAAAACAAAACAAAACAAAACAAAACAAAAAAATCTTTTGCCCCTCTCACCTTGGAGACATATGGATGAAGTGGCTACATTTGGAAACTAAGCCCTTTAAATTAAATTGAAAGTATTGGATAGTGTGATGTTCTTGCCTATAAACTGAGACATAATTCAGAGTAGAAAGATAAAGAAGCTTTCCTAAAGAAAATATTAGAAAATAGATATATTTTAAGCATAAAATGATTTTAGATCTCTCACTGTATATACACACATGATATTAATGGAGACCCGACTTCATGCTATTCACGCATTGACATGCATATTATCTAAAGTCCTCTCTACCTCTGTAAACCTTATATCATTCTTTTTTTTATTAAGATTTTATTTGTTTATTTGACAGAGAGAGAGAGTGAGAGAGGGAACATAAGCAGGGAGAGTGGGAGATGGAGAAGCAGATTCCCCACCGAGCAGGGAGCCCAGTGCAGGGCTTGATCTCAGGACCCTGGGATCATGACCTGAGCCAAAGAGAGACGCTGAACCGACTGAGCCACCCAGGTGCCCTCATATCATTCTTATATTCCATTTATACCAACCTGCAAGTTGAACTCAGTTTATTCAACTCTTGTATTTAATTCTCTCTTTCCCGTTACTGTACACATTAGATACTACTCTTTTGATCACATACACTATAAACAAAAATACTAATTTATAAAAGGAATGGCATTTACTAGTAGCCTAGCTGGGAAGGATACCTGGCAGTTTTCAGAATTTAAGAAAGAACCATAGTAATCGCCAGGACAAGGTCTTTCATAAACATTTCTTTCTTACTGCATTCATATTTCCATGTGAAGGGAACATGGTGTTGGCTGCACCAACTGAAAAACTCTAGCAAAAAGCGAAAGCTTTTTTCTCTTATCATCAATTCCAAGGAAAGTCTCTGAATGCCAGCATTCCAGTCCTGCGCTAACATGGATCAATCATAATTGCCAGAGGGATGTTTTCTCTCTTAGCTTGAGTTTTCCCAAAATAAGAATATGAGGTAATAATATGCATACAAGTAGCTCATTTGAAAGGTGATCCTGAAAATTATTGCAAGGGAGTGGAGAAATAAAATAGGGGAAAGTGGGGCTTAATGAGCTGATTAGATTACTGTGGGCAATGAAGGCTCCAAGGCTGCTGGGGATCCTCTTAGAAATCGTGTGGAACATAACTTAGAGTTGTCACACTACATAAGAAAGGTGGGGTATGCATCTATAAAGTAAGAGAGAGCTCTTACTATGTTGTACTTTAATGGTTAGTTAATTTATGTGTCTCTCCTCGAACTTTAAATTCCTTGAGGGTGTGTCTTTGCCACGTTTAATTTCCCCAGAACCTATCTCAAGACTTGACACCTGGTAGGAAATCAATAATGCTTGCTGAATCAGTTAATAAAGAATACATTTTTTAGATTTCTAGAATACTACCAAATGCAGTTATAAGACTGGCATGTGTTATATACAGAGCATAGTGCAGAGAGGCAAAAAAAAAAAAAAAAAAAAAAAAGTGTAGTACAAAATAAATGTTGAGATGTGTAAATTGACTGCATACTAAATCACCAAAAATTAACCCTATAAGTTACCTAGAGTAAACCCCATTTATTTCTAGGAATCTTATGAAATTATAATTGTCTTTCTATGTGCTATTTTTATACTTATTAAAGCAGTGATTTTTTAACCACGGAAATTGTTTAAACAAATAGGATTTTATATAAAACAAACCTGTCTTGAATTATTACTGCTAAATGCTTTTCTGTCTACCTATTTTCCACTAGAAAATGTCCCGTGTTCACAGGGACCAAATTAACTCACCTCCGTTCTAAACAGAAGACAGAAAAGTACAGCCCTTATGTTCTACTGCAAAACATGATCACCATAGTTCTGGTGTTTTACTACACCTATAATTTTTAAGTAGCTCACATTGTACCCAAATGGATTAGATTGTTTGACTACAAGTTTCAATCACGCTAAGCAAAATAGTTTACTTGGTAAGCATTCAGTTTGGTATAAATCAAAGTATCAGTTATTCTAGTTGCTGGTTCTTCAGAGTGAATTTTAATGCCATTTATAATTTAGTTGACTAGTACATAGTCATATCACTATTCTGGCTTTGGGATTTTATTTATATTCATATTTAAATTGTGACAAACCCTGTAGGCTGACTAATAACTGTGAACAGAATTTCAAAAATGCATATGCTGAACTCCTAGACCTTAAGCCTTAAATCTCTTTTCTTGTGATGCCCTATATTCTAGTCAATTGGCAAACACAAACAGCTTGCAAAGAATTCCAGTGGAGCTTCCAAATCCTAAATCTGTATAAAAGGTTAAGTCTTGGAATTCTTTGTGGTTTAAAATTTCACTACTTTTAAAATGGAATTTGATCAGAATATTTTCTTTAAGAAATAACATAATGACTTTGGTGTAGAGCCTATTTCAAACAACAGGTATTAAAGTAACTCAGGGCATAGTGTCTAAAATATTCTATAGTCAACCTCTTTTTAATATTCTGTGGTAGCTTTTTAAAGCAATGTCTCAGGCTTTAGTTTTTGATCTGCTACAGAGGTTGAACAACTAAAGGAAACAGTAAGTAAACATTTTTTATAGTAGTTAGATCTCACTTACAGAAACATATTCCTATAATTTCTTAGGTTTAGAAATATTTTCGGGGAGAAGCAAGATAGCAGAGGAGTAGGAGACCAAGATATCATCAGATCCCAGAAGTTCAGCTAGATAGTTATCAAACCATTCTGAACACCTACAAAATTAACAGGAGATAGAAGAGAAGAAAAACAGCAATTCTAGGAACAGAAAATTGGCCACTTTCCGGAAGGTATGACATGCGGAGAAGTGAATCCAAAGTGACCGGAAGATAGACTGCGAGGCGAGGGGCCAGCTCCCAGAAAGCCACAGAGCAGCGGAGCACAAAATTGGAACTTTTAGAAGTCTGCTCCGCTCAGGGACATTGCTTCAGAGGCTAAGTCTGGGTGGGGGAGTGGAGCCCTTGCTGGGACAGTGTGGTCTCATGACCCATGGGGATACAAAAAGACCGGGAGTGTCTGAGGGTGGCAGAGCTGCCAGGTATCAGAGCAGGAAACTGGCTGCAGAGACGGAGCTGAGAAGTGGGCTCTCAGCTCAGGATTATCTTAAACCTGATCCGAGGCACAGTCAGGCCACTGCTCTTCGAGCAGGGACCTCACAAGGGGCATATCCAGAGAGACCCCTTCCTTCCTCCAGGAGCGTGCTGCAGGAATCTGCTGGGTTTGGAGACTCCAAATGGGGATGTGGACCAGAGACAGAAACACTCTGTCACAGGCCAGCTGAGCTCAGAGTGCAGCCAGAGACCAGGAAGATGGGAGCAATTTCTCTGAGGGCGTACTGAGGAATAGGGCTCTGAGCTCTCAGGTCCTATGGGCCAGAGATTGGGAGGCTGCCATTTTCATTCCTGTCCTCCAAAGCTGTATGGAAAGCGTTCCCCCAAAAGATCGGCAAGATCATCCGGCCAAGACCAAGTTCACCAATCAATGAGAACTGTGGAACTCCAGAGTTAGGAAAAAGCAACACATAGAATTCATGGCTTTTTCCCCATGATCCTTTAGTCTTTCAAAGTTAAATTTTTTTAATTTTATTTTTTTCTTATTCTATATTTTTATTTTTCCTCTTTCTTATTTTAACGTTTTTTTAACTAGTATCCTATCAATACCTTTTAAAAAATCTTTACTAATTTTCATTGTTATATTCATATTTTGTCCCCTCACTGTATTTAACCTTATTTTTATTATACATATAGTTTTTTTTTTTCTTTAAAATTTTGGGATACAATTTCTTCTAATGGATCAAAATATACCCTAAACCTAGCAAACAGCTTTGTTCTAGTCTCCAGCCTGATCACATTCTTCCCTCTTTTTTTTTTCTTTCTTCAACCACCTTCTTATCATATCAATCCCTTTTTTAGAATCTTTTTAAATTTTCATCTTTATACTCATTTTCCATCTCTTCGTAGTGTTGGCCCTTATTTTTATATATTTATAAGTTTTTCTTTCTCTAAAATTTTGGGAGATAGTTTCTTCTAACAGACCAAAATACACCCAAAATCAAATGTGGGGCTCTGTTCTAACACCAGTCTAATATACATTTGTTTCCTTTTTTTTTCTCTTCTTCTTCTCCCCCTGCCTTTCTTCAACCCCCAGTTTTGCGTCACTTCTGATTTGGTTAGTGTGTATTTTTCTGTGGTCATTGCTACCCTTTTAGTATTTTGTTCTCTCATTCATCTATGCTTATCTGGATAAAATGACAAGGCAGAAAAACTCACCACAAAGAAAAGAACAAGAGGCAGTACTGACAGCAAGGGACCTAATCAATATGGACATTAGTAATATGTCAGAATTAGAGTTCAAATTGACAATTATCAAGGTGCTAGCTGGGCTCGAAAAAGCATGGAAGATATTAGAGAATCCCCTTATGGACAAATAAAATCCCTTCCTGGAGAAACAAAAGAACTAAAATCTAACCAAGTTGAAATCAAAAAAGCTATTAATGAGGTGCAATAAAAAATGGAGGCTCTTACTGCTAGGATAAATGAGGCAGAAGAGAGTATTAGTGATACAGAAGACCAAATGACAGAGAATAAAGAAGCTGGGAAAAAGAGAGATAAACAACTACTGGACTGTGAGGGGAGAATTCGAGAGATAAGTGATACCATAAGACAAAACAATATTAGAATAACTGGGATCTCAGAAGAAGAAGAAGAAGAAGAGAGAGGGGCAGAATGTATATTGGAACAAATTATTGTAGAGAATTTCCCTAATTTGGTGAAGGGAACAAGCATCGAAATCCAGGAGGCAAAGAGAACAGCCCTCCAAATCAATAAAAATAGGTCCACACCCCATCATCTAATAGTAAAACTTACAAGTCTTTGTGAAAAAGAGAAATCCTGAAAGCA
>CM052886.1:81545453-81566814 GCA_028534135.1 Potos flavus | reverse complement strand
AGCCATCTATGAAAAACCCACAGTGAATATCATTCTCAATGGGGAAAAACTGACAGCTTCTCCCCTAAGATCAGGAACACGACAGCGATGTCCACTATCTCCACTGCTATTCAACATAGTACTAGAAGTCCTAGCCTCAGCAATCAGACAACAAAAAGAAATAAAAGGCATCCAGATTGGCAGAGAAGAAGCCAAACTCTCACCCTTTGCAGATGATATGATACTTTATGTGGAACACGCAAAAGACTCCACATCAAGACTACTAGAACTCATCCAGGAATTCAGTAAAGTGTCAGGATATAAAATCAATGCACAGAAATCAGTTGCATTTCTATACACCAAGAGCAAGACGGAAGAAAGAAAAATTAGGGAGTCCATCCCATTTACAACTGCACCCAAAACCATAAGATACTGAGGAATATACCTAACCAAAGAGGCAAAGAATCTGTACTCAGAAAACTATAAAGTGCTTATGAAAGAAATTAAGGAAGACACAAAGAAATGGAAAAATGTTCCATGCTCATGGATTAGAAGAACAAATATTGTGAAAATGTCTATACTACCTAGAGCAATCTACACATCTAATGCAATCCCTATCAAAATGCCATCAATTTATTTCAAAGAAATGGAACAAATAATCCTAAAATGTATATGGAATCAGAAAATACCACGAATAGCCAGAGGAATGTTGAAAAAGAAAACCAAAGTTGGCAGCATCACAATTCCAGACTTCAAGCTCTATTACAAAGCTGTCATCATCAATACAATGTGGTACTGGCACAAAAACAGACACATAGATCAATGGAACAGAATAGAGAGCCAAGAAATGGACTCCCAACTCTATGGTCAACTAATCTCGACAAAGCAGGAATGAATATTCAATGGAAAAAAGACAGTCTCTTCAACAAATGGTGTGGGGAACATTGGCAGCCACATGCAGAAGAATGAAACTGGACCATTTCCTTATACCACACACTAAAATAGACTCAAAATGGATGAAAGACCTCAATGTGAGATGGGAATCCATCAAAATCCTTGAGAAGAACACAGGCAGCAACTTCTTCGACCTCAGCCACACCAACTTCTTCCTAGAAACATCACCAAAAGCAAGGGAAGCAAAGGCAAAAATGAACTATTGGGACTTCATCAAGATCAAAAGCTTTTGCACAGCAAAGGAAACAGTCAACAGAACCAAAAGACAACTGACAGAATGAGAGAAGATATTCACAAATGACATATCAGATAAAGGGCTAGTATCCAAAATCTATAAAGAACTTCTCAAACTCAACACCCAAAGAACAAATAATCCAATCATGAAATGGGTAGAAGACATGAACAGACATTTCTGCAAAGTGGACACCCAAATGGCCAACAGACACATGATAAAGTGCTCAATACCACTCGGCATCAGAGAAATACAAATCAAAACCACAGTGAGATACCACCTCACACCAGTCAGAATGGCTAAAATAAGCAGGTCAGGAAACGACAGATGTTGGCGAGGATGCAGAGAAAGGGGAACCCTCCTACCCTATTGGTGGGAATGCAAGCTGGTACAGCCACTCTGTAAAACAGTATGGAGTTTCTTCAAAAAGTTGAAAATGGAGTTACCCTATGACCTAGCAATCGCACTAATGGGTATTTACCCTTAAGATACAAATGTAGTGATCCGAAGGAGCACGTGCACACGAATGTTTATTTTGGCAATGTCTACAAAAGCCAAACTATGGATAGAACCTAAATGTCCATCAACAGATGAATGGATAAAGAAGATGTGGTATGTATATACAATGGAATACTATGCAGCCATCAAGAGAAACAAAATCTTCCCATTTGCAATGACGTGGATGGAACTAGAGGTTGTTATGCTAAGCAAAGTAAGTCAATCAGAGAAAGACAATTATAATATGATCTTTCTGATATGAAGAATTGAGAAGCAGGGTGGCGGGTCATGGTGGGGGGAATGAAACAAGATAGGATCAGGAGGAAGACAAACCATAAGAGACTCAAACTCACGAAACAAACTGAGGATTGCTGGTGGGTAAGGGGGTAGGGATAGAGTGGCTGGGTTATGGACATTGGGGAGGGTATGTGCTATGGTAAGTGCTGTGAAATGTGTAAGCCTGATGATTCACAGACATGTACCCCTGCAGCAAATAATACATTATACGTTAATAAAAAAATTAAAAAAAAGAAGTATTTTTCAATTTCAAATATATAGGTATATATGTATATATATATATCCATATACACACACACACACTTGCAAAACAGTTTAGAAGCAATGTATTCTTCAAATATCTCTTTGTACTGAATCATAATGAGAAAGAGACAAACACATGATTCATTGTGCCCACCTGCTACTCTATCCAAAGCATTAATTTGAAATGGTCATATTTCTCTGAAAGCCTTAAGTATAATGATGAAGTTCCAAGAAGACAAACAAACAAGATTTTACTAATATACAATGGTGAAATCTAAATTGTCCTCTGGATATTTTTGTGATGCTCATGAAGCCGGAAAATCTTATTACTAATTTGATAGTCATTAATAAGGTTTTATGATATATCTGAACTTTTTATCCTCACCCCACAACAGGAAAGGAATCTTATTAGATTATATAAATTCATCAAATGTATTTATTAATTGCACATAAATTATAAAAAATTTTATGTGAAAAAAACATGACCACCTTGTAGAAAACTATCATTGGTGAAAATAGAGGAGGTTTTATTTTAATTGGAGAAATATGCTGCTACCTCTCTTTAAATATTACTTATATTCTGAGAATATTAGTTGTCTAAGTAAAGCTTCATGGAGTAATCCTGATAAATCAATTAGCTCTTCCCTTGCTACTGAATACTATTTCAAAAAGTTTCACTCTCAAATTTTGTTAAAAGGAAATTATCCACTTAAATTATGCACTTTATAATTACTGAGGTTTGCAGGTTATCAAATGTCCCCCTCACATTTTTGCCTATCTTGCTTTTCCTGACTCATTCCCACAAACATGTGTCTGTACATATGCCTTGTATGCTCACATTATTTGCTTTATAAAGCCCATGTCGTTTTTGCAAAAACAATTACTAATGGCTCTCCAGTTTATAGTTCCAATCCCTCAGAAGGTCCAAAAGTTTTTGTCATGTACGCACATTCGAGGACTTGCCTCTATAGTCTTATAATTATCCTATACATCAGGAAGTTCTAGAGGCTTACAAAAACAAATAGAAACAGCTTTGACCAATATACCAATTAATTGGTATAGTCTAAGCTGACCTTTTGGGACAGAAGAGTAAATAAGTATTGTCCTTATCTTTAACAAATCTCTTTTCTAGTATAGTCAGTAACAAGGAAAGAGACATGAAGCCATGAGTTGGTATTAGAAAATAAATATCAGTTGTAGACTTTTATACACAGTGTGATTTTTACATTGAGCTTATGAATTCCCGTTACATTGAAAACCTACAATGTGCTGGTTGTATGGCAGAAACATTCCTGCTAAAGATGGTAATAGCTCTTGAGAAGCAAGCAATACATGAGCAGTAAACATTATATAGATCACCTATGCACTAATCAGACCTTTTTCAGTTATATCTGAAGAGATCCTAATCAAGCATCTTTCAAAATAGTGGAAGTTATTATTGGCTGATATGACCCAGAAAGCCAGAAGTAACTTGCTTCCGGAACAGCTGTGCCGGAAGAGTGCCAATAACGCCCTTTAATCCGTTCATTTTCTATCCCCTTCATAGACTCTATTTTATGGTACAAAGTAGCCACCAGAGGCACATGACACTGGCTTAGCCGCCAAAGTGGAAATAAGTGGTGTTCATAGATAAGTCCATGAAAAAAGTTACAGTGAACCATTTGATTACCCTAGATTCTATCTATGGTCATTTCAAACTAACAGCTATTGTTAGGAACACTACATAACCAATTATTCAGGAAAGAGAAGCTGTTAACAAACAATGAGAAATTTCTTTAAAAAAAAACAAACCAAAAAAGCCAAAAACTACAAAGTTTTGCCTTTCTCTCTTCCCCCATAGTCACCTCCCTACCATACTAGTTAGGTTAAGTTTTTAGATTTTTTTCTCTGGTCTGTTTATAATACCTATATTTGGAGTCAAATACTCCTTAATTCTCCAATGTATATAAGTTTTCTCTCACCCATTTGTAAGGAGCCATAATCTCATAAAAACAAAATAAACCAAACAAACAAAAAAGTGGAAAAAAAAACATTAAAACAAATAAAAGCTCTTACCTTCTCTACACACACAGTAATGAGTTCCATCTACCAAAGCCAAACATGTTGAGTTGTTGCTGCAAGGGTCACCAAGTGGATCACAGGGGTTATAGTGTTGATGGCAAAATTTTCCAGTATAAAAGGGTGGACACAGGCATACAAATTGCCCAGGAATGGTAGACTCATGACAAAGAGCTCCATTCATGCATGGGTCAGAGTCACATTCATTTATTTCTTCACTACAGTTTTGTCCAGTCCATCCAGATGTACACTCACAGCTGAAATAAAATTTTAAGAAGTATGAACAGTACTGTCTCAAATTTATTCCTTGCATTTTTAATGAATTATTACACTGAACGAATATGTGGCATTTTTATTTATAAGTTTAAGAAATTATACATACTTTAAAAACATTCTTTGCCTAATTTCCTGAGACAATTCAATGTATATTGCAAGACTCACCGCAATGGCTAATATAAGATTTAAAAAGCATTTGGTAAAGTCCTAACATAATAGGCCACTGAGAGAGATAAGAGAACAAAAGTGCTACCAAATTCAATTTTCACAACTATTGAGTTTAATTACCAATTGAGAAAATTTTCTCAATTATTTCTTTTATGTAAAATAACTTTCATTGTTTATAAGCCTGAGATGATATTTAATTCAATATCTTTAGCAACATGTGATTCTTATAATCACCAGAGTATTTATAACAAGGTGTTCCTTTATGCTAAGCACCTGGATTTCATTCCAGTTTTTGTCTGCTTTTAAAAACATCTTTCCTCTAATATTTGAATATTGTGGAATATTTGTGGGAAAATTGAGGAGAAATCAAATAATGAAAAGTAAAGCATTTGGATCTTGTCTATACCTCAGACTCTAGCTCAGTTGTCAACCATCTAGCATTGGTCATTCTCTCAGAAATTATTGAGTTCAAATAGCACTATACTATCAATTATTTACTAATCCTGCACATAATTTCATCTTGCCCTAAAATTTGCTTGTCATACCCTTTAGAAGTTTTTACAAATAAAAATTATAAACATTTCTGTGACTAGCCTCCACTAATTAAACTTCTGGCTCTCCAGTGTGAATCTGAATCTCCATATTCTCATGTACATAACATATGCTGAAAATATTATAAATATTAATTGATATGTGGTCTTCAGTTGGATTCATATAGACTTACCTGAATTCATTCATTTGGGAAATTGAAGATCAAAGAGCTTAATGAAATTGGTAATCTCAGAGAATTATTGTAAAGATTAAATGATATAATGAATAAAAAGTATATATAGTGCCTGATACCAACAATGCCTACCCACCTATGGTGGTAACTAGGTGCTGTCACAGAATTTTAAAAAGCATTTGTTACCTTATTTATATTTAAATAAAATATGCATCTCATCAATGAGAATTGCTTCAATTTCTAGTGGTACTTTTCATTTATTTGTCAATCGCATCTTATTTTAAAATGATCAAATGTATTATTCAATTTGATATCTCCAATAATGCTTTGAAATAAGTAGAAGAGGTATTTTTTTTAAATTCTCACTTTATAGATGAGATAGCCAGAAGTACAAAGGAGAAAAATGACTTATCCAAAGTCACCTGTTTGGCAAATTTGAGATCTGAAGCCTAGACCTCTTCCTCCCAGTTTCTCTCTTTTCTTTCTTTTCATTTTTTCTTTCTTGAAGGTTTCAAATATAAGACTATCCAATATCTTGTGAAATAATGTTAAAATTAAATATATCAAATCCCAGCAAAATAGTTTCAGTGCATTTACTTTATTTAAAGTAGTTTTACTTCTAAGTGGTGTTGCATAAATATTTGTTTTTCTTTTTCTTGTATTCTTTCATGAGTACATAATTTCAACTTGACTACTTTAAAAGAGTTTCCTGTGAGTAACCAATAATGCTTGAATATTTAACATATGTGCTGACTGTTTGTTTTATCTTCTCAAATAACAGGTGGCCCAAGATTTCATGTGGTGTCCTTACAAGGATCAAATCCTCAGGAAAGCATCTGGCCATATGTCAGTAGGACTGATGATGCCAAGGTGAGGCCTCTGGAGATGAATGGATATTTGTAGAAAATAAAGTTCTAAAAAACAAAGTCACTACTTATAACTAACAATCAGAACTATAGATTTACATATTTGAATCTCCTTTTACATATGTGAGAGAAACTAGTCTCTGATGGATGGAAAAAATATGTTTTATGTGAGAGCTCCAATCGGGTTTTTAGTTTGTATCATGAAATAATTTCAGGATTCAGTATGAACTGGCAGGATTTTTAAAAACTCACAGCTAGAAGTAGGAATTCTATGGATTGAAAAACTAAACACACCAAAACACGTACTCTATGACTTTTTGAATATACGATTTCTAGTAGTAAATACTTGAAAATGAATTTATTGTGTACTTAAAGGCAGACTAATACATTCTAATTTGCTGTCTTCCTAGTGAGATAACCAAAAATTCATTGGCATAAAATACATTGAATTCCTTCTAAGTAAGAACAACATTTCAATTCTTAAATGTTGACTGAAAGAACCAAAACTAACAACAGAAAATAAAGTAGATGTCTTTGTTATAAAATAGGACAAAGGAGTATTAAAAAAAAAATCATTAGCTTCAGAAATCTTAGTTGATTCACATTTCTAAATATTAACCATTCTATGTGTTCATCTCATGACAAATATTGATATGCAATGACTAAATATATTTGGCAATATTTATGTACGTTTGTTTTGTATAAGTATACCAGTTTTTTTTTGGCTATAAACTTATAAATACAAATATCACAGTATACATAACTGAAAAGACTCTTCTTTTACAAATTAATTCACTTAATATTTGTTGAAGCCATTACTTGTATGCAAAATAAAATCCCAATTGCAACTGGAAGGTAAAAAAGAAATGATAAGAACATAGATATAAAATAGTATTATTATATTTTTAATGTCTTAAAAAGTTGAGGGCATATAAAGAAGACATAAAAAATACAGGTTAATCAACTAAATTATCCGTTCTTTATTTTATTGTTTTATCCATTCACCTATTTGTTCATTCATTCAGTTATCTCATCAGGTATACCATTTTTTTTTAAATTTTATTTATTTATTTGACAGAGAGAGAGATCACAAGTAGGCAGAGAGGCAGGCAGAGAGAGAGGAGGAAGCAGGCTCCCTGCTGAGCAGAGAGCCCTGATGCAAGGTTCGATCCCAGGACCTTGAGATCATGACCTGAGCCGAAGGCAGAGGCTTTAACCCACTCAGCCACCCAGGCGCCCCTCATCAGGTATACCATTAAAAAAAACTATATCAATCACGTATTAGGGGCACCTGGGTGGCTCAGTTCCACTCAGGTCATGATCTCAGGGTCCTGGGATCAGCCCACATCAGGCTCCCTGCTCAGCAGGGAGTCTGCTTCTCCCTCTCCATCAATCCCATCCCCCCAAATCCCACTAGTGCCCTCTCTCTCTCGCTCTTCCTCTCAAATAAATAAATAGAATCTTATTTATTTATTAGGTATACCATATTTGAACTACATTTCTGATATAGATTGGAGGAGATTTGGACAATAATTAGTATAAGTTGATGAGGCAAGGTATATAATGGGGAGTTTTTGGTGGATTTTAGCTTCAGTATTAGAAAGACAATGGTGCCATTAGGTGAGATAGGAAAGGACAATAATGAAGGTAGGAGAAGAGGAGAGGGTACTGATGCTTAATATACAGTCACTTAAATTAAATGCATGATTTAAGACGCTGCCTATATGTGGTAAGACATTCAAATAGTGAATGCTGGAAAAATCAAGGCTTGTGATAAAAATTCAAGGACCATTCTAACAACTATTATCAGCAATAAATTAATATCAGATAAATTTAACACTGGCCTCTTTATACAAAAATATAAAGTTAATTCGTTAAAAATATAGGACAGTCCCTCTATTTTGTGTGATATGTTCTTCAATATTTTCTATTGAACCTATATTTTATAAAACATCCCCTTTATGGCAAAGAATAAGTAGGAAAAAAAGCATACTAGTCAGAATACCTACTAGCACTTGATTGGTAAAAAGAAGTGTTTCTTTTATGTCTTTTTTAAGGGTGAAGAGATTGAGTATGTGCTCTACATGAATTCGAGAATTTCTATTTTAATATTGATAAAAAAGGATCTTTCTATTTAGTCTATTAAGCCTCATTATATATATATATATACATATACATATACATATATATATAAAGATACACGCTTTATGATTTGGGATACATACTATTCATCTATTTATAGACAACTTATAAATCATTTATCTATACTGAAGGAATTATTTTCTATATTTTTTTAAGCAATGAACATTTTGATGTAAATGAACTATTTGGATATTTCCTTGGAATAATTCTATTTAAATTATCTATGCATTTTGAATATTCTACATGATTAATCTCTTTGCTATGTAAAAAGACAGTTGATCAATAGACTTTTTCACAGTTGTTGAATTCAAGTTGTTGATCAGCATCTCCAAAAATAATTCTAGGCTTTTACAAGATTCAAGGGATTCCTCATTTCATAGCAAGAAGCTGAAGTGTCAGCCAAGCAGAAATACAAAATGCATTGGGTCAAACCTATAGTACATTCACATTTAAAACTTGAAGAAAATCTGGTGAAATGCATGTTGTATTTGGGAGAAAAGCCAAAATTCATACACTTAAAGCCAACTCAATGTTGGACAGTAAAGCATATGCACATTTTTGCCATAATAATCATAATACGGAACTGTAAGATTGGGACATTTGATCACTGAGACAGATGGTCAGATTTTAGCAGGTTTTTTAAAAGCTAGAACAAACATAAGAAAATAATCTTGAAAGTGAGTTTAAAAAAAAGAAAGTGAATTTTTTAATAATCATCTAAATAAGGTAAAATAAAACACTTGCATAAAAAGGCTGAGTACAAGATATCTGAAGCTACCATCCTCTGGGTTTACCTATTGATATAGGAATATGGCTAATGCTACAAGCATGAGTAACATGAATAATTGCATGATTCACCTTTAATCATAACCTCAGTTTATATTTAAAATGCATAAATTTAATATCTTTAAATTCTTATATTTTATATTTCATTTTTGTGTTTTGACAGTATGTGTGTGTAAACAAAATAAATTGATGGCATGTCAGTTTTCCTGACCAAGGATGTATTACTTCGGGCTCTTGGTTTTTCCCAAAATGAATCCTTTGGACAAGTCAATGTAAGTCTGCTTTTAAGTATAATTTTCTAAATATTCAGACAAATTTATAGTGTGCCTTTTTACTCTTTAAATTTTTATCTAAGTATACATATCCATGTGAATGAGAATGTATTATAAAGTATATACACTGTGTTCAAACACTATTCAAACTGCATTTAAAAAATATATATATAACATTTTAAATACAGTTGGAGAATATATAAAATCTCTACATATATTTTTTTTCTTTCAAGTACAGTTTGAGTAGGAGACAGACATTTAGAATACAAAATAAGAAGCAGAGTGTTATTTAAAGGAATGAAAGTACTGAGATATGGAACTTAAACAAATTTATGAACATCTTGAAAAATAATTCATAAATGTGCATTATGTCAGAAGTTTTACAGGGAGAAACATTTTAAACTCCAAATTTAATAAATGTCGGGCTTTAAGTTTCAAAAGAAAATCAACTGAGCAAGCAAAAGCCTAAGTACTTTCATACATTTTGAAAATGTATTATAAGCAAATAGGAAATGAAATAAATCTTTAGTTTGTTGTTGGGACTAGCAGTATAATAAATGCTATATCTGTTACAAAATACATGTTTGTGTTTGATGTATATATGTATCAGCAATTTATACTCTAATTACTAATCATGCATTCTTAGTTCTAGGCTGTATGCATATAATATAATTAATTATTGACTGTAGCACAATTTTGGTTAGCCAATGTCAAAAATATGTGAAATAAACATACTTAAGAAGAAAGCTAATAGGTATTTACAGATATAAAAATTATTATGGACCCATTTTTCCATTAAAATTTAAAATATCTTCTTTAAAATAATCTAGATAATATTCACACTACCTTTTGTTTCTTTTTAAAGGAGGTATGAGATTATAGGAATAAATAAACAGATGAGAAAAAAGAAAAAAGGGAGAAGGAAGGAGAGGTGGAGAATCTCATAAAAAATGTCACTTAAGGGTCCCTTCTCTTATAGGAGCTATGTGGAAAGTATCTATATGTATGATCTTACTTCTTGACTGGACCCTTCCTGGCACTTGTTCACTCAGTCCTTGGAAGCTTGCATAAAGTGATGCTCCATAATAACTAAGGAAGAATACCAGAATTATTATAGTAAACAGTGGGGAAAGAAATCAAAAGCCTAGAAAAATAAGTGTGCTAAACTATGTATTTTATGTAAGGGCACAAGATTGGTCTTGTTCTGTAAGAGGGTGTGGAGACCACTCTTTTTATCAAAGTGGTAATACATATGCTTTTCAAGGGAGCATCAACTTCACTGAGAATCTTAGTCATCCTTTGCACACAAAGACTGATTATAGGAGATAGTTACCAAAACTGGTTTCTGTGGAGTTAACATGATTGGGGGAATTTAAAAGGACTAGTGTGGCACATAATCTTCAGAGCATATAGGGTAAAATTATAATGATCACCAACTTTAGAGAGGTAGAAACCCCTTTAGAGAGGGGGTTCCTATCCTCAGAAAGCCATGGTGATACTTAATAAAACATATCGTCTCTAGAAGCAGGATAGATTAATAGATAAGGATATTCTTCAATTTACATAATCAAAATAAATCAAGACGGGATAATGAGGAGGATGAGGGCAGCCTCTCCAGCTAAATATGATGATCCTTTGCTCAGATTTCACACCTCAAACCCACTAGTTGAAAGAGAGGCCAGGTGCCCAGGAGAAAACACACTATAACACCATGACAAGATACAGCAATGATTCCACAAACAGAATCTACAGCTGTTTACTTTTGTAACTACATTTAGGAGAAAGAATGGCAAACATTTCAAGGATGTTGGACTTGAGTTCAATGTAACATTGAAATCTAGGTTTCAGAAATTTCATTGCCCTAGTTTGAGAATGGAGGCATATGGAGTCAAGGAAATAAATGTACCTGACCCAGGTGTAGCTCACAGTGGGTCCACTAGTTCCAACTGCCATTTCCTAGGCCCTAAATATATACTTGAAATAGACTTAATTTTTAGTTGGTAGAACTTTCACATCATTTTTTTTTTTTTTTTTGCCTGGGAATTAAAATTATAGAGAATGTTAATTGGGGGGCACTTGGGTGGCTCAGTCTTTAAGCAGCTGCCTTTGGCTCAGGTAATGATCCCAGGGTACTGGGATCGAGCCCTGCATCCGGCTCCCTACTTGGCAGCAAGGCTGTTTCTCCCTCTCCGCTTGTTTTCCCTCTCTTGCTGACTCTCTCTCTCTCCTTTTCCATCAAATTAAAAAAAAAATGTTAATTGGAAGTCACTAAACCTGTCACTTCCCTAAACTCCCACTCCCCAGCCAGGAATATAAATTATAAATAACCTAGCACCCTAGGGGAAAAGCAGAAATGTGCCACCATTGAGGAAAAAGACAGGTTCCCTATCATTCTCCACTCCATTCACCAGATTGGTCCCTACAAAAAAAAATATACATTACTTTAAAGATGACAATGGACAACTCAAGCTTAACCAACTAGTAGTTCAATTGCTGCCACTGTTCTAGATAGCATATTTGATCAAGCAGAATAACACTGCCTTAGATACACAGTATGTGGCCAAGAATGCAGAATGCTTCTCTTTTCTTTTCCTATTAGACAGGAGGGTCAGAAACAGTGTACATTCATTTGGAACAGAATATAGTATACACCTAATGTCATAAGGCTACATTATCTCTCCCACTGTATCATAATATAATTTCAACATAACTGTACTGTCTGGACATTCTGCAGAGCTGTCACACTGATCCACAATATTTATGACATTATTTATTATTATGTTACTCACACTGGATGAGCAATAAATGGCAAATAGGATGAAAGCCTTGTGAAGATACACTTTTCAGGTGGTGACAGATAAACCTAATGAAGACTCAAGGTCCTGTCACAAATGAAGTTGTTAGAGATCCAAAGTTCTAGAGCATGCCAGGATAGCTCTTCCAAATTAAGAACAAATTATTTCATCTTATACTTCACACACTAAAGACAAATTAGTGCATCTTATACCATACACCACTAAAAGAGAAGTGCAACACTTGGAAGGCCTCTTTTGTTATAATGGCAGAAATATTGCTCCAACCCACTGACCTAGGGATATAAATGCCGAGCCACTTTAAATGAATCCCAGTAAAGGAGAAGACTTGGTAACTGGTTCAGGCCAAAGTGCAAGCAGATTTGTCTTTTGCACTATGAAACTCAACAAGTTCTGTAGTATTTGAGTTACTAATGGTATTAGCGATGGCAAACCCCAGGAGATGAATTATTACATAGACCCCTAGGGTTAGAGCAAGACCAGAAATATTCCAGTTGATGGTAAAGAGAATATAAAGTGAGTTGGGAGGAGAGAGATGAAGTATATTAGTTATGGACTATGGACCAGCTGCAGAGGTAGATGTTAGAACTTACTACTCATCCTTTTATAATTTATCCTCAGAAAAGAAGCTAACTAGAATCCTAAGTAGTATTTTATAGAACTTATAAGAAGCAAATATATGTGAGGGTACTGAGGTAAATTTTCCCTTCCTCCCTTCCTTCCTTCTCTCTTTCTTTCCTTTCCTTTCCCTCCTTCCTTCCCTCCCTCCCTCCCTTCCTTCTTCTTTCATTTATTCATTTACCTTTATAGACAGGTATAGCGGTATAGTTGATACAAAAATTGCACACCTTTAGTGAGTATATCTTGATGAGTTTGGACATATGCATATATCTGTGATACCATCATCATTATCAAGGTAATAAACATACACATCTCTTCCAAAACTTTCTTGTGTTCTTTTGTGTGTGTGTGCTTTGTGTAAGAACATTTAACATGAGATGTATCCTCTTAACATATTTTAAAGTGCACAAAACCACATTATTAACTATACGTGGTAGTGGATGTTATTCAACCTAGTATTGAAGTCCTCACTCTCCCTGTTCCTGAGAACATTGGTGGCTGAGAGCTATAAAAATTGCCCTCAGCTGGAAAGAACCGCTTCATTCAAAGTCACTCTCTTTTTTGGGGACTGCTCATATCCAATTACTGGTAGATGCAGGAATATAAAGCCTAAGCCCCCATGCTTCAATGTGGGACCACTCTACTGGGTCATCCCTGCTCTAGAGTTCCCAATAGGACTGGGGAGCCTCCATTGTTTTTACATTGCAATTCACATTCTGCTTCTGTCTGATTATGCATCTTTTTTAGGCCCACATGTTTTCTTTTTCAAAAAACTTTGTTTTGATAAAAATGACATATTAAAGCACTGCAAATACATCAAAGGTACACTACGATAAACTTCTAGCATGCCAATTTCCATTGCAGAGTTGATTCCTGGGGAATTAAAGCTGTGATGAATTCACTATGAGTGAGTGCCAAATGCTTTTATTCTACTTCTAGAAATACACATATGCATGGGCACAGGGATATGTTTTATGTTCTTTTCTGTTTTGTTGTTTATAATTGGTAAAAATCAAAAAGAATACAAATGACATTAAGAGGGCACTGGTTATACTATCTGGTATGATTAAAATAAATGATATATTTTTGTATGTAATGAATTAGAGATCATTTTTAAATGCTATTATATACCACATAAACTGTAACATATAAATTTAATTTCAATTGTGCCATATCTGTATATATGTACTTCTATAATTACAGAAAAATTTAGAAGCTTACAAGAGGCAGTAAGGCATATGGAGTAAAAATATGTATCAGAGGGTCAGGTGTTCTGGAGTCAAATGCCTTATAGTAGCCGTGTAAACTTGAATATGTTCTATCTCAGAGCCTCCATTCTCTAGAAATGGGGACAATAAAACATCATTCTCAGGTAGGGACTATGTTAGGGACAATGTTAGCTACTACCCATAAAATATTTAGAGAAGTACCTGAGATATAGTGGACACTTTAAGGTTATTATTAAACATGACATATTGAGCAATGTGTTGGGTGGGAGGTGCAGATTTTTTTTTCATACTATAATTCTGTACCAATAACTTTTTCACTTAGATCATGTAATATTCTTAGAATAGAACTTTTTTTAGCGGCTTGATTTTCATTCTAATTTTGTTTTTATTTGTTTTTTGTTTTGTTTTGTTTTTTAAGATTTTATTTATTTATTTGACAGAGAGATCACAAGTAGGCAGAGAGGCAGGCAGAGAGAGAGGGGGAAGCAGGCTCCCTACTGAGCAGAGAGCCTGATATGGGGCTCGATCCCAGGACCCTGAGATCATGACCTAAGCCGAAGGCAGAGGCTTTAACCCACTGAGCCACCCAGGTGCCCCGTTCATTCTAATTTTGAACACTACTTTCATTCCATAGCTTGGGTTAGCACCCCACAGTTTTCATTTTTTCTTTTATTTGTTCTATTTTGCCTTTCACATATAAAGATCTGTGTATGGTACTTGCCCATAAAGAAGGTGAGTGCATTCTTTTTGGATCCCCTCCCTGTCAATCTGGCAGCTCCTCAGTCCTTTTAACAACATTTTTGGGAAATCTGATTAATACATATTTCCCTTTTTCTTTGCAGGAGAGCTCTGTTATTGGGTGACAGCACCAGGAGTCATCATGTATCAATTAACCTCCTGCTTAGCTTGGCATCATTACCAAAGTGATGATGTGGCTATGTCCATTTTCCTTGCTTCTGCTTCCTTTCTCCTTGGCAAGAAGAGTGCTGTTGCACCAGAGGGAAATCCCCTTTCCCTGTTGGGTTTCTGCTGGAATAGACTTTCTACAAATCCTGAAGCTTCCCAGTAGAGCAACTTCTGAAATCTTGCCTCTAGCCCTCACCTTTCTAAAATAGAAGATAAGATTAGTTCTTCTCCAGATTCTCCACCATTATGCTGAAGACATTTTTAGGACACAGCTCTGTAATTTTGTTTATCTGCTCATTTTCCACTCTGATACTCATATTATATTTTGTTTATATCCATATTTCTGGGAAGTGAATGATGTTACTCCCTCGTTACAAAGACTAATGCTATCTTCCTTCTTTGTTGTTGTTCACTTAAAAAGGATATAAGAAAAGTCAACTTAGATAGTTATGATGAATTTGACATCTTAGTAAGAATTTTCAGAATACCATGTCATTAGTGATATCATAGAAATAAACTTTGGTTATATGAAGAATTGAAGGTATTTATTGAAAGAAAAGTTATTATTTCTTCACGTATGCTCAACAGTAAGATATCTGACTTCTTATCAAGTAATGCAGAGGTTCTCTTCTGTAAATATTTTGTAGAGTGACACTAATGATTTCATTTCTTTTTGGGATGCCTTTAACAGTGAGCGAATGCCAAGTTAAGTTGACTACTCACAGTAGAAATGTTGTATGGTGGAAATAATAGCCCAAACTTTGACATATGTGGTACTGAAGACTGGAAAACTGAATATATCAAGTTGCTGAAAGAGCATATTGCTTTCCAGAGCTTGATTGTGTGTAAATAAAAACAAATGATCTTTTAGTGTTATTGTTTTGAGTGCAGACGTGTATAAACTATCAATCAATATACTTCAACTCATTTTGCTCCAAACATGAAAATATTTTCTAATTTGAGTAGTATATTTTTGGGTTTAATATTTTTTCCAGATTTTCTAAAGTGAATATTTGAAATTCAATAATTCTAATTATATAAAGACTACTTTATTTATATCTATATTACATCCGGTGTTACACTTCAGAATATTTGGTAATATATTAATCCCAGTGCCACTAGAAGGTGCAATCGTGAAGTATGTAAAATTCTGAGCTACGGAGCTCCACCAGCTGACTTGCTGATCCATTTGCCAGTTACTCAAGGCATTTATGCTGTTGTCCAACTGACCATCCGGATTAAGGTCCCATTCTGTTTTTTCTTAAGAGTTTTCCTGTTCTCTCTCCATCAAATCTTACCTGTCTGCATCCCATTTCCTAGTAATTTATTCAACATCTGACTAAATAATATGCTATTTTTAGCAATGAATGAAATGTTTACCCCTTTCCCACACATTTTCACTTTAATAAAAGCCTTCAATGTCTCTATTAAAAAGTGTTTGCCACGTCTACCATTAAAACGAGATAATATGTTAATGTTTTTAAGGATAATAGCTGTTCCAACACCAGGTATTATGTTCATTTTAATTGAATAAATAGATCCACTAATTTATGACAATCTGAGTTTACTGTTTTTCCCATTTTTATTGTATCTATAAAGCTTTTATAAGGAGAGAACACAAACATATTGGAATTTTTGAATGTTTGCTTATTTTCCTATTTTTATACATAAATCTATACATTTTAGAGTAGGATTTAATGTAATTTATGTTCATTTGTATTCTCTTAAACTTTAAATATATAACCTGGTTTTCCCATGCCAAAGTCTTTTTATTTTTAATTTTAGATTATAGATAGTGTAATATAGAACTGGAAAAGTAGTGTGGGCATTATCAGTTACCTATATGATACCCATTCTCCCTTGCCTATTTCTTCATATAACTGATTTTTTTCAGGTGTCTACTCCCTCCTCTGTATTTCACATGTTAAATGGTAAGTTGATCCTATGCTGAAACCCCATGTCAAGGGTGTGACTGGTCTAAGACAGTGAATTTCAATTTTGACTACACATTAGAATCACATACTAGTATTTCAAAATCCTAAAGCTCAGATTGCATCCAAATCCGATTAAATCTAAATCTCTCAGGATAGGATGAAGGTCTTAATATTTTTTAAGTGATTCCAGTGTGCAGCCAAGTTTACTCAACTCCTGAAGTATCTTGTTTAGGAACTAGGACTAAACTAATTAGCATTGATTTAGCATGGGCATTTGACACAATGCAAAAGAGTGGCATTTATTGAGGTCTTGCGAGAAGTATGTTCCCTCCCAATATCCCTAATGAGGGAACCTCCAGAAATGATGCTCTCTTTCATTTGATGCCATGAGGTATATATGTTAAACTAGGAGGGCTAATATCACTTTGCCGCCATGAAGGAGTATTTTATTGACACTGTAGGGGCAAGGGTAGGCTGCCCAAAGATGGGCCACTTTGGGATGAACATTATTTTGTATTAAAAGCAATCAAACCCCAGGAGACTCAGGAAAAGCTCTTTACCTCCTTTTCAACTGTCTGCCTATGGCAGGAAAAGAGCTATTAACAGAAATTCCTCTTCACCTAAGAAACTTACCTGCATAATAGGGCAACTTTTGTTTTCCAAACATCTCCTTCTACCTTCCTGCTAACGGTCTTTCTCTCTTTTGTGTCTCCAGACCCTATTCTTCTCCTTAGCTCATATAAGCCTCCTGTTGCCTGACTGTCTTGGAATTTCCATGTCTGCATGGATTCCCCATACGTAGGAAACTAAATTTGATTTTCTACAGTGACTCTGTCTCATGTCAGTTTGATTCTTGGTCCAGCTAGGACCTTGAACAGCAGAGTAAATTCTTCCTCCTCAACAGTACATTCAGTATACGTAATATGGGACAGCCAAGTGAGACTCAGAGAAATGGGGTTATTTCCTCCTCACATGGCTCATCTTATCTCTGGACTTTCAGTTAAATGAGCTGGTGATTTTGTTATCAGTTAAGCCAGTTTGGATCATATTTTCTGATATTTACAGTTGAAACTCTCTAAAATATGTCTAAGAATTATACATTTCTGGGAAATAAAAATTTTACAAACACTTTGAAAATTTTTCATGTAATTTCAATTCACAGTAACATGTTGCATTTTGTCGCATGTGTTTAATCATTAAGGAAAACTCATTGAAACTACTTTAATAGTTCAATTGGTATAGCAAAAATTTTCAGCAACTAGTTCAAAATCTTCAGTTTTTTAAAGGTCAGGGATTGAAATACAAAAAGGGGTTATTTTGGGGGTGTCTGGGTGGCTCAGTCAGTTAAGCCGCTGCCTTCAGTTCAGGTCCTGATCTCAGGGTTCTAGGATCAAGGCCGGTGTCAGGCTCCCTGCTCAGCCAAGAGTCTGCTTCTCCCTCTTCCCTGCTCATACTTTCTCTCTCTCAATAAATAAATACAAATTCTTAAAAAAAAATTTTAAAAAAGGCAGTTGCTTTGCCTGAGGGAATGAAAGTAGGACTTTAAATCTGAAATCAATCCACGCTGTAGACAAAAATATCTATAGATTAATTATTGAGCTCGTCCCTTCTATTGACATTGCAATGTCTGAAATATGGACACAAATCTACAATCCTAAGTTTTATTTAGTTATTCTGTTCTATAGTTGAGATGCTACAAAGTATAATTTTGATTAAATAAGTCTAATTTTTTGACTTTAAATAATTTCATGGGCTAGTTATAGCCCACTATTATTAAAAAGAAAGTCATTCCTAAGTTATCTGAAGCTCTTTAGGAATCACTGCCCAATCATATTTTTTCCATTATTCCTTCAAAAAGAACCACTGCCTTGAAATTTGATTTAGCATTTCTAAATACTTCTTTATAATTTTATCAATGTATGTATCTTTAAAAAACAGAGTTTTCTTTAGTTTTGTGGAATTTTTAAATTTTAAATGCCATTATATATGTTACATATTAACTTTCTTTTTTCATAACTCCTTGCCTTCTTCTGAATTTGCTTTTTGATAAATATCTCAAGATATATAAAATCATAGACATTCTTTGGTATCTTTAAGAAAATGTACTCATTTTTTTTGTCTGCCAAAACAAATCTTGATAAAATTTGACATTTTGATGTGTTAATATACTAGCAATAGAAAGTGAGATTGAACTTTAATTCTAGCATATGTAACAAAAACCTAGGCAAATAATTTCTGAGGATAAACTATGATCTGCCAACAAGGGGTAATGCAAGTGTTGTTATTAGAATGTTCTATAGCTCCCTAAATCTGGGTGAAAAGTTCTAAAGAAAAATAGAGCTTTTGGAAATGCTGGGGAGTAAAATTAGAGACAGGAATATGGAACAGAGGAAATTAATATCTGTGAATTCTTCCTATGTGCAAAACACTGTATTTGGGACCATATGCATGTTATATCAACAAGACTGAAAAATAAGCACCATTCTTATTAAGACTCCGAGTTGTTCAAGAACACAGGGTTAAAAATGGCAGGGTTCAAGTGGATCATAGACTTAAATGTAAAATGCAAAATCATATAACTTCTATTAGATAACACAGGAGAAAATCATAATCTTGGGTTTGGTGATGACTTTTTAGACACAACACACAAACATAATTTATAAAAGAAAAAAATGATAAGTTGGACCTTGCCAGGGAGCAAGAAATTCCTCTCCACTTCAAGGGTCCTTCTAGCTAAACCAAGAGTCAAATTGATATGAAACAGGTTAACAGGAGAATAGCAAATTTAATAGCGTACCAATGGGGAATCCACACAGACATGGAAATTCCAAAGACAGGCAGAATGAGGTATATATGTCATTCTGAACTAAAGACAAGAATGTAGGGATTTGGGACTTAAGAGGAAAGGAATGCGCTTCACAGGGCAACAGGAAGAGCAGATGTTTGGTAATTAGATGCTTTCCCTACCATACAGATGAGTCACTCAGATAAAATTTATCTCTGCTAATAACTCTTATTCTGGGAAAGACCCCCAACTAAAATTCTTCTTTGTAGTTAATGGAGGGGCAAAAGTTTCTCTTGAGCCATTAGGGTCTCAATTGCCTTCAGCTCAGAATCATGTTCATGCCAAAGTGGCCCATCTTGGAGCAGCCTGTCCTTGACCCCTACAACTTTATTAAGACTAAAAACTCTGCTCTGAAAAAGACACTGTTAAGAGTATAAAAAGAGAAAGGACATACTAAGAGAAAATAATTATAAAATATATATCTGAAAAAGGACTTGTTTTTAAAATACTAAGAACTCTTAGAACTCAACAAACAATTCAGTTTAAAAATGGAGAAAATACTTAAAGAGATACTTCATCAAAGGGTATATAAAATGAGAAATACACTTAGGAAATGATGCTCAGCACCATATATTGCTGGGAATTCCAAATAAGACAACGATGAGAAGTCACTGCATACCTATTAGAATGACTAAAATCCAAAACACTGATAACACCTAATGCTGGTAGGGACTGGAGACAATAGGAACTCTCACTCATTGCTGGTGAGAATGCAAATTGGTATAGCTACTTTGGAAGATAGCCCAGCAGTTTCTTACAAAGGTAAACATACATAAGCTTACCACAAAATTCAGCACACTCCTAGACCTAGGTATTTATCTAAATAAGTTGAAAATCTATGTACACACAAAAAAACTGCACATCGACGTTAAGTAGCCTATTAGTAATTACCAAAAATTGGAATCAACGAAGTCATCCTTCAATAGGTAAATAGATCAAAACCAAACAAAACACCTATAGTATATTTTTATAATGGAATATTATTCAGCTATAAAAAGAAGTGAGCTCTCAGCCTATAAAAAGACACAGAGGAAATTTAACTGCATACTGCTAAGTGACATAGAGGAAATTGAAATGCATATTACTAAGTGAAAAAAACCAGTCTCAAAAAACTACACACTATGATTCTATCTATATGACATTCCCGAAAGGGCAAAACTATAAAGACAATAAAAAGATCAGTAATTGCCAGAGGATCAAGGGAGGGGAGGATGAATAGGTGGAGCACAGAGAGTTTTTAGGGCAGTAAAACTATTCTATGTGAAACTATAATGGTGAATGCATTTATCAAAACCTTTAGAACTGTACAACACAAAAAATGAAGCCTAATGTAAACCATTAACCGTAGCTAGAAATAATGTGTTAATATCAGTTAATCAGTTATAATAAATGTGGTAAACTAATGTAAGATGTTAATAATAGGAGATACCATATTGATGCCATATACATTTTTAATAATAGGAGAAACTGTAAGTGAAGGGAGCAAGAAGTTATATGGAAAACTGCATTTTCTGCACA
>CM052886.1:81496470-81544953 GCA_028534135.1 Potos flavus | reverse complement strand
CAACGCAGGGCTTGATTCCAGGACCCTAAGTTCGTGACCTGAGCTGAAGTCAGATCTTTAACCTACTGAGCCACCCAGGTGCCTTGAGGCTGTTTGTCTTAAAAGATTGCCCTGTCTACTCCCTGGAAAAAAAGGAAACAGTAAGGGAAGATAGGCTACTTAGAAAAATGAGAAAAGTGCAGAGAACTTGTATACTTGATTATAGTATATTATTATTATTTTTAAGAATACAACTTGAAATTCTGATTAATGACCTTTTTTAGAAAAAAAAAGAAAATACAGATTTTATAATAAAAAAATTAAAATTTACATTCTCTTTTTTCAATAAAAATAATTTTATTGAATTTATTTATTTATTTAATTGAATTTTTTCAATAAACAATAATTTTATTAGCGAAACCCTTAATCCTGAATCTTATATTTTGTGCCTATCATAATCAATGCTCTCACATGCAATATCACATCTGAGACAATGACTGGTTTCCAATTCATTTCTTTTTTCTTTTTTTTTTTTCAATTCATTTCTAATGAACCATTTCTCTGAATTTGGATTATTTTGGTTTTATTCTTTATTTTTCTTCAATTTTCAAGTTGAAAATTTGCATAAAATAAGTCAACATTAAAAAAAAAAAAGTTACAGACAAGCAAACAAACCCATTCTAAGACAATAACATTTTTCATCTAGATTTTTATTAGAGTTTTACATGAAATAATGAGATAATCTCATGCAAGTGTTTTTTCTAATTATTGTTTTAAATAAAAATGATCTTTATGTTCTTACATAGCTGTGAATAAAATTCCAGAGATTTATGTATAACTGTGCTAAATTATAAAATTCTGGACTGCTACATTTATATAAAATGTTTTAATATCTTTACCTGGAATACATTAGGGTGTTATGATTTGAATCGTGTCCCCCTAAAGATCTTGAAGTGCTAACCCCCAGTACCTCAAAATGTGACCTTCTCTACAAATTGGGTCTTTATAAAGGTAATCAAATTAAAGTGAGCTCATTAGGGTGGGCCTTAATCCAGTATGGCTGACATCTTAGCAAAAGGGAAATGAACAGAGACATGCACACACGAAGAATGCCGTGAGATGAAAGCAGAGATTGCAGTGATACAACAGAAGCTAAGGAACACACAATACTGCCATAGCCAACAAATACAAAGTGTGTAGGGGGAACTTTTTGAAGCTGGGAACTTGATTTATTCTGGAAAACAACATGGTGCCAGATAAAACTGTGTCTTTCCTCCTACTTTTCATCCCGGCTTTCAATGAAGTAAGAGAGTTCATTTATTAATTCAAAAAATGGCTTTTGAATATGATTTTACTTTATCACTATCTTCAAATAACATAATACCATGCCTAATATAACATAAGAGCCTTACCAAAAGTACAGCGATTTTCCCTTTCCTTCCTTTGTACTATTGTTATCAAAAAGCAATTTTACTTAATCGGTGAATTCTAAAGCCTATTTGTAAAGTTATAATTGGTCATAGGATGTATTCACTTGTCAAAGAAAGTATACTTACTCCTTGAGTTATTCTTTTTTTGATAAAATTGGAACTATGTCAGGTTCTGACTTTTCCATTGAAAGAAGGATAACTATTTAGTCTTTCATAAATTCATTGGAACCACTGTGATGGGTGTTCTCCCTTGGATACTGAGGGGTAGGCAGTGACAATATATGTATAATTTCACATTAAAGGCAAGACCAGTTCAAAGTCATCTGGAACCATGAATTTAGAGTCACACACACCTCGGTCTGATATTTAGGTTTGTCACTTTGTAACACTGTGATTTTGCTTAAGTTACTGAAAATATCCAAGCCTTGGTTCTCTCATATGTAAAATGGGCATATACAAAGCCTCACTGAGAGATTTTATTCTAATACAAATGATACGATCTAGAAGTGGCTGGTATATATAGTCTCATCAGTTGCTTGTGTGTATGTAATATTAAATCTGTCCACAAAAATAATTTGATGAAATCTATATAAATCTTGAAGGCTGACACATTTTGATTTAGCATTTTCTATTTTAGGAATTTATTGTCCAAATATACAAATGTATGCATGCAAAGAGGCACACATAATTAATTTCCCCAAATAATAGTTTTATACTGGAAAAGATTAAAAATTGCCTAAGTGGTCACTGTGTTATATTCATAAAATAAATTATGGTGTAGCTATCCAAAAAGAAGGTGAAAGATCTACATACCAACATATATTTTGTTCAAAATTCTGGTTTTCATAAAGGAAAAACCTTCTATCTGCTAAAGATGGATATTGTATTGCCATTGCCTAGATTAAAATTCTGTTATGGTCTTAACTTTTATATTAGTAGTTATTTTACTTTTATATTAGCAGTTTGGGCTCCTACACATAAACTAGGCAAAACAAAAACAAAATTTTTAAAAAGAAAAAAAAATTCTCTACTAAAACAACGTAATTTTGTATTTTCACTCAATATGTTAAAAACATGGTGATCAACATAGATTTTTACTTCTACTCATTAAATTGCAAACTTTTTTTTCAGTTATATCCATAAAAAATTTTAAACATTTCCTTATAAGAAGCATGAAAAGTTCTAATATATAGTGTTTCATAATTTAAGGCATCTAGGATGCATTTACATAAATTATAAACTGAAAGGAAGGGAAAAAAAATCATATGGTCAACTGGGAACAAACCTTTATGTTGTCTGAAAATCTACTTTGTAGTGTCCATAAGAAAAGCAGGCCAAAGCATCAACACGGTTGCCAATTACACAGACAGCAAAGGAGCCAGATGCTGTTGGCAAAACATGCTCCAGAGTGCAGCATCTGGGTCCAACAACTGCCATACAGAGCCCCATCTGTAGCTAAAGCTGTTGACTCTGCTTTGGGGGAAGAAAAATCGGAAATAAAGAAGGCAGTTAAATTCTAAACCATGCCAGGAATAGCAGAAGGCAGGTTGCAGTCAGCATTCAAATTACATCCCTAGCCCATTTTGCTTTTTAATGTCTTGAAACTGTGTAAACACTAAACTACGGTAACTCCAGTTGTTTAGAGATGAGCAGATACAGGTAAGTTTAGTAACTCAGAACACACAAATCACTTAAAGAGATTTGATATTCCCGCAAATAATCCTTTTCCTAACTCTTTTTGTTCTCAAGGAAAATAAGCACAGAGTCAATGAAATACAATTTTCATTTGATCTATTAAAATGTATGCTATGTTAAGCACTCATTATGGTGTGCAATGTGAATTTCTTCAAAAGCACGAAATTTAAGAATCTTCACTGAAATTTCTGATGTATCCTTGGGACTGACTCTTAACAAAATGAAGTAAGAGATTCTTTGTATTTTTTACTGAGAGTCCTGAAATTTTTGTTCATGGAAATTTGTGAGAAACCTTCAAGAGCGCTAAACTTTAACTAAACTCTTTCTTAATTACAAAGAATAATGTAATCTCTTTTTAGTAGTCTCCATTTACTGTACACATAAATATATAAAAGGAAATGAGTTAATATCAATATGATCCCACAGATTCATCATTTATAAAACGTTGCTCTAGTCTTATTCACACATATATTTTTGAAAACATGATAAATGTTGGGAATAATAAAAACCAGTGATACTTAAAGTTTAATACATATCAAGAAATGAGCTAAATACTTTGTGTACAGAATTTTATTTAATTATCATCCTAACTCTGTGAGGTATAACTATTATTATTCATACTTTCTAGATTAAAAAAAAGAAAAACACCCTGAAGTCTTAAGGATACAAATAAAATTCCTTAATCCAGTTCACACTAATCTTTAAACCAAACTGGGTATCCTATATCCAGATACTCTGACCCTAGAATCCATGCTTTCTCTTTCCCTGTCTCTGTCCTCTGTCTCTTTCCCATATAAATAATATAAAACATAATTTGGTATAATCACTTCAGTAAGGGCAGAAGAAAGACTTCTGAAAATCTACTCTTCCTACTCCTCCAAAAGAAACTGGCAACATGGTCAAATCAACTTTCCCGGAACTCTGTAAATAAACTAAAGGCTTGCAAAAGTCTGAGGAGTGTTTATTCAAGAAAAATGGTTGACCCTCATAAGCATAGTCACCTCTGTAGTGATTCTTTGCAGTATTCCCATCCCCTTTCTCCAGCTCTCCAACAGACTTGAAAACCAACAGCACTGCAATTATGGCAACTGTGAAACCAATAGCCTACTGTCCACTGAGGAGCAGGACAGGTTTGGAGCTCACTCAAAAGATCTTTCCCAGGAATGTCATTATTTCATTGGTCCAGTAATGGTATGGAAAGTTCCATATTCAGGAATAGACTTTATTTGACCTGACTCAAACTTACTTTATTCAAAAAGCCTTATATAAAGGTTATTTATTTATTTATTTATTTTTATAAAGGTTATTTATTAATAACAGTCAGTAGTAATTGCCTAATATTGTAGCTGCTTGAGGTGATGATTACAGTTAAGGCTAAGAAGAGGCTGACCAATATACTTCAAATAAAAAGTGGGGAATGAGATGTTCATACAGGTCTTTGAAAAGCTAGACCTATTCTTGGGAAATTAGAAGACAACACAACACGAAAGTCTGCACAGGTCTAAGAAAGATAGGAAAAGACCTTAATCTCTTTTCTCTGACTGACCTGGAGCCGCTGTGCAAGCAGATACTGGAGAATAAGACAGAGTTGTAAAATGCCTGCCTGAGTATTGAATGCATGCCTCACCATATACACACAGTAAAGGTTATTAGTAGACTTATTAGTTTGAGGAAATTATAGAAAATTTCTGTTAAATCTTTAGTTGACCACTAGATTAGCCAAGCTGAGACTTGAATAGCCACAAGTGACAAAGAAAATGATTTGTAGAATTATTTCATAAAAATCTCTAAACAAACAATAGCAGAAACAAAGAATTTTTTAAAAATACAACAAAAAATGCAGTAACAGCTGTGCAGAAGCAGAATCTGATATCCAGATTTGCCACATTATACTATTTGAAAGGTCAAGTGTTCATAAAAAATTGTGAGTCATACAGAGACAGAAAGGTATGGCACACATATAGAAATAAAGCAACAGGAGAAACTATCCCTGAGGAAGTCTTGATATTGGACTTACTTGACACAGATATTAAATCAGCTAAAATAAATGTGTTCAAAGAAAAATAGAAGCCATATCTAAATAATTAAAGAAAGTGGGGTATCTGGATGGCTTAGTTGGTTAAGCTTCTGACTCTTGATTTCTGCTAAGGTTATGATCTCAGGGTCCTGAAATTGAGCCCCTCCTCACGCTCTGCTCTGGGTGTGGAGCCTACTTAAGATTCTCTCACACCCTCTCCCTTTGCCCCTTTCTCGCATTTGCATGCACACTCTCACTCCTGCACTCTCTCTCTCTCTATCTCTCAAAAAAAGGAATAAATAAATAAGTGTGAGATTGATGTTTTGCCAATTTGAGACTATAAAGAAATATCAATGATAAACAAGAACACAATAGAAATTCTGGAATTAAATGTATAAAAAATAAAAATTAAAAATTACTAGAGGGGCACACCACTAGATTTAAGTTGGCAGAAAAAGGAAGTTGTGCATTTGAAGATAAATCAATTAAGATTATTGATCCTGAGGATCAGAAAGAAAAATGAACAGAGCCTCAGAGACCTGTGGGACACCATAAGAACATTAACATACACATTTGAGAGTTCTAGAATCAGAAGAGAGAGAGAGAATAAAAAAAGATACAAAATATTTGAAGAAATAAATACCAAAACTTTCCAAATTTGATGAAAAATATTAATCTACACTCACAAGAAGCTCAATGATCTCCAGGTAAAATAAACTCAAAAACATAAAAGTCTAATCAATCACATGATAATCAACCTGTCAAAAGACAAAGAATTTTGGTAGCATCAAGAAAATGATTCATTATGTACAAGAGATCCTCAGTACAATTAACAACTGACTTTTCAGAAACCAGATATACTTTAAGTGCTGAAAGTAAAAGATTATCAGCCATGAATTCTTTATTTCTTAAAGCTATCCCTGAAATTAAAGGAGAAATTAAGACATTTCTAGATAAAACAGAACTGAGAGAATTCATCAGCAGCAGATCTGCCCTATAAGAAGTAGTAAAGAAAATTCTTTAGATTAAGATAAAAATATAGTAGACAGTAATCTGAATTCACACACAAAAATAAAGAGCACTGGTAATGGTAACCATATGGGTAAGTATAAAAGACAGTATAAAGGTATTTCGCTTATTTCTCTTTTCGTTTCCTATCTGATTTAAAAGACAGTGCATAAAACAATTAATAATAGCCTGAAGGAGGTGGGAGGGAATGAAGCAATGGTGGAGCAAAGTTTTTGTACACTATTAAAATTAAGTCAGTATTAATACTATGTAGATTATTAAGTTAATAAGTTAATTGTAATCTATGGGATAACCACTAAGAAAATAAGTAAAAATGTATAGTAAAAATAAAAAGGAAACTAAAATGTAATACCAGGAAAAACCTAACACAAAAGAAGGCAATAATGGAGGAATAAAGGAACCTAAAAGACATAACATATTTAAAATAAAAGAAAACAACATATATAAAACTCTATTTCATTAGGAATGTTAAATGTAAGTAAGGAGACATTTCAATAAAGGTAGAATAGACAGAATGAATTTTTAAAAAGTCAATTTATATCCTATCTATAAAAGATAAGTTTTATATTGAAAGTCACAAACAGATTAAAAAGAAAAAGAAAAATATATACTATGCCATCAATAATCAAAAAAGAGCTGAGACAGCTATAATAATATCAGGCAAAATATACTTTAAGCAAAAAAAGGTTACTCACAACAAATAAGGACATTTTATAAATATTTAAATCTGTCAGTAAGATCTAACAATTAGATCTTAGAGCCTTAAGATCTAACTTGAGTAAATGAAGCAAAATGTGGCAGACTGAAGGGATTAATAAATAATTTTACATTAACAATTGCAAACTTTGACTCTATAATGGATAGAACAAATTGGCAGAAAATGCAGGATATAAAAGACTCGATCAACATATAAACCAACTAGACCTAAAAGACCGCTGCAGAACATTCCACATAACAACAGTGGAATATGTACTCTTGTCATATACATATAGAACATATGTTAAGTTATAATATATGCCTCGGTAAATTTTAAAAGATTTAACTCACACAAAACAAATCTTACCACAATAAAAGTAGAAATCATAAGAAACCTAGGGAATTCACAAATAAGTGAAAATTAAACAACACACCTCCAAATAACCAATGAATCAAAGAATAAATAACATAGGAAACTAGAACATATTTTGAGATAAATGAAAATGAATACACAAAATATAAAATAAAATTATGACATGTAGCTAAAGCAGTGCTTGGAGTGAAATTTAGAGCTGTAAACACCTGTATTAAGAAAGAACAGGTGAGGTGCCTGGGTGGCTCAGTGGGTTAGGGCCTCTGCCATTGGCTCAGGTCATGATCTCAGAGTCCTGGGATTGAGGCCCATGTCGGACTCCCTGCTCAGCAAGGAGCCTGCTTCCCCCTCTCTCTCTGCCTGCCTCTCTGCCTACTTGTGATGTCTCTCCTCTCTGTGAAATAAATAAATAAAATCTTTAAAAAAGTAATAAAAAATAATAAAAAAAGAAAGAACAGAGATCTCAAATCAATGATGTTACCATTCACCTAAAGAAACTAGAAAAAGAAAACTAAACTCAGCCCAAGCAGAAGGAAGAAGATAATGAGATTAATGAAATAGAGAATAAAAAAGAATACAGAAAAACAATAAACTCAAAATTAGTTAATTCAAATTACAAATATTGAACTAGACTGGCCAAGAAAAAAGAGAGAAGACTCATACTACTAAGATTCGAAACAAAGACAATGAATTACTATAACCTTATAGAAATAAAAGGGATTCTGTAGGAATACTATGAACAATTACATACCAACCGATTTAGGTTATTTATATAACCTAAATGAAACAGTCTAATTCCTAGAAAGATAAAAACTTCCTAAACCAACTTAAGAATAAAAAGAAAATCTAAAGAGACTTATAACAAGGAAAGATATTGAATTAGTAATCAAAACTTTCCCACAAAATAACCTCAGGACCAGATGGTGTTACTACTGGATTTCACCAAACATTTAAAGAATAATTACTACCAATTCTATAACTCTTCTAATGGAGAAAGGGATAATTCTCAACACATTTTTGTGACCAAAATTATCCTAATACCAAAAGCAGCCAAAGATATCACACATACAAACACAAAGAAAACTGCAGACCATTATGACTTCTATGAATATAGACAAAAATTTGTTCAACAAAATACAAACTGAATTCAGGAACATTTAAAAAGGATTACATAACATAACCAATTGGAATTTATTATAATAATGCAAGATTAGTTCAAAATTGTAAAATCAGTGAATACAGTGCACCATATTAATATGTGCATCAAAAGCATTTGATGATATCCAAAATATTTTCATAAAAAAAGAATGTCTAGAATGTGCTACAGTGCACCAATGAAACATTCGCAGCTAACATTATACTCATCGGTGAAAGACTGCATGAGTTTCTTTTAAGCTCAGCAATAAGACAAGGATGTTCAGTCTTGACACTTCTCTTCAACACTGTACTGGAGGTTTATTCAGGATAATTAGGCATGGAAAAAAATTCCAGATTGGAACTATAGAAGTAAAACTGTCTTTATTATCAGATATGGAATATCTTGACGATTCTACAAAAAATTATTAGAACTAATAAATGAGGCCATCAAAATTGCAAATTATATGACTGATATACAAAAATCAGTGGTATTCCTATATATTAGAGATGAAAAATTTTAGAAATGACATTAAGAGAACAATTCCATTTTTGATAATATCAAAATAAATCAAATTCTTATGAATAAACTTCACAAGAAAATGGAATACTTGTACGTTGAAAACTACAAAACATTGTTGAAAAAAATTAAAGAAGCCTAAATATATGGAAAGACATTCCATGACATGTATTGGAAGACTCATTATTATTAATATAGCAATATTTTCCAAATAGACATACAGATTCAATGAAAACCCTATTAAAATCCCGGTTGCCTTTTTTCTTTTTTTTTTCTGCAGAAATTAATAACTGATACTAAAATTCATATGGAAATACAAGGGTCTCAATCAACACAAAACAATCCTGAAGCAGAAAAAAAAAAAAAAAAAGAGAGAGACACTTCCTGATTTCAAAATTGCTAAAAGCTATAATAAGAGAAAGTGGTACTGGATTAAAAAAAAAAAAAAAAAGACAAAGGTCAGTGAAATAGAATTGAGAATCCAGAAATAATCTCTCATGTTTTTGTTCAAACGATTTTAAGGAAGGGTGCCAAGGCAATTTAATGTAGAAAAATATCCACTTGCAAAAGAATGAAAATGGACCCTTGCCTCATGCCATACATACACATAATAATGAACTCAAAATGATTACCAAAATATAAAGGCTAATGCTATAAAATTCTTAGAAGAAAATAGAGGAATGAAACTTTGTGACTCCAAGTTAGACAATGGTTTCTCAGCTATGACACCAGAAGTGGAAGTGACAAAAGAAAACATAAATCAGTTGATCTTCATAAAAATTAAAATTATGCTTCAAAGGATATCATTAAGAAAGTGTAAACATAACCCACAGAATGGGAGGAAATATTTACAAATCATATCTTATTACGGGTCTTGTATCCAAAATGTATAAAAATTCCTACAAAAAGGACAAACTGATTCCCAGATGGACAAAAATTTGAAGAGATGTATCTTCAAAGAATATATAAACACCCTGACAAAAAGGACATCATAAAATGGTTAACATCATTAGTCCTTATGTTAATGTAAATCAAAAGCACATTGGAATACCACTTCACATCCCACTAGGATGGCTAAATGAAAAGACATACATCAATAAATATTGACAAGGGTGTGGAGAAATTGATATTCTCATAGCTTGCTGTTTGGTTTGTTAATAGTGCATCCACTTTGGAAAAGCCCTGAAAGTTCCTCTAAATTTAAACATACAGTTACTATGATCCAGCTATTCCCCTAGTTTCATATTCAAAAGAATTGGAAATATATGCTCACCCATACTTGTGCATTAATATTTGTAACGGCATTATTCATAATAGTCAAAAAGTAAGAATAACCTAATTGTCCACCAACTGAAAAACAGATAAAGGTGTTATAACCTACATTGTAATAATATTATTTGGCTATAAAAAGGAATGAACTACTGATACTTGCTGCAGCATAAACCTTGAAAACATGGTGTTAAGTGTGATAAGCCAGTCAAAAAAGATCACATATCACATGATTCCATTTATGTGAAATGTGTAGAATAGGTAAATCCATATGGAGAGAAAAGAGATTAGTGGTTTTCAGGGCCTGGAGGAGGAGAGCATGGGGAAGGGACACTCATGGTTATGGGGATGAAAGTGGTCTAAAATGAGGTTGTATAATCGTTTTACTTCTCTGTGAATATAATAAAAACTCCTGAATTGTACTTATTGACTTATAAAGTATGCAAATTATGTCTCAAGAAAGTTATTATAAAAAATAACTTGGTAAGGAAATTCCTAAATAGTAAGTCACCATATATGTGTATATATATATATATATATATATCATATATAGTCTATATATATAGTCTATATATATCATATCTATATGGTATCTATATGATATACATATCATGTATATGCATATAACACATGTAATGTACAAAATACACTCACTTCATTGATCGTGTTTAGTGAATTCTCTCCTCTTTTATAATCTGGTAAAGCCAATGTTAATATAACATTAATATTAACACACTATCTTTAAAATCACAAGGAATAGATAAAATCAGAAAGCCTACTTCAGTTGGACTTCTAAAAAACTAAAACACAGTATCTTGGAAGTAAAATCAGTAATCTTGTAAAAATCTGAGGAATGATAAAATGACCATGAGAGTTTGTGTTAAGTGGCAAAGTCTTCTGATACATTTATAAATTTAAGTCATTAAGAGTTCACAGTTAGTTGTGTCCGTTATACAGAAAGACTGATTATGTCTCATGAATATTAAAAGAGGTATATTTTAATTAAGCCTTATAAACTGTTGCTTATTTTGTGTTAGATCTTTAAGATAACTGCATCAAAAAGCAAATAGCAATTATCTAAATAAAGTACTATTGTGTTGGATAATAAATTAATATTTGAGGCTTCTCATTCTGTTTGATATACATTATGAAAATAATATATTTTGGACAAATAGGTGGACAAATATAAGTGAAATAATTCACGTAAACACACACACACCATATATTTTTCTCCACACACATGTATGATACTGTATTTTGGGAAAGAGAAAGCAAAACTAACATCCAGGCTCTCCAGGAGCTGCTCAGGCACTATAAGCTATGTTTAAAGCTGACTCTTGGTGTTCTCCTGTTGAACATTTCAACAATTTCACAGAACATCAAAATGAGTCAAAGCTACACTATGACCCTGATTAATTGTTACAAAGACAAGCCTACCCCATAATCATATCTAAATACAGACAAAAACTTGAACATTATCTAAACCACAAGAATAGCCAAAAATTTTCCTATCATGGTTGATATAAATAGTTTCTGCCTCTAGAAATTTTGGCTTTTACCTCTGTCCAGTCTTCTTTCTTCTAGGTAAGATTTATTACGAATATAGGTAATTCTTCCCACTTCCTGAAGGTCTCTTTATCCAGGCCAAAGGTCCACTTTCATAAACACTCCCCAAAATTGGCTCAAACCTCCAAGTCCTTTCCAGTCCCCTTCTACTGAGATGCCACATGGATTTACATAGTGTGTTCTCTGTTATGGCAATAAATTATTAACCCAACTTGTTTAACCACAGGTATGTTCCTGCTGGTGTTTGTTTGGAGGTGATTGACAGTGTGAGTACACACATACACAAAGGCATAAACAAATTATCTTAGGAAATACAGAAAAAGCTAAATGCTAAAAAGTATGCAACAGAATCTTTGATATATATATTATATATTACACATTGTAGGTTATAATTAACAGTCATTTAAGAGAAATAAAATAAGCATAGACAACTATGGGAAGTTTTTCTTTCCTAGCTCAACAGAAGTTGATCGTTTCTCCTACAATATAGATGGGAAGGCAGTTAATATCAATTTGTGATATATCAATTTTAATAACTGATAATTCACAAAATTATATTTTATATATTTTAAACTAATGTCAACTGGCATTTTGAGTTTTTCTATATTAAAAAAATTGTTCATTTTTTTCTCTTACTTAAACTATTGCCAGGTATTTCAGAATTGTCTTTAAATCAAATAAACTGCCTACTGTTAATCACTCTGGATCTGATATCCCATTTTAGTCACCAAAAATGAGAATATCTTTGACAAAATATTTGTCAAAACCCTTACATGCTTGAGATGATCTGGAATCATCAATTGTAATCACAAGACGAGATAGTCTATGAGTTATTTTAGAGGACATTCTAAAGTCATTTGATTTGTCCTTGAAAAAATAATCATCTAAGTATATTTGCATTCAATTAATCTGCTTCTATGACAAGAAGAAAATCATTCTAGTCACAGCATACCTGGTTTTGCATCTACTTGAGAGACCTGGAGTTTACCAAACAAGTTAAAAATGAAAGCTATTTTATCATTATATATTTGGTTATTAAACTTTTGGAATAGTAGCAATAGCTATTCAGAATTTCTATTTAGAGCTTCAGATTTCTCATCTAGAAACTACTACAATTGGATTAGGGAAACTGTGGACTAATTAATGTAAAATTTATCAATTATTTGGTGAAAGTAATCCAAATTCATGATAATCTCCAGGTCATAAACTGAATGTTTTAATTTAACACACACACATGAAGGAGTCATATGGTGGCACTCATTTTACATGGAATGATCCAAAACACTGAGATGACAAAGGCATGTTTTGAAGAAGTAAATGCATTTGTAACATGTGCCAGATCTGGACATTGCATTTCCAACTTCAATCTTTTTTATAACTTTTTAACACAAATTTCAAATGAATGTTGACACTATCTTGTCAGGAAATAGCTCTTCATCTTGAGATCATTATTTTAATTAATAGATGAAAAGTGAAAATAATATCTGGAATTATCCCAAGAACACTGAATACTCCAAGTAATTTCACGAAGAAAATGATAAATACATTACTCACCGATAGCTATTGTAGAGGTCAGTACAGGTGGAATTGTTCTTACAAGGATTCATTTTGCAGTCATTGGATTCTTGTTCACAAAAACTTCCTTCCCAACCAGCTAAGCAGACACACTGGTAGCTCTAAAGGAATATGAAAAGTATACAACTTTTAGGTTGTTTCTTGCTATTAAGCCTATAATCCAGTTATTACTCCTGGCTATTTTGATTTCTGTCAATTTTTGCCTATTTTAATTTTTACAGAATGTCAATACTTCCCCGAAATTACTTTTACCACAGTTAAAAACTATGTGAACAATTTCTTAAGTATCTAATTCAATAAAAATAAATATGTATTATGCTCAGAACACAAAACTCTTGGTTTTGTTAAATATCTTAATATAAAAAGTGTATTAGTAATATGAGGTTAGTGATTGTGTAAGACTAAATAACTAAATACATAACTCAGCAACTAGCTCATGAGCTAAAAAAATGTAACTACGACAATAAACCTTCTGACAGTTTTGTGGCATTATTTACAAATAATTAATCTACATCAATACAGTACAGTTGGTCAACTGAAGTTGCAAAACTTTGAATAGCATTTTTCTCAGAGATAGAGTAGGTCAATAACAATATTCAAAATACTAAAACTCAAAATACTGAAATACTTTTCCAGAAAAACAAAAGAAAACATCTCAAAGTACTGTGGGAAATCATTTATATATTAGAAATACTTTCAAAGAACAGGGCTCTTGTAAAAAAATAGAATTTGGGTTCTTATATTTAAAGATTCTAGATTTAGAATAATGAAAAATACTAAAATCAATGTTAGCTGTTCTCTTAATCTTCACTGTTCCATACAGTAGCCACTAGCCACATGTGGTTATAGAGCATTGACATGTGGCTAGTATCAACTGAGATGTAATTTTTTTTTTAATTTTATTTATTTATTTGACAGAGAGAGAGAGATCACAAGTAGGCAGAGAGGCAGGCAGAGGGAGAGGGGGAAGCAGGCTCCCCGCCGAGCAGAGAGCCCGATGCGGGGCTCGATCCCAGGACCCTGAGATCATGACCTGAGCAGAAGGCAGCGGCTTAACCCACTGAGCCACCCAGGCACCCTAACTGAGATATAATTTAATTTGAAGATTTAGTATGAGAAAAAGGATATAAAGCATTTTACTAATAATTTTATTACTTACATGTTATAGTGGTAATGACTTGAATATAAAGAGTTAAACAAAACATATTAAAATTAATTTCCTTTAACTTTTTTTATTGTGGCTGCTAGAAAATTTAAAACACACACAGGTCTCATTATTTTTCTCTGAGACAGAGCTGTGCTAGGTGATGGCAACCCAGTTTCTCCACTTGCAGATAGAGTTAAGAAGTCTACCTAGTTATATGCACATGTATGAGGAACAGGAGCTCTCTGAGATTAAAGAACCTCTTCTACTTTAATACATTCCAGCTTCTTGAGGAGGTCTGGCACCAAACAGATGCTTAATACATGTTGGCTGAACACATGAAAAAGAATAAATAGGATAGGAAAAGTAAAAGCTGAAGTAACCAGAATGGATTTCAAAAGGATTCCATATGTTTGCTAGAGGTGGATAGCAAATTTGTTTTGAGCATTACAGTCAAACAACATATTAATCAGAGAAACAAATAAATTCATGCTCCATGTATTTGCATTTAAGTTACAATAATGCAAATGTATGAGAAGTGCCATTGAGTATTCTACTTTGGTTTAATAGGGTCAAATGGTTTGCTATGGCTTGTGAGCAGCTGAAAAACAGAGAGGGATGAGAGCCACCACATTGTCAACACTGGGTTTTATTCTTGACATATGTGTTAATTCTCCAGGGTACTCATTAATACTATTCATGGTTTGCTGGATTTTTGCAGTAATTTTCTCATGCATTGTGGCCCCTACATTGTTAACGTTCTCAATGAGTTTGGTTACATTTGGAAAGTTTTCACTTATTGTATTTGGCTTATTATTTTTCCTTCCCTTTTTTGTAAGCATTGATAAAGGACTTATATGAAATTTTGTGTAATGATTAGATTTATCTGAAATGGAAGCAATTCTATAATAAGCAAGGCAAGTAAATATCTGCTGTAGGTAAATGCAGAAAACTACCCAATTCAGTGATGGAAATTAAGGCAGAGCGGGGTGGAAAACATATGCATAAGTCTGTGGGACAAATAAGGTGCCCTGTTCACTCTAGTCTTTGTAAAGACAAAAACACAAGTCTACTGCTGATTTTTATTTTGACATCTCAGTAATAATTTGAAACTAACTTGGCAAATGAGTCAAAAAGCCAGTCAAATATCTTTTTCCATTAAAGCCATACATTCCTTAAAAGCTAATAATTATTGGTATTCTTGATGATTTAATAATTAGTAGAAAATTATCATCAATTTAATGGTATAATCATCATTAAAGTGTCAGGTACCACAGCAGTGATCTCTAGATATGATATAATCTGTACAAAAATGAAACATAAAAAAATGAGGGAAATAGATTTTTTAATTAAACATTAAAAATATAAATTCTGAAGAAAACAGAAATGAATATGAACTAGAAATAACCCGGAGTTCAAGTATTTCTATTATCAAGTATTTCTATTCATCCGCTGCTCACTTAATTCAGAAGCATTTTTCTGAATTTAGATACTCTTTGCACAAACCACTTTCCCATTCAACACTGAAAAGTTAATTAATTCCAGTAATTTAAAATAACAGTTACAGGTAAAACACTACTTTACTATTTTTTAAACCATATTAAAAAAACCATATTGTACAAAAATAACATTAAGAGAGTAACCACAGATTTAGGGAGCTCTCCAGACCTATGCTGGATAAGTACAAAGAAAACTCACTGAGGGAGAATGAAAGATGGAGAGTAAATTTTAAAAGCAACTGAGGAATAAAGACACATTACCTTCAAACGGCCAAAGACTGACATCTTACTTCCCAGTCGTAGAAGCAAGAACCCAGTAACAAATATTCTAATGGAGTGAAAGAAAATAACTAGGAGTGAAAGAAAATAACTATCAACCTAAAAGTCTATGCCCAGTAAAAAATATCCTTTTGGGAAAAGGAGAATAAACACATTTTTAGAAAACCAACACCTGAGAATTTACTGCAATGTTTAAGATTATGGGTATTTGGTGACAGCCAGCCAAGATTTCAACTAAGCTCCAAGAATTATTTTCTATGTAATTATAAGCATGTTATTTAAGCTCAAAGAACATCAGAAATAATGGTACCTGATTGATAAGGGTGTGAGGATTAAATGAGTACTTAATATAAAACTTCATATGATATCTGACCTACAGTAAGATACCAGTAAATTTTAACTAAAATGTTCTATTTGTGGGGGAGGGGCAAAGGGAGAGGGAGAAAGAGAATCTTAAGCAGGCTCCACACTTACCAGGGCTCAGTCTCACAACCTTGGGATCATGACCTGAGCTGAAATCAAGAGTCTGACACTTAACAGACTGAGCCACCCAGTCACCCCTAAAATGCTCTTTTATCCAGCAAATTAGTCAGGTAGTCTGAACTATTCCTCGGTCTCTGATTCCTGCTTCTTTAACATTTTTCCACCTGGAATACTTTTGCTTATTTCCTCCAAACCCAACTTTCCAAAGTTTATTCTTCCCTCAAGGTTAAAATGTCACATTCTAACTGAACTTTGATCATTTCCTACAGTATATTTTCCTCACTCACAATTACTATTTTATCTTTTTTTGATGCTTTTAAAGTACATTAGTTACTCATATGCATATTGTTTCCACTTAGTACTTATGATATCTAAAAATATTTTATTGTGTTTTTCTCTACTGTAAAATATAAATAAAAACATAAATTCTAAGAAAGCAGGGACCAATGTTTTTTGTACAGTTATCATCAGTATTTGGAATACGGTTTATATCGGATGAAAAGAATGGATGTAAGAACATAAGACATATATGATATTAATTGGTAATAAAATAGTCATACTGAATATTTTGCTTAGGAACTTTTTAAATATTAAATCATCTCATTTTCCTAACAAGAAAAAGTATATTCTAAAATACTTTTAAATAACCCTTCACATAAATATTCAACTAAAAACCAGTTCTATAACTAAGGATTGGAAATCCCAATAAAAGAAAAATTGGATTAATTGCATTATAAAAAGTGCTTACATATTCAGATCATTATATTTGACTCAATCTTAGTCACAAAATTTATCTTAGAAAAAATGTTTCCTGTATAAAACTTACTTTTAGATTCCTGAAAATGTAAATACACACCAAAAGAATAAAAATAACAAAATTTTTAAATTGTGGTCTTTTTTTTTTTTTTTAATTTTTTTTTATTTATTTGACAGAGAGAGAGAAATTACAAGCAGGCAGAGAGAGAGGGGAAGCAGGCTCCCCGCCGAGCAGAGAGCCTGATGCGGGGCTCGATCCCAGGACCCTGAGATCATGACCTGAGCCGAAAGCAGAGGCTTAAACCCACTGAGCCACCCAGGCGCCCCAAATTGTGGTCTTTTTTGACACATTACTCATATCTAGGCAAAAGAACAAAGATTTCTTTTTTCTTTAATAAAATTTTTTTAAAAATGAAGTAAAATTCATAATTAATTCAGTCTTTGTAAAAATAATGAGCTCTGGGAGAGGAGCAAGATGGCAGAGGAGTAGGAGACCTAAATATCATTGAGTCCCAGGAGTTCAGCTAGTTATCAGACCATTCTGAATAGCTACAAGCTCAACAGGAGATCAAAGAGAAGAAGAGCAGCAATTCTAGGAACAGAAAAGTGGCCACTTTCTGGAAGGTAGGTTGTGCAGAAAAATGAATCCGAGGAAGGAAGATAGACCTTGGGGCGAGGGGCCAGCTCGTGGCAAGCATTAGAGCAGTGCAGCACAAAATCAGAACTTTTAGAAGTCTGCTCCACTGAAGGACATTGCTCCAGAGGCTAAGCAGGGGTTGAAGCCCTCATGGGAACAGTGTGGTCTCAGGACCTGTGGGGTCACAAAAAGACCAGGAGTATCTGAGTGTGGCAGAGCTTCCAGGTATCGGAGTGGGGAAGCTGGCTGCAGAGACAGATCCAAGGGGTGGGTTCTCAGCTCAGGGTTACCTTAAACTGTGATCCAAGACACAGTCGGGCCACTGCTCTTCAAGGAGGGACCCCACAAGTGGGAGATCCAGGAAGATTCCCTCTTTCCTCCTCCAGGAGGAGCAGCATGGGAGCATGCTGCAGGAATCTGCTGGGTTTGGAGACTTCAAACAGGGCCATGCACCAGAGATAGAAATGCTCAGTCACAGGCTGGGTGAGCACAGAGTGTGGCTGGAGACCAGGGAGATGGGAGTGATTGATTACTTTTCTCTGAGGGTGCATTGAGGAGTGGGGCCCTGATCTCTTGGCTTCTCCTGGCCGGAGATTGGGAGGCTGTCATTTTCATTCTCCTCCTCCAAAGCTGTATGGAAAGTGTCAGGGAACAAAAGCTACTAAGAGCAAAACTGAGCAGATTACTTAGCCTGGTCCTTGGCAAGGGTGGTGCAATTCTGCCTCGGGCAAAGACATTTGAGAATCACTGCAACAGGCCTCTCCCCCAGAAGATCAACAAGAAATTCCAGCCAAGACCAAGTTCACTGATCAATGAGAACTGCAAAACTTTAGAGCTATGGGAATACAGCATATAGAATTTATGGCTTTTTTCCCATTATTCTTTCGTCTTTCAAAGTTAAATTTTTAAAATTTTATTGTTTTCTTATTCTATTTTTTAAATTTTTCCTCTTCCCTATTTTAACGTCTTTTAACTATTTTATCTTATTAATTCTTTTTTAAAAATCTTTTTAAATTTTCATCTTTACAGTCATATTCCATCCCTTCATTGTGTTTACCCTCTTTTTTGTATATATATTTTTCTTTCTTTAAAATTTTGGGAGGCAGTTTCTTCTAACAGACCAAAATACACACAAAATCAAGTGTGTGGCTCTGTTCTATTCACTAGTCTAATAAATATATATATGTATGCATATGTACATATGTGCATATATATGTATATATGCATATATATATGCATATATATTTTTTCCCCTCCTTTCTTCTCCCCCCCCCCCATTTTGGGTCTCTTCTGATTTGGTTAGTGTATATTTTTCTGTGGTCGTTGCTACCCTTTTAGTATTTTGTTCTCTCATTCATCTATTCTTATCTGGATAAAATGACAAGGTGGAAAAACTCACCTCAAAAAAAAAGAACAAGAGGCAGTACTGATGGCTAGGGACCTAATTAAGTAAGATGTCAGATCTAGAGTTCAGAATGATGATTATCAACGTGCTAGCTGGGCTCGAAAAAAGCAATGAAGATGCTAGAGAATCCCTTTCTGGAGAAATAAAATCCCTTTCTGGAGAAATAAAAGAACTAAAATCTGAGTTGAAATTAAAAAAAAAAAACTATTAATGAGGTGCAATAAAAAATGGAGGCTCTTACTGCTAGGATAAATGAGGCAGAATAGAGAATTAGTGATACAGAAGACCAAATGATGGAGAATAAAGAAGCTAAGAAAAAGAGAGATAAAAAACTACTGGACCACGAGAGGAGAGTTCTAGAGATAAGTGATACCATAAGACAAAACAATATTAGAATAATTGGGATCCCAGAAGAAGAAAGAGAGAGAGGGGCAGAAGGTATATTGGAGCTAATTATAGCAGAGAATTCCCCTAATTTGGTGAAGAGAACAAGCATCAAAATCCAGGAGGCACAGAAAACACTCCTCAAAATCAAAGATAGATATATATAGATATATAGATATATATATAATGTCATCTAAATATTTACTAGGTGAGCACAAAAATAACAAAAGAGACCATAGCTGTATGATGTCACTGTGTTCACCATGCCTCTGAAACTGAATGCTTAGGTAGCAAATATCCAGAGCATTCCAAAAGGACTTTATGTGTATAATAAAAGGCCAATATGTAACCATTAAAGTAATAATAGACTCAATTATGGTTTGCATAGTGACTAACAAAATGTTTTTCTCACATACTGTTATATTTAATACTTATATGTTATAGATAAAACATTAATATATAATATTTGTCTATAAAGAAATGTGAAGAGGTTATAAGTCAATCAGAGAAAGATAATTATCATATGATCTCTCTGATATGAGTAATTTGAGAGGCAGGGTTAGGGGTTGTGGGGTGTAGGGAGGGAAAAAATGAAACAAGATGTGATCAGGGAAGGAGACAAACCATAAGAGACTCTTAATCTCAGGAAACAAACTGAGGGTTGCTGGGGAGTGGGAGGGGAGGGATAGGGTGGCTGGGTTATGGACATTGGGGAGCGTATGTGCTATGGTGAGTGCTATGAATTGTGTAAGACTGATGATTCACAGACCTGTACCCCTGAAGCAAATAATACATTATATGTTAATAAAAAAAATGCTCTAAAAAAAAATGAGTTCTGCCTATTGACTTATAGTCTGCTTCCTTTTAATGTTATTTTTAGAATTCATCTTGATCTATAAAGACTTACAAAATTGGCTATAGACACGAAGACTGCCAAATACTAGATATAATAATACTCAAGATTAGATATATTATAGTAATATTTATTCTTAAAAACAAACAAATCTATGTTAATATGATTTCTTTCAACTGCAGAAAGTGATTTATCTTGGTGCTTTAAATCTAAAGAAGTAATATGTATTATTCTGACAGAAAGTTAATGGAATATTTAAAAACAATTCCTGTAAAAAGTTGTAAATGCTGAATTTGATTGAACAAATTTGAAACAATGCAATGAAAATACATGTTAAATTGAGTGGTACTTTCAAGGCAGAACTGTTTTAGAAAAACAGTTTCTTTAACTTGAGGAAATGTAATATATGAAGACAATGAAAAGCCACATGTTAGATGTGAATGTTGATAGCACTTAAATCAAACTATATTGACCTTTTAAAAACACTTTCTAAAGGAAATATAAAACTGTAAGAAACTCAGTCATTGTTTTCATGTAAAGATTTTTTTTTGATTAGTAATAAGAAAAGCAGATTAGTATTAGTGCCTTTTCTAAATGAGGAAATGTCTTTAAGTACAAATTTCCACTTTTACTACAATTAGTTCTCTTTCATTATAATTAAGTCATTATAGTTTCATTCTCTTACTGAATGTCCTACCTTAGTAAACTATTTGCAATCCTTTCCAAAAGGTTTCCTTACCTATAACATTTTCTTTCTTTCTTTTTTTAAGATTTTATTTATTTATATGAGAGAGAGAAAAAGAGCAGTGAGGAAGGGCAGAGAGCAGGAGCAGTGGGGAGGGAGCAGTGGGAGGAGTCTAGGGAGAAGCAGACTCCCTGTTGAGCCTGAAGCCCAACTTGGGGCTTAATCCTAGGACCCAGACATCATTACCTGAGTTGAAAGCAGGTGCTTAACCGACTGAGCCACCCAAGTGTCCCACCTTTAACATTTTTTTTCTTTTTCCTTTCTTCCTCTCTTTCTCTTTTTTTCCTTTCTTTCCTCTTTTTTTTCTTTCCTTTCTTTTCTTTTCTTTCACTCTTTCTTTTTCTTTCTTTCTTTTCTCTCTCTCCATCCTTTTCTCTCTCTCTCTCCTTTCTTCCCACCTTTCTTGCCTTTCTTCTTTCCTCTTTTTAAGAACGAGTTTAAAACTAGACTAAATGGGCTTAGGCTACCAGTATGAGAATTTTATTCTTTACTAATAATACAGCTACCATGGGAAAATAACTCATCTGTCACCAGACACATTTCTAGTATCCTGAATACTGCTTTCCATATTGACTCAGTTTGACAACTGGAGATATAGTCTATTACCCAGAGCTTTATCCTCAAGACATATATAATACTTAAGAATACAAAAACTGTAATCTTCTGAAAGAGTATCACAAACATAAAGAGACCAAAATATGAGTGCAATTCTGCTATAGATAGTGTAGATATTTGGGACAATTACCTTTTGGCTGAAAGTCAAATGACAATGATAACACAAGCACATCATAAACTAAACATCACTTATTTTCCCCCATCCAGCTTTTTCTAAAATATTTCACAGAAAGTGGGCCACTGGGGGGCTCCCGGGGGGCTTAGTCAGTTAGGTGTCAGACTCTTGGTTTTGGCTCAGGTCTTGATCTCAGAGTCTTGAGATCCACCCCAGATTGGCCCCATGCTGAGTGGGGAGTCTGCTTGGGATTCTTTCCCCCTCCCTTTGTTCACATTCTCTCTCTCTCTCTCTTTCTCTCTCTCTCTCTCAAATAAATAAGTAAATAAATAGAATCTTAAAAAAATATTTTACAGAAAGATAATATATAATTCCTTTTCTCATACTGTTTTCTGGCACATTAGAAAGCCCACAAAATTTTACTTATTTTATTACTCGAGGCTGTCTTAAAACATTAGATTATTTGGTCCAGTGGTTTTTAAAATTTTTTGTTTTTAGTAGAAGCCCTCATACACACATAATTCCCTAGGGAGTGAAAGGAAATCAAGCAGCATAAAACAGATCTGCTCTGAGTGAAGCAAGGAAAGAAGTCCAGAGCCTTTCCCATTTAGCTGTCTTAGCCCCTCTCTCCCTTCCCCATCTGCTGCTGAGGACATTATGAAGCCCCAGTGAGTCTCCAAACATGGACTGAAGAACACTGATCCAACCAACCTACTTCATTTTTTAATGAAGAACCTGAACTTACAGTGGTTAAATTAATTGTTCAAGGTACTATAACTAGCTGATGGCAAAACTGGAATTAGAACTCCTGTCTCTTGATTGCCCCCTGGTATTCCCAAATGTAGCTTTAAAAAATCAATTCAAAACATCTGATAAATTAGTAAATTCAGAAATATATTTTTTGAAATGTACCTTGAAGACAACCTGAGAATTTTAAGGCAATCTTCATATCATGTACATTGAATAATCCTCTTACACGAATTTCCATATTCTTTTTTTCTCTGTGTATCTGAAAGTTGCCAGATGGTCTAGTTGATACCGACATGCAAACAGCAGTGACCAATAATCATGATCCCTACTCTCATAATAGAGGTGGCAAAGGAGAAAGCCATGATATTAATATTATAACTGATATTAATTGGTTTATAACCAATGTTGTAAACACGCAGCTTGAACTGTACAAGTATGAACTAAAGAGAACCACCCTGACTCTGTGGGTTATTTTCAGGTTAGACATAGAAATGCTCATCCTCACTGAACTTGATAGTGATAGAGAGCAGAGCGAGTAAAAATCACTGCTTCAATTGAAGGATGCAGTCATGGGATATTTGCCGTCTCAGGATATATGTAAATCAGTGTGTCTGAAAGTTTTCAAACCACAAGTATGGAACTCAGTTCCAGCACAGCAACCCCAAGGAAAATGAACCATCTAAAAAGTTAGAAAAGTAAGCTAGGCTTTTTCACAGCAGCTATAGAAGCAAGCACCAAACAAAAAATGCAATATTTACATGTTGTTTTAGATAATTTCCAAGACCCCTTTACAATAGATCATGTTACAACTTTGTGAAGTGAAATAAAATAATGAACATGAGATAATATAAAGATCTTTTGAACATGTTCTTCAACCTGTTGATTTGTTTTTTGTTTTTTGTTTTTTTTTGTAAAACTTTGGCCCTTGTTAATAATTTTAATTTATAAGGATTTTTACTTTAAGTTCTGTAAGATTAGGTAGAGATTTTCTTTAGGTTTAAACAGAAAGCATTTATGTGCAACACTATACTATGTACATGTATAACACAATATATTGCATATAATTATAGACATATCTTGCATATATGATAGATGCATATATATCATAAACTCTACATTATATACATATAATTGAATTTAATGCCATCTGAACCTAAAGCTTATTTTCAGAGTTAAAGGAACAACTTCCAGCATATACCACGCATTTAGTGGTTCTGTATTTTTTTTTCCTTTTTAAAACATAATTATTTCCCAGCAATTGCCAAGAGGAATTCTAGCACATCACAGTTAGAAAGTCATAATATAAAGTGGCTTTGTTTCTCATGACTCTAATGATTTGAATGCTTTGTATATCTGTAGGTTACAGTTAACTATCTTGGTTTTATCATAGGCTGAAAAGCTACGTTTGCAGTAGAAATCAATAGTAAGAAGGGTGAAAGAAGAACTCAGCCACAGGTGCTGTAACAGAGGAAGCAGAGGGCAGGAAGGGCTAGGATCCTGTAACAGTGCTTAGAAAAGAGTGAACTACAATTTCAAATATCCCTCCAATCCAGTAATAACTCCAAAAAGAAATGTGTTATTCTCAAGTTTAATAAATTATGAAAACAAGCCCTCCAGGACGTGTCTGGCATTTTACAATTTAACATTATTGATTTGATCACTACTCCTGATCACTACTCTTCCATCTCCTCAGGATAATTAAAAGGATTCCTTTCTTCCTTCCTCCTCCCTCTTTCCCTCCCTCCTCTTTCCTCCCTCCCCCCTTCCTTTCTTCCTTCTTCACCCCTCCCTTCCTCCCTTTCTTCCTCCCTCTGTTCCTTCCTTCTTCCTTCCTCTGGAGTCAGGAAATGAAGGCTTATGTTTTCATTCTATCCACAAGTAAATACTTTCTACATATATTAAACCACTTATGTTATTAACTTAACATGAATGAGTGAAATACCCAGGAGGAGTGGGGGGAGGTATTTGATTCTCGTCTAGAATGCTGCTACATGTAGGCTATTGAGCCACACACCCAACTTGATCATAAGTTGTCTTAATTTTTAAATCAATAAAATTAGACTAGGTGATTTCTACTAACTTTTTCAATCTTAAAGAGATCATTTTTTATTGCTTTATTTATATTTCGTAGAAGAGCCAGGTATTAAAAAGAATGGTCACTCTATTGTGCCATGCATTCCCACCAGCTGTCTGAAACATTCCTAAGTGATTTGTTAATTCCTGTTTAACAAAGTTATGGGATGACAGCTGGAGACACAGTAAGTGGTTTATAACTTACAGTTTTTCTTAAAAGAGACACTGCTAAAGTTTGTCTTTCTTTCCAATTCCTTATACGAGCTCATGAGGCAAAATATGTTTTAAAAATGCATAGAGAAAAATGTTTTATTATGTCACAATAGTCAATATTTATTCACTAAGAACATAAGAGAAATTAGTCTTCGCGTGTTTTAACTGAACAAAATCAATAGTCATTGTCATATATAAAAACAAAGCAGTCCCTATGGCTAAATTTTGATTTGTGATTTGAAGTTGACATATAGTTTTCCAGATATTTTCTTTTATCCTGTTACCATAAATATTTTTAATAAGAGAAAATTTCTAAGTATGAATAATCAAAGTAATTTTGAGTATGTGTAGTTAGTTTATAATGTGTAGTTTATAATCATATATAATATAATATATGAAAAATAATGTAAAATTTTAATTGTCTCAAAATTTTAAGACAAAAATAATTTTGTCTTAATGTAAAATAATGTAAATATTTGTAAAATAATGTAAATTTTAGGCAATCATCTCAAAATTTTAAAACAAAAATAATTTTGGAAGAATTTTTCAAGTACCTTCTGAAATTACTGTCGATGATTTCTTCACTGATGTAGATCCCAGGTGCTTTCTCTTTTCCAATATAGCTTCCATATATTTAAACGCTTGCTTTTTTTCCTACTAGTTATGACTGAACATATATCTACAAATCTAAATCTGTCCCCAGAAACTTTGATATCACAAAATATATCCATGCCTTCTCACATTTGGTATTTCTCAACTATTGATTCAGGATGTAGCCCTTTAAAGTCAACTTTTCCAAAGAAATATTTTGCTCTTGGTCAATGGTGCTGTATGTATTTGTTGTAAATTATTAATTATTCAAAGATATTTTGGCATAAATGAGAGAAATCCTATTGTGATCCTCTGACTTGAGTGAACAAGAATAGTGCATGAGGATAATTACCCTCTCCCATAGTGCTAATTCATATTTATAAAAGATATAAATACATACATATAGAAATTCCTGTCCTTTTTTTTTTTCCAGATTTCATTTATTTATTTGAGAGAGAGCGAGCACGAGCAGGGTCAGGGGCAGAGGGAGAGAGAAAAGAAGACACCCTGCTGAGCAGGAAGCCTGACACAGGGCTCAATCCCAGGACCCCCAGGAGTTGGAGATCATGATCTGAGCTGAAGTCAGGCACTTAACTGTCTGAGGCACCCAAGAACCCCTAAAAATTCCTGTTTAAACTATTCAACAGGTCCATGGGAGCTATACTAGTCATCCCTGAGTCATCTATAAGCTAACAATGATACTAAAGAGATGCATGTCTCTTTGTTAGAGTAATAGAAGTCCAAAGGGAATTTATAAGACATTTTTACCTATTCTATTCATTTTATTGCATTATTTAGCTTCTCCCCATTGTCAACCTAACAATACCACTTTTCAGTGCTCATTGGACTTGAGTTGCAACCCAACTTCTGTTTTCTGTCCATATGCCACTGCACAATTTACTTAAACCTATCTTGTCATTTACAAAACTGGGCTTAGAATAGCATTATTTGGGGGATATATTTTTTGAAGGGCTTTTCTGTGTACTCATACATTAAAAATTCATTACAATTTAGTTATCATTATAATTATTGTTCCATCAATCACTGAGCACTATGAAACCATGAACCTAGAGTTCTTGGTCTTCACCTCCGCTGAAGCATAATCATAAACCGAAATCAGAACCACAATTATAGCTCTCATTTTCCCTCAGGCATTTTGAACCTCCAATACCTCAAATCATGATATTCCAACCTTTGGCACCATCTCTTATGCTCTCATCTCTTCTAACCCTTCATTTCTATTCTATTTGCTCTTCTGCTTTTATCAATACTGCTCATTTAGTACCCCTGGTCTCCAAGTATATTTGACCAAATCATTAGTTATCTTTCTTCGTTTCCCAGCCTAAAGATTATTATACAGCATTTTCCAAAATGGGATACTTATACCACTTGGTATATAAGAATTAACGGTTTATTTTAATTATAATATTTATTTCTTTATCATGACTCCGAATTGTATTAGAATAGAAAAGTGCATCATGTTCTGAATATATTCCTTGAGAATAAATTTATTTTTAAGAAAACAATTGAGTTGATGTAAGTGGTATATAAATTTGTGGCAAAACAACAAATTTCTCTAATTTTAATTAGCTGACTGAGGCTGAAAATTATGTCCACTTGGCCCTCCTATTATACATGTTCCCTTGGTACTCTATTACTGTCCTCAGGTCTGTTCAAATAGCTTTTCTGAGATGTGATGTGATGTCATGTGATATGTGTGTGTGTGTGTGTGTGTGTGTGTGTGTGTGTTTGTGTGTGTGTGTGTGTAATTCTGAGTGCCACTCTACAATATTTTTCCTTTAGCAAAAATTCTCTAGGTTTGGTAAGCTAAATACTCTGATTAGAAAACCTACATTCCAAAGATGGTTCCTGCAAGTACTTCAGTTAAATTTATCTCTGACCAACACCAGATTCTTTTTAAGTTAGTGTAAGTTAAAAATAGGAATCCATTAGTGAAATTATTATTCAAGATACAGAAACTGATTAAATATTTTATAGGCATCTCTAAAATATTTTAGAGACATTCCATGCTCCTTCATGACCAAGTGTAGGGAGCCCTGTAGCCTGCAGCCACAGAAATGATAATCCTGGTTAAATAGTCCTGTGCTCCTTTTCTTGTTTGGAGGTTTTCCATTCTGAAAGATAGTGCAAATGAGCCCAATGGCTGGAAATACTGTCACAATTGCCTAAGGGAAAATCTAATGTATGTAATTTCTGAGCCCAGCAAAAGATACAAAATGGGGACATAATTAATGTAAGAAATGCCAGAATGATAACATAATTCAGCCTGGCTTGATTTTATTATAACCCAGTAGTGAAGAAGTAGAGAAGAAACTCACATCTATTTCTAACCGCAGCTGTGGGGACCTATCAAGAAGAAAATCGTAATTGGTATGTTCAAACAGATTTCAGGTTCACTTTTCAAATCGTTAAAGTTCTATTACTATTCATTCTTGTCAGATGATTGCAATAGGATTTCTCTCTTTTATACCATAAATTCATTAAATAATTCATTATTTACAACAAACACATAAAAACGTCAGTGACTAACAGCAAAATATTCCTTTAGAAAACTACAAATTTTAAATTGTAATATATGATATACTGTTATATCATATCATATATTTTATTAGTTATACTCCTTTTATTTTAGTTGAAATATGCAGGAATGAACTTCTAAGCAAAAGAGCTTCTGTTAAGAAGCTTAAGAAGTATGGTTATTAAATGATTTTCACAAATATGACATCTACAACTTTTCTGTAAATCGTATCTTTTATAATTATCATTCTTAATACAGACTCTTAATATAGAGATTTCCAAAAGTTTTAAAATTAGATATGTATCATTTGGTGTCTACAGCCATACCACCCTGAATATACCCAATCTTGTCTGGAGTTCACAATTAAGAAAATTTTTTTCTTGTCACCTGGGTGGCTCAGTCATTAAGGGTTTGCCTTCAGCTCGGGTCACAATCCTACAGTCCTGGAATCGAGCCCTGCATGGGGCTCCCTGCTCGGTGGGGGGCCTGCTTTTCCCTCTCCCACTCCCCCTGCTTGTGTTCCCTCTCTTGCTGTTTCTCTCTCTGTGAAATAAATAAAATATTAATTTTTTTTCTTTTAAGTGAGTTTTTAAATTAGGTTCTCAAAATAATATGCATTCATATATATTATAAATAAATTTTTAGTTCAACCATTATATTTGGAAATAATTATTATCTCTAACATTCCCTCTTCTTTTCTTTTAAAGAAATTAAGTTTGTTTATAATTAAATGTCTGTGCAGTGTTTTTTACTCATTAAAGAAAAAATCTCTCAACTTTTTCAATTGATTTCATTGAACTGTTAGATATTTTACAGTTTTGTTATTAAAACAATGTATTAATATCAAATCTTATGTTAAATCATAATAAACATATTGACTTATTTCCCTTCCACTGAGATTATTCAAATGTGATAATTTTTATTCAACATTTGTTGATTAAATATTTTAGATTTGGCAAGGAGAATGTTTGGGAAATTTCTTATCACAGTGACAAGCAGTAGCAAACCACTCACCAAAACATGAGTTTTATCCTTTGCTCTGGAGCAGATGCAAAGAAATATAAAATTAGACCTTTTGTCTAAGAAGCAAGAGCATGGAAAGCTTATATTAATAATATTAATAACAGCCAAACTCACAGAAATGAATTCTACATAAAACTATCCTTATGCTCGAGAGTAACAAATAAATACTATTAAATCATACCATCATCATAATAAAGAAAAATACAAGAGAAATAAAAGAAAATTCATACAATGTTTTTCTTAATTCCACAAATATTTACTGAAAGTGTATGATATGAATGGCATGCTAGGTGTTTGTGATACTTCAGTGAAGAGAACAGACAAAATATTCCTGCTTGAATATTTGCCTGAAAATTACTATGATGATCTTATAGGGACATATACTTATAGTACTGACCACAAAGGAACATTAAAATACCTATTGTCTGTAGGCCTTTTTGTGTAAGATGTTATGTGTGCTACATCATGGAAAGTGGGCTCCCTTGGTGACTCTAGGGGAGAATCTATTTTTTTGCCTTTTCCATTTATAGAGCTGCTTCCTCATATTCCTAGGCTTAGGGCTCCCTTCCTTTATCTTTAAAGTCAATACTATGGCATGGTGCTTTAATCCTTACACTGCCTTCTTTTGTCTTCAAATCTCTCTTTCTGTCTCCTTAGATGCTTGTGATACATGTAGGGCCTACTCAGATAATCCAGGACAACTATCTCATCTCAAGATATTTAATTTAATCATATATGCAAAGTCCCTGTTACCATATAAAGTAATGTTCTCAGTTCCGGAGATTAGGTCCTAGATATCTTAAGTGGCCATTATTGAGTCTATTCGTTGTTCATCTATCTACCCTCTGACACTTTATTCATGAAGGCAACCCTGTAGTTAACACATAAAAAACAAAACAAAACAACATAAAACACCACAAAAAACATAGTTCTCAAATTAAATTCCATCACATTCTTAAGTTTCATTCTAGTAAGTCTATTATTTTTTTTTAGATAGCTCTTTCTAGGGGTGCCTGGGTGGCCTAGTCAGTTAAGCTTCTGACTCCTGATTTCCGCTCAGGTTATGATTTCGGGGTAATGATCTTATGATGGTGGGATCAAGCACCCTGTTGGGCTCTGCACTCAGTAGAGAGTCTGCTGGAGATTCTCTTTCTCTTTCTCCTTCTGCCCCTCTCCCTGCTAGCTCATTCTCTCTCACTCTCTCATATTAATAAATCTTTTAAAAAAATAGAAGTTTCATAGTTCTTTCTAGTGGCCTACCACTACCTTATTACTGGGCTATTTTACTTGTCATCAGTTCCGGCATCTGTTTTCTAAACAATCCACATGTCTCTGACCATATTCATCCCTACTTCATAATAGCCAGAATTAACCTTTATAAAAATTAAACCCAACCATGTTACTCAGCTTCTGAAAAAACAAAACAAACAAACAAAAAAACACCCCGTTTACTACTACCATTCATGGAACACAATCTAAACTCTATGATTTGGAATTAAACTGTCCTCCCTACTCTGAGACCAAAACTCCAGTCTCTTTTTTAATCATTTCACATCTTTCCACAAATATACAAAGCACTCCAAGTACAAAAGAATTGTCAACATTTATAAACATGAACTATAGAATTAACTTCAATACTTTGTTGGCAAGCTCCTATTTATCCCTCAAGAAGACAGACTAAACATCATTATGATTTTTTTTCTTCTGTAATGCAGAAATAATGGCTACTCCATCTTTGGGTCTCCACATTCATTCATATTTCTTTCATGCCATTTGTATGGTATTAATTTTTTTTAAATTATCACTCTATCTCCTCAATGTGAATTTGAGCATGTGGGATATACAGATCACTTTGGAATCCCCAGAAACGAGCTTGGCAGGAAGAAGAAAATCTACAAATGTAATTAGTTGAATGAGTGAGGACTTCAGAGGCAAATGAGAAAACTAGTGCCTGTAATAACAACATAACTGATGAACACTTCTCTCCTCAAGATACTACCATATATTAAACTAAGTCTCTCCTCAGAAATAATCATTGCTTGAACATAAAATTAACTCTCATTTCTGTTCTTACTCCTTATTCAGGTAAAGTAAAATAAATACATACATACATATAAATATTATATAATGATGTATAATATATATGTTTCAGCAAAGCTTTAGGTCAAGTTTTGCCTGACTGGAATTTTTTTTTCCACTGGGATTTTAAAACTATCCAGTAATATAGTTGTTATATAAATTGTCCACTGCCTGCAAATGATAGTGATTTATATTTTCAAACTGTTGTTCTTATATGAATAATTATGCTGCTAAAACATTATTAAAAATATATTTATATGAGTTTCTTCATTCACCTATTAAATAAAGGAGTATGTTAGCAGGTTTCTCTGAGTTTAAAACTTTTATATATGTATTTAAATATGACCTCAATCTCTTTTTTTATTGAAATATAATTAACATAAAGTGTTATATTAGTTTTAAGAGTATAATTGATTGAGATCAATGTATAGAATTGTTGACTCATTATATTGTACTTGTATATTCCTATACAATAGGTGCTTGAACATCTGTCTAATAGACAGACATCCCTTGGGACTGTCTAAAATCTCTGTTATAAACACATCATAGCTAAAACGGTCTCTGTCCATTTCTCTTTCCTTCACTCCCTTACAGATATTGTTCCCTGAATATTTCACAATAAACTCTCTCAAAAACAAAACAAAACAAAACAAAACAAAAAACAAAAAAACAACTCATTTCTAAAAAAGTTTCCTGGGGAATCCCAACTAAAAGAGTGGAGCCTGGAGTGGTTTAGCACATGAACTGTAACATGGCCTTTTGGAGCTGAGTGGTCTGCGAGTCAGCTGGCAAAGAGAACTCTGTCAGTGGTTGTCGGTGTAGTGTGTGTGGCCCACAGCATGGTATAGTAATGCAAGTATTAAAGCATTATACTAGCTGGGAACAGTGTGGGGAATACTGGCAGAAGGGAATGCCCTAGCAAATGGAGTATTAAGGCCCTTCAGAGGTTTAGTAGAAGTAGAAATCATCAGAATAATGGAAGCAAATGGCTCTTGCTAAGTGTCATTGATACAGTGAAAAAGACAAAGACAAATTAGGATGAAAAATAATACTTTTTTAAAAAGTAAGAGTGAGGAGACCTCTTGGAATCTTATAAAGAGGTTCTCACCTCCTGCAGCTGGAGAGCTGTAAAAACTGAGGAGAGGAACCAAGACTTATTTACAAGAGCAGAAGTGCCTGAATCTTCCGGAACTTACTAGGACTGAAGAAGTTATCCATTGCCTTCATTTGAAGATGACACAGAGATCACAGTCTTGCAAAATAACATGCAACTGCCCTCCACTAGGAATCTGGCCCACTTAGCTATAGGTGCGAAGATTATATGACAGGACTTCCAGACCATATCTTCCTTCACAGGGAGGTCATTGGCCTATCTCCACACTTACAGAGGCAGTAAAAGGTATAGACAATTGTACCAACAGTGGAGTCTCAAACGACTGGTAGAATCTCACCTTGGCACCAATCTCACCTTGTTACCCACAGTAACCAATCTCACCTTGTTACCCATAGTATGTGACCCTCCATGTCACCTAAAGCCTCCAAGCCTCCTAGTATGTAAAATTACTATAGAATGTTGCAATGATTATATATCTATGACTTCATTAAGGTAGCTCTCTGTATAGTAAAAACACATTATCTGTTGGCTATAAATAATAACACTAGGCATTACAGATCTAACTTCTATGTCATGCTTTTATAGTCAAAGCCCATTTTCCCAATTCACCTCTAATTTACATGCATCAAAATCAAATACATGAGTTATTGAGAAAAATTGCTGGTTAAAAAATCTGCAGGCATTTTAATTATTAAACATCTTCCATATATCAAGTATTTTATATTTAAAAATGATACTCTATAATAAATATGGATCAGATTTTATTAATTTATACTACTTTTATATTTAAATACATATACACACATAGATATATGCATATAATACAAATGTGTGTATACAGATATATAATATATACATTTAGTGGTATATATAATATATATACTGCTATATACACACACACACACATATATATATATATATATATTATATATATGGTCATTTCATAGGAGGCATGAGTAATTAATTTTCTTTGAAAAAATACACCTATAGGAAACTCAGTCTTTCGTAAAACAAATCTGTAGAGAGGCATCTCGTTCATTTACTTAACAGATATTTACTGACTCCCTTTTATGTTTTAGGCACTAGGCATACAATGATCAATAAGAGACATAAGATCACTACTCTGAGGTCGCAGTACCCTGAGGCTCACAGTCTATTAGGAAGACAGAGAAGGGAGAAAACACAAACAGACACACACACACACACACACACACACACACACACACGCACACGATGTGTGTTTATAAAATAACCAGAGTCTATGTTATGAAGAGAAGTAACACCTAGCATTGAGAGTGTCACAACACATATTTAACAAAAAGAAATAATTTAGCTTGGTGGGTCATGTGATATTTTTTTTATCACACTTTATGGTGAAAACATTTATTTCTCTCTGCCTTAAGAGTCCTGAGGGAAAGGATTGGGTATAGTTTACCATTTTGTCTTTAATTAAGAGTACAACATTTTGAGCCTTGATTATATTTGAATGAATGTACACACTAATTTTGCAAACCAAACTGAGAACACATAACATCAGTAATTCATGAAACAGTTGTTGACTAAAAACATTGCTAAAATCTGTTCTAGGTCTTCAAGATACAAACTGTATACTACACAAAGCAAATGATGAAAAATTATTGTTTTGCAGTATTATCTGATTCTTTTCATAAATACATGCATTATTTCCCACTTTTTTTTAAAGGTTTTATTTATTTATTTGCCAGAGAGAGAGAGTGAGAGAGAGAAAGAGTACAAGTAGGGGGAGTGGCAGGCAGAGCAGGCAGAGGGAGAAGCAGGGTTCCCGCTGAGCAAGAAGCCTGATGAGGGACTCGATCCCAGGACCCTGGGATCATGACCTGAGCCAAAGGCAGATGCTTTACCAACTGAGCCATCCAGGCATCCCTATTTCCCATTTTTAAAATGAGCTTTATTATCATTTTACAAGTGAAAATTGGGAAATGCCCTTTTTAAAATCTAAACATGGATATGTTAAAATATGAGAGAGAATAAAATATATAGAAAAATAAGTTCTATTTTTTACTCAAAACCAAACCAAGTTTCATATAACTAAAATGTAGAAAACTGGGGCACCTGGGTGACTCAGTCGGTTAAGCATCTGTCTTCAGCTCAGGTCATGATCTCAGGGTCCTGGGATCGAGCCCTCCATCGGGCTCCCTGCTCAGCAGAGAGTCTGCTTCTCCCTCTCTCTTGGCCTGTCTCCCCCCACCTTGTGCTCTGTCTCTGAAATAAGTCAATAAAATCTTTAAACAAGAATAAAATGTACAGAACAAACGTACATTGAGGAAAGTGTAGTAACAGTAGCATGAAAAAGAATTTAGTATTTAATTCCATCATCAGATTACATATACGAGCTTTTTAAGAATTCATAAAAATTCATAAGCACATTAACAAAATATTTAAGTTTCAAAAAACACTTATTTAGATTTAAAAATATACCCTTAAGGAGCAGCCAGAGACATTGATTCAGAAATTGTATATAAAGCTTAAAACACAAGGAACAGAAGGTGATTCTGGCTAAGTGAAACAAAAGAATGAAAAATATGACAACTGATTAGGATTTATTTGAAAATTATTGGTAAACTTACATAAAGTAAGGGAGGATAAATGCCACATAATATAAAATCCAAGGCAACTCCCATGATTGCAAAATGTTATCTTTACTGCTTGATCTGAATCACCTGAAGTACTTGTTAAAAATAGTGAATTCCTGGGCCCAGCCCAGAATTACTGAATCAGACTACGTAGAGAAGACCTCTATATATTGGCTCTTTTTTTTTTTTTAAGCCATTTTAACCGTTCTTTTATTTTTTATTTTTTTATTAACATATAATGTATTATTTGTTCCAGGGGTACAGGTCTGTGATTCATCAGTCTTACACAATTCACAGTGCTCACCATAGCACATTACCCTCCCCAATGTCCATCACCCAGCCACTCTATCCGTCCTCCCCCACCCACTCTAGCAACCCTCAGTTTGTTTCAGTCTCATCATAGATTTGCTCTTGAACACTATCATGAAGGAGACTCATGCCCTCTAATATTTGCCTTGGAGTGACTCTACCCCAATATTCCAAATGCAATTATTTTCTATTAAAGTAAAAAATTTCTGGAAAAGAAAACTGTGATTTCTTCTCCCAAGTGGGAGAACAATCTCTGAACTCTTTTTTTCTTATATGATAGATATTACAATCTATTTTAAATTGCTATTATTTGTGTGAACATCACTCTCTTACTTTTCTCATAATTTGCAAGCTTACTGAAGCTAGCAATATCATCTTTTTAGTCTGTGTATAACCCATAGCACAAAGAACAAGGACTTTTAATGTGTAAGTCCTTTAAAGACTTATTTATTTATTTGAGAAAGAGAGAGGGAATACAGGGCGGGAGAGGCAGAGGGAGATGTAGAGAGAAACCTAATAAGACTCTGTGCTGAGTATGGAGTCTGATACGGGTCAACTTCAGGACCCTGAGATCATGACCTGAACCAAAACCAAGAGTCAGATGCTCAAATGACTGTGCCACCCAGGCACCCCTAATGTATAAGTCTTTTAAGAATATAAATTGAATGAAATTGATTTAACATATGAGCGTGATAGTTTTTGGAGTAAGAATACTATGTTGAGTGGACATTTTGGTGTGTGTGTGGCTTTAAAATTGCTAAAATTAATTCTAAAAGTTATTAGTCCATTTTATGTAAGAGAAAAAATATATAGCAGGCTAAGACATAAACTTACTGGGAAGTACAGTTTCCCAAAGAATAAAAGGCAGAAGCAATAATTTTGTCTCTCATATATTTTAGTAAAATATGCTAAGTCTCAAAATCTTTTTTATTTCTCTGAAAATGACATTTGAAATTGATTAGGTTGGTAGCTGCACATATTTTATTATCATTTAGCTCCTCAGCCTGATATCTGAGAATTTCTAAGACTGATTAAAAAATATATCACTTATTGAATAAGACATAACAATGATAATTTTGTTTCTGACAACACCCATCGGTATGTTTGTGTGCAAATATCAATTTTCCTTATTTTCCAGATTGCCTTATAAATCAGTTCTTTATGGTACATGACTATAAATAATGTATAATTCAGGACTCAAAGCGACAATTTGTCCTCTCTATGAAATAATTTAAAAAACATTTCCCAAGAGGAAAGACCTCTGGTTATTTGGAAACTGCGTGTGTCTATAACATGTGGGATGGAGATATCTATTAGGATACTCTTTTTCATTTTCAAATGTGTTTTCTTTTCCTATTACATTTCAGATTTCCACATATATCATAATCATGGGAATAGGTTGTCCCTAAAAAAAAAAAACACCCTGAAAAACTGATCATTAACAAATGATCATTTACTGCAAACATGGTTTCGCTATATGTCTCTATGTTGCATATAAATGAAGGGCTAATAGAATTACAGAGGACTTGTAGTAAATTTTTGTAAATATATTTTGCCAGATAAGCTCCTAAAAATCCCTCCTTTTAATTTTCCAAATTCATAAATTTTATTTCAATTTGATAAGCAAAGCATATAGTTTAGTAATACTTATCTTGAAAACAGATTTTATGTCAAACAAATACCTACTTTATTGGTACTAAATATTGTATTAAGATTTGGAGGATATATGCTATCAGGATCTTTTTTAAAAACAGATTTGATAAAACATTTAAAATTACATTTTAAGTAACCTCTATAGATAAAATAACTGCATTAAGTTCAGGTGATAATTTAAAATAAACTACTTAAAGTGAAAATAATAGTTGGCTGTCATTACATTATTTAAATGAATTCATTTGAGTGATACACATGGATATTTAAAGGTAAAGAAAAAAAAACTAAGACTACAAATAATTATTAGTGAAAAGCAGGTGACAGTGAAAGAAGTTGTCCTCAAGTTGAACATGTTCAGTTCTATTGAACGGCTGCTTTTCGGAGGGATGTTTCTTGGCAGAGGCTTAAAAATCAGTATGTGATGAGTATATTGGTATGTTCAAATGGCATGGTTTATGATTTTGTAGCATTGGCATATTTTAAAAGGCAAAGCCCTAATTTTAGCCTAATCTTCTTTATCAACTAGTATTTATTATATATTATGAAATCCATTTCCATTCATGTAGAGACAAAAGAGAGCTATGATTCTGTCACTAATGTGTTTTGGTGATTATACTGAAATAGCCAATGTGAAATTAAAACAACATGTAAATAATTTTCCCAGATATATGAATAAAACCGTATTAGTGTATTAATCAACAGCATAAATCACCAAATTATGGAAACCTTGGCAGAACTGATGTAAGTAGAGCTAAGTGACTGTTTCCTTTGAAAAAGAAGAATCACGATGACTTTCCTAATGGCGCTGGATACAGTAAATCTGATTGGGAGATATATTACACTTTGTATTATTGTTCTTTGGGGTTTTTTGGGGGGAGCTAAGACTTTTTTTTTCTTTTTTGTGTTAGGTTAGTCACCATACAGTACATCATTGGTTTTTGATGTAGTGTTCCAAGATTCATTGTACTCCATGCAATACATGCCCTCCTTAATACCCATCACCAGGCTAATCCATCCACTGACCTGCCTCCCCTCTAAAACCCTCAGTTTGTTTCTCAGAGTCCACAGTCTCTCATGGCTCATCTCCCCCTCCAATTTCCCCCTCTTCATTTTTCCCTTCCTTCTCTTAATGTCCTCCATGCTATTCCTTATGTTCCACAAGTAAGTGAAACCATATGATAATTGAATTTCTCTGCTTGACTTATTTCACTCAGCATAATCTCCCCCAGTCCCACCTGTTGAGGCAAAAGTTGAGTATTCATCCTTTCTTATGGCTGAGTAAAATTCCATTGTGTATATGGACCACATCTTCTTTATTCATTCGTCTGTTGAAGGGCATCTTGGCTCTTTCCATAGTTTGCTATTGTGAACATTGCTGCTATGAACATTGGGTTGCATATGGCCCTTCTTTTTACTACGTTTGTATCTTTGGGGTAAAAACCCAGTAGTGTAATTGCTGTATCATAGGGTAGCTCTATTTTTAATTTTTTGAGAATCTCCACACTGTATTCCAAAGTGGCTGCACCAATTTGCATTCCCACCAATAGTGTAAGAGGGTTCCCCTTTCACCACAGCCTCTCCAACATTTATTGTTTCTTGCCTTGTTAATTTTTGCCATTCTAATGGTATAAGATGATATCTCAATGTGGTTTTGATTTGAATTTCCATGATGGCTAAAGATAATGAACATTTTTTCATGTGTCTGTTAGCCATTTGTATGTCTTCTTTGGAGAAGTGTCTGTTCATGTCTTCTGCCCATTTTTCGACTTGATTATTTGTTTTTTGGGTGTTGACTTTGAAAAGTTCTTTATAGATCTTTAAATATCTTCTCCCATTCTGTGGGTTGCCTCTTTGTTTTGTTGACTGTTTTCTTTGTTGTGCAGAAGCTTTTTATCTTGATGAAATCCCAAAAGTTCATTTTCGCTTTTGTTTCCTTTGTCTTGGAGACGTGTCTTGAAAGAAGTTGCTGTGGCTGATGTCAAAGAGGTTACTGCATATGTTCTCCTCTAGGATTTTGATGGATTCCTGTCTCACATTGAGGTTTTTCATCCATTTAGAGTTTATCTTTGTGTATGGTATAAGAGAATGGTCGAGTTTCATTCTTCTGTATATAGCGGTCCAATTTTTCAAGCACCATTTGTTGAAGAGACTGTCTTTTTTCCACTGGATATTTTTTTCTGCTTTGTTGAAGATTATTTGACCATAGAGTTGAGGGTCCATATCTGGGTTCTCTTCTGTTCCATGGGTCTATGTGTCTGTTTTTGTGCCCCTACCATGCTGTCTTGGTGATCACACCTTTTTAATACAGCTTGAAATCAAGCAACGTGAGACCCCCAACTTTGTTTTTCTTTTTTGACATTTCCTTGGTGTTTCAGTTTCTTTCCTGGTTCCATACAAATTTTAGATTGTTTGTTCCATCACTTTGAAAAATGCCGATGGTATTTTGGTCAGGATGGCGTTGAAAGTATAGATTGCTCTGGGCAGCACGGACATTTTAAAAATGTTTATTCTTTAAATCCATGAGCATGGAATGTTTTTCCATCTTTTTGTATCTTCTTCAATTTCTTTCATGAGTGTTCTATAGTTCCTAGAGTATACATCCTTTACCTCTTTGGTTAGGTTTATTCCAAGGTATCTTATGGTTTTTGGTGCTATTGTAAATGGAATCGATTCTCTAATTTCTCTTTCTACAGTTTCATTGTTAGTGTATAAGAGAGCAACTGATTTCTGTGCATTGATTTTGTATCCTGCCACATTACTGAATTGCTGTCTGAGTTCTAGTAATTTGGGGGTGGAGTCTTTTGGGTTTTCCACATAAAGTATCGCGTCACCTGTGAAGAGAGAGAGTTTGACTTCTTCTTTGCCAATTTGAATACATTTTATTTCTTTTTGTTGCCTGATGGCTGTTGCTAAGATTTCTAGTACTATGTTGAACAATAGTGGTGAGAGTGGGCATCCTTGTCGTGTTCCTAATCTTAAGGGAAAAGATCTTAGCATTTCCCCATTGAGAATGATATTCGCTGTGGGTTTTTCATAGATGGATTTTATGAAGTTGAGGAATGTTCCCTCTCTCCCTATACTCTGAAGAGTTTCAATCAGGAAAGGATGCTGTGTTGTCAAATGCTTTTTCTGCATCAATTGAGAGGACCATGTGATTCTTCTCTCTTCTCTTACTGATTTGTTCTATCACATTCATTGATTTGTGAATGCTAAACCACCCTTGTATCCCAGGGATAAATCCCACCCGGTCATGGTGGATAATCTTTTCAATGTACTGTTAGATCTTATTAGCTAGGATTTTGTTGAGAATCTTGGCATCCATATTCATCAGGAATATTGGTCTAAAATTCTCCTTTTTGATGAGGTCTTTGCCTGGTTTGGGGATCAAGGTAATCCTGGCTTCATAGAAAGAGTCTGGAAGTTTTCCTTCTATTTCTGTTTTTTTGAAACAGCTTCAGGAGAATAGGTATTATTTCTTCTTTGAATGTTTGGTAGAATTTCCCAGGGAATCCATCAGGTCCTGGACTTTTGTTTTTTGGGAGGTTTTTGATCACTGTTTCAATCTTGTTACTAGTTATTGGTGTATTCAGGTTGTCAATTTCTTCCTGTTTCAGTCTTAGAAGTTTATAGGTTTTTAGGTATGCATCATATCTTCTAGGTTGCTTAACTTATTGGCATATAGCTGTTGATAATAATTTCTAATGATTGTTTCTATTTCATTGGTGTTAGTCATGATCTCCCCTCTTCATTCATAATTTTATTAATTTGGGTCCTTTCTTTTTTCTTTTGGATAGGTCTGGCCAGTTGTTTATTGATCTTTTAATTCTTTCAAAGAACCAGCTTCTAGTTTTGTTGATGTTTTCTACTGTATCTCTGGTTTCTAATTCCTTGATCTCTGCTCTAACCTTAATCATTTCCCTTCTTGTGCATGGGGTAGGCTTAATTTTTTGTTGATTCTCTAGTTCTTTAAGGTATAAAGAGAGTTTGTGTATTCGTAATTTTTCTATTTTTTTGAGTAGGCTTGGATGGCTACATATTTCCCCCTTAGACCACCTTTGCCATATCCCATAAGTTTTGATTTGATGTGTCTTTGTTCTCACTGGTTTACATGAATTGTTTAAGTTCTTTGATTTCCTGGTTGACCCAAACATTCTTGAGCACGATGGTCTTTAGTTTCCAAGTGTTTGAATTTCTTCCAAACTTTTTCTTGTGATTGAGTTCCAGTTTCAAAGCACTGTGTTCTGAGAATATGCAGGCAATAGTCTCAATCTTTTGATATCAGTTGAGACCTGATTTGTGACACAGTATGTGGTCTATTCTGGAGGAAGTTCCATGTGTGCTCAAGAAGAATGAATATTCTCTTGTTTTAAGGCGGAACGTTCTGTAAATATCTATGAGGTCCATCTAGTCCAGTGTGACTTTCAAAGCTCTTGTTTCTTTGTTGATTTTCTGCTTAGATAATCTGTCTATTGCTGAGAGTGGAGTGTTAAGATCCCCTACAACTAACATATTATTATCAATATGTCTCTTAACCTTGATTAACAGTTGACTTATGTAGTTGGCTGCTCCCATGTTGGGGGCATAGATATTTACAACTGTTAGACTTCTTGTTGGATAAACTCTTTAAGAATGGTATAGTCTCCTTCTGTATCTCTGACTACAGTCTTTAGCTTAAAATCTAATTTGTTGGATATGAGGATTGGTACCCCAGCCTTCTTTTGTGGTCCGTTGGCATGAAAGATGGTTCTCTATCCCTTCACTTTCAGTCTGGATGGATCTTTAGGTTCAAAATGAGTCTCTTGTAGACAACATATGGATAGGTCCTGTCATTTTATCCAATCTGCAACCCTGTGTCATTCTATGGGAGCATTTAGTCCATTCACATTGAGAGTGATTATTGAAATATATGTTTTTATTGTCATTATGTTGCCTATAAGGTCCTCGTTTCTATAGATTGTCTCTGTAAATTTCTGTTCTATATCACTCTTGGGGTCTTTCTTTTTTCATAGAACCCCCCCTTAGTATTTCTTGTAGGGCTGGCTTAGTGGTTACATATTCTTCCAGTTTTTGCCAGTCTTGGGAAGCTCTTTATCTCTCTATCCATTGTAATTAACAGCCTTGCCAGATAAAGTATTCTTGGCTACATGTTCTTCTCATTTAGTACCCTGAATATGTCTTGCTCTCCCTAAATGTTCTTCTCATTTAGTACCCTGAATATGGCTTGCCAGGTTACCGTGGACAGATCTGACATTATTCTGATGTTCCTCCTCTATACATAGGGAATCTCTTCCCCCTAGCTGCCCTTAAGATGTTTTCCCTGGTTTTAAGATTCACGAGTTTCACTGTGACATGCTTGAGAGTTGGTCTGCCCACCTTGATCTTGGGGTGTGGGTGTCCTCTCTGCCTCTAGAACATGAACGCTTGTTTCATTCAGGGGACTAAGAATTTAAAAGAAGAGTTCCTAAGAAAGAGATGCCTCTCTGGGTCTTGCCTCGGAAAGACTGAGATGAAGGTGTCCCACTAGAGTTAATCTAAGATCCTTGGAGGGCATCTATTTTAAAGGGCACCTCGACTGGCAGTACTGAATAGTGAAGAGAGTTCACTATTGTCAATACTTGGTATGTATCTAATAATCCAGGCTTCCCATCCACTGTGGTATTCTGAGTGAGAACATAACTAAGAATAGAAAAGCAAATTCAAATCAGGGCATATGCAAAGGGAGAAATCAAGGCTAAACCCACTGTAGATGGAAGAAGAAATTCAAATTCATAGATGACACAAAAGCCTTATGACTGTGATTCATAGCACAATTTAGTGTGCTGAGAATTATGTGGAAGACTTGTTAAAATTTTTGGGTCCCACTCCAGAGTTTCTAATTCAATAGGTCTGAGATGGGACCTGAAAATGTACATTTCTAAAAAGTTGCCAAGTGATGCTTATGCAGCTGGTTCAGGAGCCACATTTTGTCTTACAGAATCTTATCATTAAAAAAAGAATAAAAATAAAAGTATAAGCAGTATATCTTATATAATTGATACAGATACTCTAGCGAAAAACAAACAATTAAAAAACAACAAAACAAAACACAACAAAAACCCATCAAAATGTTGGAGGGTGAGGCAAAAGAAAGAAAGAAACTAATTATTTGGGAAGGAGCTTAAAGATAGACATTGGCTTCAGCTAGCAGTTTTTCAGTTTCTAAAAGCAGCCAGATCAGAGTATGTATCCTTTTTTTTTTTTTTTTTTTTCAGAGTATGTATCCTGAAAGAATCTGACTACAGGTAATTGTGAGGAGAAAAAGCAAAGATTAGTTGTTTTCAGGTAAGTCCTTGGGACTCCATTACACCAGTAATGGAATGAGATTTGTTAAGAGGCATCAGGAACAATAAACAACCCATGAGGACCAAAGTAAAAAAGTCACACAAAATAGTTACTCTTAATATATGCAATCAAAATAAAGGAATCCTTCTGTTATGAAATACAAATACATTTAAGCAATATAGTCAACTGAATAAATGATATTTTCAAAACTATACTATTACATAGGTTAATTAACAAACATGGATTATAATTTTGAAAATTCTGTAAAGCTGCCATGCCTTGGGCCACAGAAAATTTTTTTTAGTATATGAAATTGACAACATTGTGGGCACTACTTTGAGATGTTACCATAATAAAAGCCATACAGTCCTAAGGGATACCACCAAACCCTGTCATTCCAAGTGATAGCATATAGTAGAAAGTCCTTCAAGTAAACTAAATGACACTTTGTTTAGTCTTCCATTGCTAAAATTAAAAAAAAAAAAAAAAAAAAAAACCACAGAAAGACTTTCTACCTCGGAATGGGCAATAACAGAAAATAAGCTGCAAGCTAATTCTTTCCTTCCACATAAAATATGTCAATGCTAAATTTTATTATTATTTCAACATGCTACAATAATGTGTAATGATTATAGAGAAATGATCTTAATTTAAATCCCACCCCACTCCCTCAAGGCATTAAAAATAGTGCAGGAAAATTTCAGAGGAGCCAAGTTAAAGCTAGGTCATAAATAGAATATATGGCTGTTTTCATGAAATAGCCTAGAACGTGTGATAAGAACAATCATATTTTAAATTAGACTGTAGTCTCAAGATAATTTTCCAGAATGCCACACTAAATATATCATATATTCCTTTATATGCTGTATTTTATTTTACATTATTAATGAAACATGAATTATTAAATGCATATTTGAATTAGTGGCTGAATTCATATTACAGCATGTCTAATGGTAACTAATATAGTTGCTTTTATGCAGCTGTATTACTGTGTGTATTTTAATGTGTCCCTATTGTCTTTATATTGGAGAGTAATGTAGGTTTATGTGTAGTATATGCTTTGTTAAGTTTTATGAATTAGACAATATAAGAATATCAAGGGAAAGAACAGATTCAAGATCATTAGCAATGTCAAACCGAATGGGAGAAAGCATTTTAAAGTTTTATAAAACTAGTGATTTCTCAATAGGCCTAAGGCTTTAATAGTTGGGAGACAGTTTCTAGTCTTCAATTTCATTAAAACATACCTGGGAAATGGTCCATTTGAGTGAGTTAAGACAAACATTCCTTGAGGCTCACAATACCCTTAATTTAGAACTGGATATCTTGAGAGAATAGGACTTTACAGGTAGGTATAGGTCTCATTGTAAAAACAAGAACACCAAGGCCCAGATAATTTAAGAGAACCAAACTTTTGTTCATAGAATTAAATAAAAAAGGTTCAATGAGTGAATCAATAATTATAGAATTGCCCTAAGGTCACAAAGCCAGTATTTCTGAACAAAAATATCAAATCTACTGAATTTCATAACACAGCTCTTTCCACTGCTCTCAGCTGACTCTTCAAAGCTGAATTTCTCTCTTTCTTGTAATACACTCCTTCAGCAAAAAACTATTGGACATCTATTTTAATCTGGGCAGTGAACTAAGCTCTGTAGATTCAAAGATAAATAATTAATGAATTCCTCAGAAGCTTATATGGGGAAAAAGGACAGGTAAACTCAATGAATTAGAATACAGTATTGAAAAGCACAGGAAGAATTAAGCCCCAGAAAAAGATAAAACTAGTCAGATTTTGTCACACTTCTCTTCAAAGTCCTTAATTATCCCCGTCCTCCTTCAGAGTTAAAAACAAGACCTTTATAAAAGCATACATACTCGGTCTGTCATTATCTGCCTCCATACTCTCTCTCTGAACTCATCCATTCATGAGCATCTTTTCCCATCTAGCCATACTCTTCTGCATTTCATTTCTTGCTAGAACCAAAATACTGTTCCTCCAAGAAATTGACACATGCTGTTCCCTTCACCTTGACCAGTCTCCCCAAAATATCCTTATGCCATACTCCCTCACTTTCTTCCAGATCTTTCCTTAAATATCACTTTGTAACTTTTCCTGATCACCTCACAAAAATAACAATTCTTTCCATAATGATGTCCACACATTCCTGATATTGCTCAGGACACTGAAGCACAGAAAAATGACACAATTAGCCCAAAGGTTCTACAGGGGGTTGAGCCACAGTTTGAATACAGTAGTCGGGCTTCAGACCCAGTATCTTAAGCACTTGTTATATCGCCTCAACAGTAGTGGAATTGAAAGAAATCGGAAAAATACTGCAGACCATTTTTTAAAGGGATTCTTTCAAGAGGGTTTCCTCTTTGGATCTGGGCTAGAAAAGAATGGTAGGATGTATGATGCTGCATGATGTAGCAGAATTGTAAATGACAGATGGAGAAGAGAGTTTGGCTTTGCCAGAGCTATCTTCAGATGTTACCAGTGGCAATGTCTCCAAAGGGCTAAAAAAATAAATAAATTAAGCACCTCACTGTAGGAGAGTTACCTTTTAACCAAGCAACCACAGATTTTAGTAACATCAGGCCACAGTAATATCTGCAGTTAAACAAGGGAAACGGCAGAGGAGCAGGCAAGCAGCCGTACCTCCTCTTTCTTTCCATAGGATTTACATATTTAGTGGGTGTGGTTGAAATGTAATGATTTAGCAAGCACAACCAATGTTCATTTTTAACTATGTACCACTGTACATAACTATGTACCACTGTACAGTATATTTTTCACCTTGGTCAGTCCTTAAAATCAAGCATTTTAACAAATTGAATAGAAGCAGACTTTCAAATTACTATGGCAAAATTCAAGAGTAAAACGGGAAGATAATACATTTTACTACATTGTACTCATCAATTATAATAACTTTTTAAATAAGCACAGTTTTTAGACCACCAATCACATTAAAAAATTTGTGTTGAGGAGCAAGATGGCAGAGGAGTAGGAGGCTGAGATAGTATCAGATCCCAGAAGTTCAGCTAGCTAGTTTTCAAACCATTCTAAACACCTACAAACTCAACACGAGATAGAAGAGAAGAAGAACAGCAATTCTAGGAACAGAAAATCGACCACTTTCTGGAAAGTAGGACATGTGGAAAAGTGAATCCAAAGCAACGGGAAGATAGACTGCGGGGGGAGGGGCTGGCTCCCGGCAAGTCACAGAGCACAAAATCGGAACTTTTGGAAGTCTGCTCTGCTGAGAGACATCACTCCAGAGGCTAAGCAGTGGGTTTAGCCCTCGCAGGACAGTGTGGTTTAAGGACCTGTGGGGTCACAGAAACACCAGGGGTGTCTGAGGATGGCAGAGCTCCCAGGTATCAGAGCGGGGAAGCCAACTGGAAAGATGGAGCCGAGCAGTGGGCTATCAACTCGGGCTTACCTTAAACCGTGATCCAAGGCACAGTTGGGCCACAGCTTTTTGAGCAGGGACCCCACAAGGGGCAGATCCGGAGAGACCCTTCCTTCCTCCTTTGGGAGGAGTGGTTCAGAAGCTCGCTGCAGGAATCTGCTGAGTTTGGAGACTCCAAATGGGGCTGTGTGCCAGAGACAGAAACACTCTGTCACAGGCCTACTGAACTCGGAGTGTGGATAGAGACCAGGGAGATGGCAGTGACTGACTGCTTTTCTCCGAGGACGCACTGTGGAGGGGGGTTCCGAGCTCTTGGCTCCTACGGGCTGGAGATTGGGAGGCCACCATTTTCATTCTCCTCCTCCAAAGCTGTACGGAAAGCTTTCAGGGAACAAACGCTCCCGAGAGCAAACCCGAGCAGATTGCTTGGCCCAGCCCCTGGCAAAAGCGGTGCAATTCCACCTCAGGCAAAGACATTTGAGAATCACTGCAACAGGCCCCTCCCTCAGAAGATCAGCAAGAATATCCAGCCAAGACCAAGTTCATCAGTCAATGAGAACTATGACACTCCAGAGTTAGGAAAAAGCAACACATAGAATCCATGGCTTTTTTCCCATGATCCTTTAGTCTCTCAGAGTTAAATTTTTTAAATTTTATTTTTTTCTTATTTTATTTTTTTATTTTATTTTTCCTCTTTCCTATTTTAATGGTTTTTAACTGGTACCTTATCAATACCTTTTTAAAAAATCTTTTCTAATTTTCACAGTTACATTCATATTGTATCCCATCATTGCATTTAACCTTATTTTTTGTATACATATAGGGTTTTTTTTTTTCTTTAAAATTTTGGGATAAAGTTACTTCTAATAGATCAAAATATACCCTAAATCTAGTGGACGGCTTGGTTGTAGTCTCCAGCCTGATCACATCCTTTCCTTTTTTTTTTTTTTTCTTTTTTCAACCAACCTCTTATCAATCCCTTTTTTAGGATCTTTTTTAATTTTCATCTTTACACTCATATTTCATCCCTTCATAGTGTTCACCCCTTATTTTTGTATATATATAAGTTTTTATTTAAAGAAAATTTTGGGAGGTAGTTTCTTCTAACAGACCAAAAACACCCAAAATCAGGTGTGGGGCTCTGTTCTAATCACAAGTCTCATATATATACATTTTTTTCCCTTTTCTTTTTCTCTTTTTAATTTTATTTATTTTTCTTCTTTTCCTTTTTTCTTTCCCCTCTCCCCCTTTTTCTTCAACCCCTAGTTTTGGCTCTCTTCTGATTTATCTGGGGTCGTTGCTACCCTTTTAGTATTTTGTTCTCATTCATCTATTCTTATCTCAATAAAATGACAAGGCAGAAACACTCACCACAAAAAAAAGAACAAGAGGCAGTACCAACAGCTAGGGACTTAATCAAAATGGACATTAGTAATGTCAGAACTAGAGTTCAAAATGACAATCATCAAGGTGCTAGCTGGGCTCAAAAAAAAGCATAGAAGATATTAGAAAATCCCTTTCTGGAGAAATAAAAGAACTAAAATCTAACCAAGTTGAAATAAAAAAAGCTATTAATGAGGTGCAATAAAAAA
>CM052886.1:81424930-81495970 GCA_028534135.1 Potos flavus | reverse complement strand
GATCAAGAAATGGGCAGAAGATATGAACAGACATTTCTGCAAGGAGGACATCCAAATGGCCAACAGATACATGAAAAATTGCTCAACATCACTCAGCATCAGAGAAATACAGATCAAAACCACAGTGAGATACACCTCACACTAGTCAGAATGGCTAAAATTAGCAAGTCAGGAAACGACAGATGTTGGCAAGGATGCGGAGAAAGGGGAACCCTCCTACACTGTTGGTGGGAATGCAAGCTGGTACAGCCACTCTGGAAAACAGTATGGAGCTTCCTCAAAAAGTTGAAAATAGAGCTACCCTATGACCAGCAATCTCAATACTGGGTATTTACCCTAGAGATACAAATGTAGTGATCTGAAGGGGCACGTGGACCTGAATGTTTATAGCAGTAATGTCCACAATAGCCAAACTATGGAAAGAATCTAGATGTCCAATAACAGATGAGTGGATAAAGAAGAAGTGGTATATATATACAATGGAATACTATGCAGCCATCAAGAGAAACAAAATCTTGCCATTTGCAATGATGTGGATAGAACTAGAGGGTATTATGCTAAGTGAAATAAGTCAATCAAAGAAAGACAATTATCGTATTATCTCTCTGATATGAAGAATTTGAGAGGTAGGGCGGGGGGGTCGTGGTGGTGGGGGAGGGAAATGAAACAAGATGGGATCAGGAAGGAGATAAACCATAAGAGTCTCCTAAACTCAGGACACAAACTGATGGTGGCTGGGGGGTAAGGGGGGCAGGGATAGGGTATCCGGGTTATGGACATTGGGGAGGGTATGTGCTATGGTAAGTGCTGTGAAATGTGTAAGCCTGATGATTCACAGACATGTACCCTTGGGAAATAATACATTATACATTAAGAAAAAAAAAGTTTGTGTTCATTTACTGTACTACATTTATATTTTGTGTGTATGTTTTAATAATTTTACTAGTGGAGTATACATAATTTATAAATAACACATATTTTAGAAATACATGAAAAAATGTTTTATTGATAGGAGATCAAAGTTAAAGAAGTCGAGACTGTTTGCAAAAGTGTGACTCAATAGGGATAGGGATATTCATTGCTATCGAGTTTTAATGGTGATTTGCATATTATATTTATATAATAACTGACAGGTTCGACCCCTATGAATGTATGTAATTTAAAAATGATTTTGAAGGGTTTAATAACACTTAATTTTGTTAACTATTAATAATAATTTAAAATAGATATTTCATTACTTAGAGTTGATGACAGATGTCTTAGAAAATAGTAAAGATCTACTCTATAATTTATGCAAAAATATCTATTTTATTGGGTTGCATTTATACTTAATAAATTAACAACTTTTCAGTAAATCCCCCAATACAATTATTAGTAATAATTATCTTTCTGTATGTGATTTACACAAAATCTTTATTTTTCAGCTCTTCACTAACAAGACCTAAATTTATTTGGGAAATCTTAAAAGAAAATTCCTTATGATGCTTGCCCATGCCAGAGAAATGGATGTCAAGAATAAATCCATTAAGTAAATAGATATCATGAATTAAATGGTTCTTATTTTATAACATTATGAACTTCATGTCAGTTTTATTTTTCCTTCACATTGATATTCTGGATCCTTAAAAAGATAAATTGCTCGTATTATACTTTATCCTTTGATTCACTTACAGAGAACAACTGAATAGGAATTAGCTTTGAAAGAGGTCACCCATCGGCAAAATGTCAACAGGATTGTTATGCTGCCTAAACAGAATAATGTACAATATGAAGTAAGAGTGACTTAATTAACTGAATCTGTCTCAGTAAAGTGCACTTTTTCTCTAGCAAAGACATAAAAAAGATTCATAACTGCATTATGTCAATTAATCTGCCCATATTTCTGTATGAATATAAGAAATGAAGAGGTATATGAGCTATTTGTGTCAAGATAAACAGGTAGATAATAAATATATGTACACTTTCTCATTACAACCCACACTGCCACCAAAAAAAAAGAAAAACAAAAACATTGTACTTAGATGTTTTTACTCACAAAAGATGACCCTCCCAATGTAAAATGGTAAGATAAAAAAAAATGCTGTCCACAAAGTTTTAAATCATTATTTAAAAGATATTCTGATACTGTTATGAAGCCCGTTTAAGGATCCCTTCCCTTTTTCTTTCCCCTGCACTAGTACATGTTTTTGTTTTTGTTTTTAAGATTAATTAATTTATTTGAGAGTGAGAGAGAGAGAGCGCGTGCCCATTAGCAGCAGGAGGGCAGAGAGAAAGGGAGAGAGATTATGAAGCAGGCTCTGTGCTAAGTGCAGAGCCCCATGTGGGGCTTGATCTCAGGACACTGAGATCACGACCTGAGCCGAAACCAAGAGTTGGACCATTAACCAACTGTGCCATCCAGGTGCCCCTTGCATGTTAATAAGGTTACTGCGAAATGGATATGCTGGTTTCTGAAAGGTAAAGGACATTTTCTTCATTATTTTTTTCTAAGTTTTGACCTAATTTTGGGGTAATTTCTCACTGTTTGGGCCTTTTAGTCTATAGAGTAGTCTATAGCCCAGTCTTTACATGGAGAGCTGGTGAAACCATGATCCTGAGGAAGACCAGTCTTTGGGACAAGTTTTCATTACTTTGTAGTGTTCAGATACCAGCATATTACATAACTGGTAGAGAGCCTCAGTAAGTAGTAAACTGAGCAAGCAGCAAAATTGAGCACTGCTTTAGCATGTGGAGACTACCAACTCCAGGAATTCCTTCTATTTTACAGTCTGGCCTGGACTTACCAACTATCCTGATTCTTCAAAAGAAGATGAGCATTCTGATTTTTATAAGACATTTTTCTGATATTGAATTTTGGAAGATAATTCAAGCATAAACCATTACAGATAAAAAAAAAACAAAAAACAAAAAACAAAAAACATTACAGATCAATTAATGGGTGCCAAACTAAAGATCTGCAATACCAGATTCAGTACCTGGGCCTCCAGATAAATCACTCTTGTTCTTCCTCTTCCAATCTTGAAAAAGGAATGATAACACCATTCTATAATTTACTCAGTGTTCATCATGATAAGTGTACTCTTAATCCCCATCACCTATTTTACCCATCCCCCCACACACCTCCCCTGTGGTAACCATCAGTTTGTTCTCTATAGTTCAGAGTCTCTTTTTTTAGTTTATCTTTTCTCTTTGTTCATTTGTTTTGTTTCATAAATTCCACATATGAGGAAAATCATATGGTATTTGTCTTCCTCTGATTGACCTATTTCACTTAACATTATACTTTTTAGATCATTTTGGGATCTGACTAATTAAGCTAATCAGTAAGAACCTCAGGGACTGTTGTGTGTGTTCAGTTAAATTGCTAGTATACAGGATGGGAGAGATGCCTTCCTTTTTGCATTCTTGTCCTTCATTATTCTCTACTCCCTTCCACAATCTAAGTGGTTCTAGAAGAATTTTATCTTCTTTTACCTAAATTAAGTCACGCTCCTTATCTAAATGAGGTATGGAAAAATAAACTCTTTTTTTTAAAAGACAGGAACATCACAATGGGGATACGTGATGATTGATACATAAATTTCTCCAAAATAAGGTCTGATAGTGTTAGCCATGTGGGATAAACTATTGGATGCCCAATTAATTTGAATTTCAGGTAAAAATTCATTATTTTTTTGTAAGCATGTACCATGCAATATTCAGACATATGTATTTTTATTTGCTGAATCTGGCAATCTTAGACTGAATTTGTATTCCAGGTCAAGTGTAGAACAAGAATTTTTTAAAGTAGGTTGAGAGAATTTAATTGTGGAAGTCTGTCCTAACTTGCTGTACATATTCCTGTCCTGTCCCAATTGTCCAGCAGCCTGTTTTCAGTTTTTCCTGTATATCACATTTTCCAGAATCTAGCCATGTTTTATGTCACAGCTTTTCATATTCATATCATTTCTATTTTTACTAAGGCAAAGTTTTGATTTGTCTTTATTTCATGAGAAACTCTCTCTATATCAGAGAGCTTTTTCTAATCTATTATATTTCCCAAGATTTAGGCAAGTAAAGAGTCTTGCCAGTCTAGATTCCAACCTACAACAGAATTAAGGTATATTTGAATTCTATTATGATAAATAACTTATTAAAACAAAATAGAAAGAAACAAGAAAAAGACATTATAAGTAGGTTCTAGGCTCATTATTTAAGATCATCTCATTCCAGTCCCTATCCTTCGTCCAATTTTCTTCTAAAACTCTCCATATTATGTAACAAAAAAGTACACATTTGTATATAGCATTTTCTACATCATATCAATTTATTTTATATACATTTATTCTTCACTCACAGAAAGGAGAATGGAAAAGCAGTACAAAATAAATCCACTTTATTCAAAAGTCTTAATGACTCTGCCTTGAACTATAGGAAGATCCTTTAGAAAATGTGCATTGTAAAGGCAATAAATAAATAAATAGATAAATAAATAAATAAAATATACTTTAATTTACTAATACTTTGTGGTGATTCCTGAAATGCTTTACAGACATATGTAAATATAAATAAATCATAATGACATTAGCTATAGTTTGGTTTCGAATTTTAATTTGCATGAGTTAGGGTATTTACTCATCCAATGGTCTCTTCTCAGAAACAATAATAAGGGCCAAATTACACTTGGGCAATATGTAATAAATTGAAAACGTTTTGCACATTATATTCCTTTCGAATTGTGTAGTATCAATTTTAAAATTTGTTTTAGGTTTAGTTAACATTCATTTTAAAAGTATGTTTAGTTTGTCTCAGAATGCCAAAATATTACTACAAACTCAGAGTGAAATTTTAGTGTATTGTGGATATATTTACTCCAATTCATCACACAAAATCAAAGAAAACTTGGGTGGACAAATGACAGAAATATATCGATAAAGCTAAATATATTGGTAAATTTTAAGGAAAGATTGGTCTGCTTCTTTTGTCTACTAGAACACAGCAAGAGCAAACTCCTTGATGGCTTTTTTTTCTTTTTCTCCTGATGGCTTAAGTGCAGCAATTGGTACCACTTGGGAAAAGTGATCAGTGGTTCATAATCTTAGAAAAAGGTTTCAAAAGCCTTGGATTTTTTTGATGTTTGATTATCAGTGTAACAGTTCCTAATAATGCAAAAGAATGCAGGGGGCACTTTTATGACTTTTTTTCTTGTTAAACTGAGTTTTTCATTAATTAAAATAGAGATTTTGGGTAAATTTTACTTATTAAAATATACTTATAACTGGATTAAAACACAATATCTAAGGACCTTATTATAAAAAGTAATTCATTCTTACATAAATTTAATAAGATATCTCAAATGCCAAATTCTGAGAAATGTTATTCTTTAAGATTAAAATTACTTGCTGAAGACACCTGTCCTCACTAAATCATTCCAGTATTTAAGCTTTAATTTGTATAAATAAATTTTATGCTGTCACCTTGGGTAATTTCTGAATTAAGGTCATTCACTCCTAATCATCTAAAGGATGGAAATCAGACTTCTAAAATCTGTTGCAAGGCAATAAATACCTGCTGAGTATTGTGGAGCAGCAATTATCAATCTGCAATGTATTTCTGAGTATTTCCTTAGACTCCTTTTACCTCATGATACTTCCACCACTCTCAACTTTCTGTTAATTCCTATTGCTAGAGTCTCCTTAATTTCCCATCCCACTCCATGATTGCTTTTTATGGTTATAACCTGTTTCTAATTCTGCCAATCTCTCACTGACCAAATATAAATATCACACCACATTCTAAACCACAATTACAGAGGGAACAATCAAAGCCCTCTACTATCCCACAATCAGTATTGAACAGTTGGATAAACTGATTCAAGTTTTCAAGTAGTTTGAGTCCCCAGCTCTTCAGCTATAGCTTGTTTCGGTTACCGTAGCCATCAGCTTCTCATTGAATGAGTTTGCCAGGCTGAATATCCTACCAAAGAGGAAAGCTGCTGAGTTTTTTAAGACTGTGAATTATTTTCCAGTACTATATTTCTAGTTCAGAAGTAAGTTATGCTCTAGTAACCTGCTTATAAGCCTAGAGACTGGCATTCCTGTCTTTCATTGCTTTTCTTAGGTCTTGTGCAATTGTATCTAGATGCTGTAAATTTCTCTTACTGCATTTCTACTAATGAAATGACTCCACATTTCCTTTTTTTTTTTTTTTTTTGACTCCACATTTCTTAACTAATATTCCCTCTACAGCTCTAGTTATTTGCCAGGCTTAAGCAAGACCATTGAACAGCTGTGCTCAGCCTATGCTGGGCTGCTTATAGCATTAGGGGTCCAGTGTATCTTGTATATAATTTGTACCTGAAGCTCTCCTCAAATCTGGAGGGAAAATCTCACTGGGTAGCAATAGGTAGGCACCACACTTTCAAATTCCAAGTATCCTAAAAGCATTATGTACATGAAAATTGTATATTCTGGAAAAAATCCCTAAGGCTCATTCTGTTCAATAGCCTTTCAAGTAAGTCCTCAACAATGTCCCTTAATGGGTTTGCCTGCTCTTTCCACACCAATGTCCTTTAACAGCTATTTGCTTGATGACTAGAACTTCTAAAATAGCTCATCAGAACTAGCCAAGGATAGCACTTTTTCCATAAAAAGTTCCCATTTGAGAGAGAAAGAAATGTCCAGCATACTAACTATCTTAATCCTAAATTTACTTTTTAGAATTCTAGCTGCAAATTCTCCTCAGACCCAGGTATTTTGCAGATGAGAAACTGACACTTAAAGTTTAGTCCCTATCACCTGTTGATAGGACCATATCCTGAATCAACCTGCCTCCCAACATCTCTTAGAACATCTCTCAGTGCAAACTTCAAGTGCAGATTAGCATAGGCTAGGTGCTCAGTTCTCCGAAAAGAGGCTTACTAACAAACTATTGCCATCACGGTTCCCCTCTCCATGCAGTCCAATGAACATGGACAGCCCAATTTTTATGCACTATGGCTCTGCATGTGAATCTTCTGTGTAGTATTGTAAAAATGCAGAGGCTCAGACCTCACTTCCAATATATTACATCAAGATCCTCAGAAGTTGAGTCCAAAATAAGCATGTATTTTTGTTTTAATTTCACATTCTTTTTTTTTAAATTTTTATTGTGTTATGGTTAGTCACCATATAATACATCATTAGTTTTTGATGTAGTGTTCCAAGATTCATTGTTTACATGTAATACCCAGTGTTCCATGTAATACGTGCCCTCCTTAATACCCATCACCAGGATCACCCATCCCCCCACCCACCTCCCCTCTAAAACCCTCAGTTTGTTTCTCGGAGTCCACAGTCTCTCATGGCCCATCTCCTCCTCAGATTTCCCCCCCCTTCACTTTTCCTTTCCCTCTCCTAATGTCCTCCATGTTATTCCTTATGTTCCACAAGTAAGTGAAACCATATAATAATTGACTTTCTCTTCTTGACTTATTTCACATGTATTTTGCATGTATTTTTAGAAACAGGTGATTGTGATGTATTGTGGAGTGCCTGAAATACTGACCTGCTTTTGGGATTCTCGTCCCCCCTAGTTTTGTGAGTCCAGTGGGCAACTGCACTCAAGCTCTGTTGCTTTCAGAGGTGCAGCATGGTCTAGGATAGAAAGAGAATCTTGAGAGAAGCATGTGATCTGCAAACCTGCCCTAACTGCTCTGTTACTGGGGAACCATGAGAAAATGGTTTCATTTTGACAAACCTTGTTTTTTCTTTGTAAAATATATTTTCTATGATATACCACTGAATTATTAAAAAAAAAGTCCTAGAAAGGCAAACTACAGAAAAAATGTGGTATCTACATTTTCTGATAAGCCCTTGACTGTATATTTTAAAAAGTCATGGGATCAGTAATAACACTTTAAGCCTATATCTATATATTCAAATACTCATTCACATTTGTATTCATGCCAACCACATTGGACTCTTTTGAGTTTTTGTTTCAAATTTTCTTAAGTACGGGGATACATTTTTTGTCTCCCTCTCTTAAGCACAGCAGTTTGATGAAGGGAGATTTTCTTATGTGGGGGGGGGGGGCAGAAAAGGTCAGTTACTTAAATCAAGGGAACTGACGTGGAAGGCCGTGGGACTAATAAGACTTAAGAGACATTACTTAGATTAAAGGCCTGAAGAAAGAGGGAACAGGCCAAGGTGTTTTGCTTTGTGTCTGTCAGATGCACAGTGTTTCACTAGAAATGTAGCAATCTCACAGCAAACACTAAGGGGTGGCTCAAGAGTCCCAACGGCCTGAGTTCACATAAATCAAAAGTTATCAGCTGCCCCTGAATATCTGCGACCTTGGCATGAGTGCAAACTTCATGGGTTTCTTACGCTAGGAGAAGATCTAAAAATAGTTAAAGAGATAAAAAGACATCATCACTCAGTTTATTCATTCATTTATTCATTATCCTTTATTTTCCTTCTCCTTCTCTTTCTTTCTTACTCCTTCCCTCCCTCCCTCTCTCTCCTCCCCACCTCTCTCTCTCTCAACAATTAAATCATCGTCATCATCATCATCATGAACATGACATATATTTATTAATTGCTTGATATGTGGCAGGTACTATGTTAAACATCTTACAGGCAGCATCTCATCTAATCTTCATAACAACCCTGCTATTAAAATGTCCATAACAAAGTTGCTATTAATATGTCCATTATTCAAATGAACTGATTGAGGCTTAGAAAGTTTAAGTGACTTGTTTGCAGTAACACAGCTAGCGAAGGCAAAGTTATTACTCTCAAAAGCCCATCCTCTTTGGTACATGTAGCCTTTTGGTTTGGAAGGCTAGGCTGCAAAATTTAACCCCCCTATAATCAAGATGATACCACAGGCCACTCTCTAGTATTTCAATCCAAAGTTTTTCATCAGTTTACATAAAAAGGCTACTTATCTGTGAGCTCTAATTAATATGTACATATTAGAACCAATATAAGTTCAAATATTAATCAACCTGGGCTCCAGAGATTGATTTTGGAAAGCTCTTGATTTCTATTTAAACTAGGATGGTTGGCAAAAGAGTAAAGAACAATGATATATATTCTCTTTTCTATGAATGTGCACACATGTGTGCATATACATTTGCACATATGCTGACTTCCACAAATATATATCCACTTCCTAATTCAAAGTTTCTTGGAATTTCCACTATTGATGAATTTGTCACAGACAAATGAGGAGTTATGTGACAGAGTTAGAACATAATGGAGTTCTTTACTGATGGCAATGAAAGATTTACTATCCTTTGATCATTGTTCTTGTCAGTTAATAATCAATTGTTGAAGTCAACTTTTCTTGTGTGTGTAGGTGTGGGTGTTTCTTTTATTATCTTCTTAGAAATAATATATAAACACAATAGCTTTTAAAAATAGTCTTATATAGACATAGTCAATTAAAAATGACATGTATCCAAATGGCAGAAAGGATGGTTTCTAGGAGAAAACTGAAATTATTTTGGACTGTAACTACCCACTAAGTTCTCAGATATAAACTGTGAAGCCTAGAATGGAGTCTTAGTTATAGTTATGTAAAGATAGCAAATAATAATACAAAAGTACAATATAATGTTTTATTGAAATAAGTTGAAGCTTAATCTGTCTCATAATTCTTTGAAAGTAAATCCATTTATTGATGCATTTTGGCTAATATTGGCAATGCAAATGATATTCAGTCAGTTCTAAATCATTTTTTAGGTTGGACTCTTTTTGCGAACTGTCCATTTTTATTAGAGAGTCTGAAAATGGAAAATTCCTCTCTCTGATCAGTTATGTTCTCACACAATATTTATGAAATTCAGTTCTGCTTGATAGATTTCTTAAACCTCAAAATTCAACCATCTGTAAATCCCACTTCTCTGTAATGAGTCTTGGAATAAGAAAGAAGGGAAAATATGTCTGAGCTTCCAAAATAGACTTTACAAGTCCAATGTTATTAAGCTCATGTATGTCTTTACTCAGGTGGATCAACAAATATTTTCTTAGGTTCTGTTTACTTTTATTTTGCATACCATCCTAACTGATTTGAATATCTATTTCAAAGCTATGACAGATTCAAAACAACAGATGAGAGGGGAAGAAATGGGAGTACTTCAGATAGACATTAACTGTGATCAATATTTACCACTGAGAGGAATATGATGAAAGAATTATACAAGCCATCAAATGAATGAACTAAAATTTTATATTAGTCTTGGATTATACAAGAGAAACAATTCTATTATCTACTCTATTGTAGAAGCAATAGAAAACTGACACCCATCATAATGAACCACTTTCATAAATGTAATGTTAAATTATTCTCAATAAATTCTTAAAGCAAGGATCTATACAATGAAAGGTAGAGATCTGGGCAATAAAAAAAATAGGCAGGTTTTATTCTACATAAGCAAAGGTAGGTTATTTAGAATAGACATGGCCAAAAGTCTTCATTTTCTGTTACCTAATCAATGCAATGCCTTTTTTTAACAATGTGTTTGGTTGTTAGCTAATGCCCCAAGATGTAGATTAAACCTTTGGCTATACATTCACCACTAAAGATGTTGAAACTAATCAAGTTGATCAAAAGACTTAACTGAACCTCTGGGATATCATTGTAATTAATCAGTCACTGATTATTTTTAATACTCTAAAAATTATTTGAACCATTACACCCAGCCTGTATGAAAAGCTATAATTTATATACAGATTTTCTGATTAACAAATGTCAATATAAAGAGAGTAACACTTCAGTAAGTTATTGCAAGTGAGGAGAAAACAATGTTATCATCTCTCTCACAAAAGGATTGGGATGAAAAATTATATTTATTCCTTTTGTCTTAAAAATAAAAGCACCAAAACAAGATGGAAGAATTCAATAGAGAAGATACAATGAAATACCCTCCTAAAAACTCAGGAGGATAAAACTCTCGATTTTTCAGACCACCCTTTACTTTTCTTTTAAGGCACTAAATTGTGAGTTGTCAGTACACATGGAATAAACACCTCTGGGCTCCACCTCCGATATCACAGATGTTTACGGCTAGAAAGTGCAATCTAGATAGTCAGTCCAGTGATTTTGAAAGAGAAATATACATCAAAAATCACAAGGAATTATGTTATCTAAGTGCCAGATGGATCCATCTACTGAATCAGAATTTTAAGCATGTGTATTTTTAAAGGCAACTCCCTGGTAAAGAACAATTGTGTACAACTCTTTGATTCTAGAGCAGAAGCTGATAATTCAACTAAAAAATGCAATAGTAGGTACTTGTTTATGTATATTCTGGTATTTAAATAAAATGGAAAGCTATATTTTTCTTAAATTAATAAAATAGTGCCATATAGAGTAGATATGAGTGACTATTCTAACACTTCTTCATTTTATGCTATTAAGCTGTGACTTGCAATAAATCATTGAACAAATCCATGTCAAAGTAAAACAATCTCCAAATGTTCTCGCTACTTTTTTTTTTAAAAATAATTTTAAGATTTTATTTATTTATTTGACAGAGACAGAGAGAGAGAGAGAGAGAGAGAGAGAATAAGCACAAGCAGGGGAAGTGGCAGGCAGAGGGAGAGGGGGAAAGGGATGTAGGCTCCCCACTGAGTAAAGAGCTCAACGTGGGGCTTGATCCGAGGACCCTGGGATTATGACCTCAACTGAAGGCAGATGTTAACCAACTGAGCCACCCAGGAGCCCCTACTTTTGTAAGTTACTCAAAACTTATAAGATGTTTAACCTAATCAAGTTTTTAAAAATGAATAAGAAAAATTCTTTTTTTGGAGGTTTAATATTTCAGATGATATTCTATGGAATCCATCACTTAAAAGCAATATTATTATATGACACAGGAATAGTAGAGATTATATATAAGAGCTACAACATATGAGATTTGACAAATTTTTTCATATTTCTATATAACAGAAATTATTGAGAATAAAATTTGTTACTATCTTTTTTTGCTACAAAAATGATTTTTTTTTTCTTTTCTACATCAAGGAGTATTAGGCAGTCTGTGTATATGAAGAATTTTAGAGCTCCCAAACTCTGCCCCTAAGTCAGAGTCTCCATTAATTTCTATCAAGTGAGATTAAGCAAATCTTTATGAAGAGGAAGGGCATGAAAGAAGTACAGGCTTTTGTATTTGGGCAGAGAACAGTTGGACTAATTCCACACTGAAGGAGGGTTTGTAATCCTAGAGAGAGCAGAACCCGAGGTTTTAGTAGTTCCAATTGGATATGCTGAAGGGACAACTGGGCCCTCACTACTAATTAGCTAAACACCATGCACTTGAGGGATGCAGAGAAGATTCTGGGAGCCAAATTTGGTATGAAAGGATTGGAATCATTTGGCAGATTAGCCCATATTTGAAAGTAGCATGGGGATGACAAAACGGGCATTTCAGTAACAGCCAAGATGAACTAACGAGGAGAGGCTATTCCCTCATGATCCTGGCTTGAGCCACCCCCAGCGTTTATTCTCCAAACCTAAAAGGAGGAAATTGGCAACTCTCAAATGACTAACATGGATTTTTCAACCATATGGTGGTGACGGTAAAGGAAGTTTTATTTTTACTAGAAAACACATAAATTCAGTTTGGTTTTTGCCAGAATATTTGGCAGAAAATTTCTATCTGTAGTATACTGGTATACATAATATGTATACATTTTAACATAGTTGTATATGAATGAAAACTTTGTCTTTTCCACATATTAGTTCTACTGCGCTAGTTTTGTTTCTTCTGCTATCAAAATTAAGCGTTCATTATTCATGTAAGATAAGAGGAAAATGAAAGTAAATTGAGAAGGGAAAATACTTGAATAATTTGATCACATATTTTTAAATAACCACAAAGAAATACTTATTCTCGAATATACCCCAGAAATTTACATGAGAGTCTTATTCTACCCTTTCTTAACATTTGTGTCTTGTTATGTGCTAAGCATTCAAGTTTTTCTTTTTTCTCTCATTGTTTTCTTAGGTTTACTGAACCATAAAGGAGGGAAAGAAGAAAACTGGCTCACTGTTACAAAATAATTCTCATCCTGGTTTCAAAGTCTTCTGATTTTCTGCTTTTTCTCTAAACTCACATTCATGATGTTACATATAATCATAAGGAAATACTGCAAGTGTAAAAATGTTAATCGAAAGCTATACTCACATCAAGTTCAAAGAACATGCAAGCCTAATATAAATGGCATTGTCTGGGTTGGTTTGGGAAGTTATGCTCAACAACAAAAAAAAAAAAGCAGACCGATGACTCTTACAGCCAAATGTGAGTGCCTTATAGATTGAATAAAGTCATCTTTCTGTTTATCAAAATTATTAACTATTTTGCAGAAGCATTACCTTCCATGTCTTTCTTTTTCTTTTATACTTCAAAGCCTTTAGCATTTCATAGTTTGTCTTTTTCCAATATGTTGGCAAAACACAGCAAATATGAAACTCAAACTGTACCTTGCTTTATTGCTTATTTTAGCCAGGCTTTATTTCAAAATTATGAGTTTTAGCTCTGTCCGTTTTTTCTCCCTATTTATTATTATATAATGTATTATTTTAAAAATTACATACTACTTACTCCTACACAAAAATGCATTATTTAATTCTATTTATTAAATTTATTAATTTATTAAAATTTATTAAATATCATTTATTAAATTTATTTATTAAATATTAAATATTAATTTAATATTGGTGTAATAGTTAACTTTGAAGGCTGTGTGCTCAAACCCCATACATTCCAAAGGAAGGAGTTTTTATTTTTTTATTTTTATTTTTTATTTTTTTTAAAGATTTTATTTATTTATTTGTCAGAGAGAGAGAGAGAGCACAAGCAGGCAGAGTGGCAGGCAGAGGCAGAGGGAGAAGCAGGCTCCCTGCTGAGCAAGGAGCCCGATGTGGGACTCGATCCCAGGACCCTGGGATCATGACCTGAGCCGAAGGCAGCTGCTTAACCAACTGAGCCACCCAGGTGTCCCAGGAAGGACCTTTTAACTGGGACCTGGAAGATACCCTCCGAGCACTAGAATGTCCTGTCTGAAAACAGTGTCCTTGATACCTGATGACATAATATATGTATACATTGTGAAATGCTTACTAAATAAGGTTAATTAATACATCCATCCCATCACATAGTCACTGTGTGTGTGTGTGTGTGTGTGTGTGTGTGTGTGTGTAGATCTACTCAGCAGATTTCAATTATACGGTATAGTATTATTAACTACAGTTACCATGAAGTACATTAGATCCCTGCTTGTGCCCTTTGACTAGCATCTCCCTATTTCCCTCACCCTCCAGCTGCTATTAACCACCGTTTTACTCTCTGTTTCTGTGACTCCCACTTTTTAAAATTATTTTTTTCTTTACTCTTATTATCATAGTTTCTGGACATAGGAGTCAAGATTTTAAACTAACACTAGTCTAAAGTAAGTTTGAATAGCTTCTAACTGGCAATTTATAAAATGAATAAATGAGAGATTACTATCCTTGGAAGTTCTATGATTTGATATGATACACTAAGCTGTAGTCTCTAACTTGTTAAACAACTGTCTTAGTATCACACAGATAAGCTTTGGCAAGGTCAGGTCTAGAAGGGGAATATTATGGTTTTGGGTATAAAGCTCTTTCTACTACAATAAACTATTATTATTGCTGAAGTTATTATTGAAATCATAGGCTAAAATAAAGCTTAACTGCACTACGGAAACTAAATGATTTACCTGCAAGTAAAAGGAATGCTTGCTCAAGCCATATTAAAAAATAAGCCATGACTGATCTCACATAATTAGACTCAGGGGGTTTCAGTAAGGAGTTCAATTATTGGTCAAGGACCAGGTTTCTTCTGTCTCTCAGCTCTGATGTCTTCAGGGTCACTTATCATTAGGCAGCACCTCACTCTCTTCCTTGGGCTCTAAAAATAGCAACAGTACTTACATATATAAAATCTAGATGTTGGAAGATCTAGAAGAGGTCACACTACCTTTTACTTATATCTAGTGAGGATACACCAGTGAGGAAGGCTTACCCCAGAAAGAATACACATCTCAGAAACCAGCATAAAGTCACATGCCCACTCCTTCAGGAGTTCCCAAAAGTGGAATGGAGTTAGAATGACTAAGACAAAGCATCTGATATGAATAAAGACAAAGCAACAGGGCCACTGTGTATACCTAAATTGTAGTTAGGTAATTGATGCACCCTCCATTTCTGGTCCTACACATACAATGCTAATTGTAATTCTCCATTTAGATGCCTGCCTTTCTTGTGGGAAAGAAACAATTTGCCACAAATTAGCCTTTCATTATAAAAATAATGTCAGTACACTGATAGTCAAAATACGTCAGTGAAAACGAGTCTGTTTTTCAAAGCATTTTCTTCTAACTTCCACTAGTGTAGTCCTTTCGTTAAAATCAGCTTTGTTGCTAAAGGATAAACTATAAGCCTATACTAGTAGTGCAGCATTAACCTGTGTTGTATGTCATTTATTTTCTGAAGTCAGTCAGTGAATCCACCTTGAGTAGATATTTTTTATGTCAGGCTTTCTGAAAAATGAGAAGCCTGAAGGGATCCCATTGATTTGCCAACTGTGTCACAGTCCGTTTAAGGCAGAATGGCACATGATTGTGACAAAGGTGATGACAAATGGATATGTACTGAAGGGACAGCACCAACACAGATGAATAGGAAATGATGGAAGTACACAACATCAGATAGAAAGCAAGATAAAATTTAGGATTATAAATATCAATGAACCACATTATGTGTGTATATACTATCTTGAATTATATAAATGTAGGTGCATATAAGACTAATGTCATTTTTAGAATAATTTCTGGTATTTTACACAAATTCAATATTACCAAGAATTGTGAATCCAAAGAATGATTCTGTTGCTTTATAATATTTACATCAACTTATATATAGTTATGAATGGAATGTTTTTTTATTATTATTAAGTTAAAATAATATTGCTTGAGTTCTATTTTCTAATCTTAATAAGTATATATATATATACCAACTTGACATATACATAAATGTTAGCTATATTTGTAGGGGTTAATTTATGCTACCCCACATTAAGATAAGTTAATAATATTCATGGATACTAACGAGATGAAGATCTTTGCAGGTAGAATTGTGCTCACAGGCGTTCAGGATACAATCATCAATGTCCTGTTCACATCTCAAGCCAGCAAAACCCGGATTGCATAAGCAGGAGAAGCCATTAACCACTAAGAACAAGAGATAAGAGAAAAAATATCCCTTTAATAATGGTATGGGTATTGCTAATTATTCTAAAGAATGTTGCATTCAACTAAATGCATTTCACCTTTAACCAAAGAAAATGTGAATTCACAGCCCTCTACAGTATTATCTAAGTAACTGTTTTGCTCAGTTCTCTTTAACTTTAAAACTAATTTGAAATAAAAACAATGACAATAAACATTTGATAGCAGTTTGCAAAAGCAACAATGACAACATCCAATTTTTTTCTTCTCTCTTTCATTTATCAGTAAACAGTATCTATGATAAAAAGGTTACTTTTACATCAACTTTTCCTTGAGTGTTTTAGGTTTAATAAACTAGAAGTTAACTTGTTAAGTTTTTATGTGACAAGGTAGATTAAAGTGGGTAGTGATCTGAAAGTCGACATTGAACTATTTAAGCCTTAGTTAAAAAGAGCTTTCATATTTCATCATGATCTTTTAAAAATAATAATCAGAATGTCTTCTATTTTATCATTAATGATAAAAAAAAAAGGTTTCTGAAGCATCTCAAGGAAGTGGTGACAGCATGAATTGTAGTTGGAGCAGGAACAGATTTATGGCTACTTCTAGTCAGTCCCTGGATTCTTCATTATCCCTGAGATTTACCACGTAATCTACACTGTCACTCTGCCTCTATGCATGTACCTGCTATTGCTATCACTAAATGCTGAGGTCCTGGGTGGCAACAGAATTTTCAATACACTGTGTGGTATTTAGTTGTCTTCTAGATTTCTGTAGCCATGCTTCTGAACAGCACGTGTACCTGGGCTTTTAAAGAAAATCAGAACACAGCTGTCAAGAAGAAACAAAGGAGACACAAGAATGGCAGCTCTTTAGGCAGGATTTTACTACTATTATATTTTACTTCTTTCATGTGGCATCCTAGTTTTTAACATCCCAGTGAATCAAAATAATTAATATACAAGTATAGTTGTAAATAAATTAATGAGATAATATGGGATCGGTTGTGTTTCCTTACATGATATATATGGCATTATATATGTTAACAAATTAAAATCAAATGTTAGATAATATGTAATTAAGACATTGTAGGGTATCATCAGTCATAATGATATTTTTAAAAATGTTCATAATTATAAATTGAAGTTTGGATACTGATCCAAGTTAGCAAGTAATAAAAACTACAGTCAAATTAACTGTGTAGATATTCTCTGCAAATTGATGAATTACTTTAAAAGAAAAACAACAACAGATAACTTTAAATTAGCAAAGGGTCTAAAAGAGATTGGTGTTAGGAAATAAAGCTTGCATTTATTATCAAGAAATATGCTTTTTGAATGTTGGTTATTCTGGGCTAAGAAGCTAAGGATGAAGCCAGATGAGAACCTGGGAAATTAAACTGGATACCACAGGTAAAATAAATAAATAAACAACCATAATCTGTTTAAAATTTAAAACAAAGAAACAAAGTTGTTTCTTTTTCCCTCCACATCTAATTTGTTAACTACGGGCTATGTTAAAACTTATCATTATTTTATCAGGAAATACTTTTTAAGCATATTGTCTTGTTTTGCTGTTATTTTTTTTTTTACCAGAAAATACAGTTACTATTTTTATTAGTTCTTGTTTATAAATATTCCATACTCCTGATTTGAATTGAAATTTTCATCAGATAAACCCTGCCTGATTTTGGATGTACTATTAATTTTATACTTAAGTACACCACTGAACATCATATATTAGTTGTACTGAAACAAAGCTTCTGATGTGATAAAACTTCATGGTGAAAATATAGAGGTATTTTAATAACTTATTGCCAATGTGGTGAATAAACACATGCTTGAGATTTACAATTTTACATTTACACATTCATAATTGTTTCTCATATATAGTCATGTAATAAATAATGTTAACTTGAATTCAGGAAGTTTGGCTTCCCAAACTATCTTATATTTGAGAAAATATTACGAATACAGCATCTTAGATTTATGCTGCTATCAGTCTACATGTCTGATCTAATTTTTAATAAATGTTTTGAGTCTCTGGTAGTAAAAATCTTGGGTGGGGGGTCCAAAATATATTACGGCTAATTCTATTATGAAATAGGTTAATATATCAAGTACTCCAAAGTTTACATTTTCCATAATATATTATGTATGACCTCCAAAGTTTTAATAGGTAACATTGCATTACAAGTAGCATATTTGAAAATTATGCTTCCTTACTGTATAAGGAATTATGATTTAAAATATTTTCTTATATTTTTTCTATTTATTTTTTAAAGTTTTTATTTAAATTCCAGTTAGTTAACATACAGTGTAATATTAGTTTCAGGTGTACAATATAGTGATTCAGCACTTCCATACATCACCTGGTGCTCATCACAACTTATAAAAATCATATGCATATTATAATATATGTCACTCAGAATATAGCAGATCTGCCCCATATATAGCCATATGTAACCATTATTCTAGGGTTACCTAGATCTAAAAGTGTTGCTAACTACTCTCTGAGGCATACTTTTATGTCCCTTCCTTATTTTATAGTGAACATCAGAAATTGAAGAGTCATTCCCAACATTCCCAAATATCGATGGGCTTGAGATCAGAAAAATGATAATAGTGACTTATTTCAAGGTAATTGGAGAATTTCACAAATTTAAAAACACAATTTTTAAAGTGACAAAATCTGAAAAAAAAAAATAAAAGAGAAAAATGATGGTAATGTCGGTTCAAATCAGGAGTAGAAAGCAGGTGCCCATAGCTCCAAAATATATTTTGCTTAGCTGCCATGGTGTTAGAAAATCTAATTCTATATTAACATCTATATAGATATGCCAGTTTGTGAAGGCCCCACTTCTACCTGTTGTTTTAAACTTGGGCTGCTTCACTCAATTTGGAAAAAATCAGTTATACTCTTTAATGACATGCATTTACAAAGCACTGGTTTAAAGAAAATAATTCATAATTTCAGATGAATCATACTATTTCAAAATAAAATGACTTTCCTTTAAAATGTTCTTTCTCACAAATTATATTAACCATTTATTCATTTAGTGGAGGATCACATACAAATATATTTTAAAGGAGATAAAATAAAACAAGATGGACAGTTTTTTGGTCAACATCCTTCTAGCTCACTCTTTTATCCTCTTCATGCCCCATAGTCAAATCCAGTTCACAGAGCTATTTCATGACCTGTTTCTCCTGTGTCTCAACAAAAATTATCCATTTTAGACTTGTTCTTCCATTTCAAAAACCATGAAATATTCTAATATTCAATATTTCTTCTTTTTCTTCTTTCTCCTTTTCTTTTCTCTGATTTTCCTTCTTCCAATTGTCTTCTTTTTTCTCTATAACTTTAAATTTCTTCAGGAATACATATTTGGTAGGAGGAAATGTGTGTGCGTGTATGTGTATGTGTGTGTGTGTAACAGATGTGATAAAATAATGATGTATTTTAAATCACTGTAAGCAGTGCTTCTCCTACTTATAAATATTCTTTAAAAATCTACCATTAAAAATAAAGAAAAATGGCTAATTCTAATATCAAAACATAGAAGTCACATCTTATTAGATTTTCTCATTTGTTACTATTATGCTCACAAAAATATAAATATGTGGAAGTGTTTTGTGAAAATAATAATGATTGGCTTTGATATTCATGGCAGGATAAAGTCAGTAAATAATCAAGGCTGCATATTGATTTATTCCATTACTGTGTCATATTCTACATTAGACTACTCTACAAGAATTGCTGTGACTGAATGAACTCACTGTCATAGCAATAGCCATGCAAGCAAGGGCTGGAACTGCACTCATTGACATTGATCTCACAGTGTGGACCTGCAAAGCCTTTCTCACATTGGCACTGGTATCCAAGAGAAGATATTTCCGGATTCATTTTCTTTCCAAACACAGTGCCATTCTCACAAGGATCAGTAGCCTCACAAGGCCCCAAATCATGGTAAGAATCTGAAAGGGAAGAATCAGAGTGTCCGTGTTTATTTAATGAACAAATCCCCACAACTGCTGTCACTTACCTGGCATATGTCTGCATAAATGCATTCAACTTAGTCTCTAGGCAATGACTCATAATTTTCTTCAATATTACCATTGTGATTCTCTCTACATTACAATTTTAGAAAGAAATGTTATTTATGATTTCTATGCTTCATCTAACAAAGCACCAGCAGGCAGCAATGTTAAGTGACAGAATCTTTAAAAATGCCATTTTGTTTCTTCATACTTTATACCTCTTGTTCAACAATGTTCTCTGAAGACATTGCAATTAAAAAAGTACATTATTGATGATTGATGCTCCCTGGGTTTTTTGTTTTTGTTTCTGTTTTTCTGGTACCCTGGAGGTTGCTATCACTATAAGCTTTGTTTGATGGATTTTTTGCTGTTCTCAAAACAAGTACACAATGAAAAAAGAACATTTTAATAAGGTTTTAATCTTTAGAGTAACACCTCAGCCCAGAAACTAAGTTTTAAATTTTACTCAGAGACTGTAACTAGATAAAGCAACTGTCACTGCGTAAAATATATGCAAGTATTTAGAGATAAGAAATAAGATGGTTGACCCAAGGGAATACATATCAAACAAAAAGTGAGGTATAAACAGCATTAAATTGTTCAACAAAGCAAAATCATTATTCAGGTATCAGTTTTCCAGACGTAGTAAAAATATTTATATATTAGATATTTGGAAAGTACTTAAATAATAGCATTCATTCACCAAAATATGTAGCATATACATACAAATAAGTGCCTGGCTGAATATCCCAGAGAAGAAAATAACAAATAACCATCAAGTCCTTTAACTACTCAGGTTTTCTTAGTAACTTCTCAGCTGTAGAGATGAAGGGATAATAAATGAATTGGGATAAGAGATGAAGTTTTTAAAGTTTAGAATATTATATGCAAACAATGAGTCATGGAACACTAAATCAAAAACTAATGATGAACTCTATGGTGACTAACATAACATAATAAAAAAAAATAGAAGTATAGCAGTAGTTGGAGAAAGTCTAAAATCTCTGGATTCCTATGATCCTTTCCTTCTTGTTATCAAGGAAAAAAAGGTAAGACAATCCTAGAAACTGCTGAAGACATCAACAGTGTATACAGTGAAAGACTCAAAATAATATGGTGTCATAAAATAAGAGCAGTAGAAACTGTACCAAGCTGAGGGACACCTGGGTATTTCAGTGGGTTAAGTGTCTGCCTTCGGCTCAGGTCATGATCTCTAGGACCTGGGACTGAGCCCATAATTGGACTCCCTCCTAGTCAGGGAGTCTGCTTCTCCCTCTCTGTGTGTCCCTCCCCCAGCTCATGCTCTCTCTCACTCTCTCTCTCTCTCAAATAAATAAATAAAAGCTTAAAAAAAAAAAAAAAAAGAAACTGTAGCAAGTTGAAAAGACACCCAGTACTTCAGGTTTCCAAGTACAGTAAAAGTAGTAAAAATAAAAACTACTTCCAAAGAGCATAAAAACAAATTATTTCCTTCAATTAAAAAACCTATTAAGTGGCTTTTTCCTTTCAAGAGCTATGGTAAATAGTGTGGAGAATTCAAATAGGAATAAGGCCTCTTCATTCTCCTTAAAACATTATGAGATTGAGGTATATTGCAACTGGTGCCTTCCTAGATACTATTTTATCATAATGAAAGTATTTTCTTTGCAAAATAAGAGAAATGGCACTGAACAACATCCACCAGAAATACATAAAACAATGAATTATCCTTAACAAAAAGTTCTCATGCATGACCTTCTTTTTAATTACCTACTTCCAAATATTTAATTGTAAGAATAGATATTTTGCTTTGCTAGTGAGAAGTTAATTTAGCTTGTCTCTTTCATAAATTGTTGCATGCATATAATGCATTAGATTGCTGAACAATAATTCTTTCTTATATTTGAGAAGACACTCACGATATTCTCTTTTACCATGTTGGTTTTTATACTAATTCACCATATAAATACTTAATGAGTCCTCACTAGCTATTAAGCAATGACATAGAAGCTGGGGTTATGAACAATGAGGGTTCGCATAAGCAAATAAAACACTACAGTGTGATATGGGGTAAATGTGGTCATGCTAAGGCATGTTCTCATGTTCTCATGCTAAGGAATCACTGTGGCAGGAAGTATTCTAATATGGCCTCCATGGTCCCCACCCCCTGGCTACATAGCCTGTAGAATCCTCTCCCTTTGAGTAGGGGTGAGATTCGTGAATGTGATGAAATATCACTCTGATGATTAAGTTATACTATACTGTGAAAAGGATATGTAGAAATATTAAAGTCATCTGATCAGATGACTTTGAATCAATTGAAAGAGAGATTATCTTGGGAAGTTCTCCCTTAATGAAGTGTGACTTTAAAAGAAGTCAAGGCATTCTGATCACCTGGAAGGAAGAGAAATTAAAAAAAATAATTGTATTTATAATTCCAGCAAAAATGATAAAATAAATATGAATAAACTGAACCAAGGAGGTGAAAGACATGTATTCTGAAAACTATAAAACATTGACGAAATAAGTTGAAGATGACACAAAGAAATGGAAAGATACAACATGCTCATGAATTGGGAGAAAAAGTATAGTTAAAATGTCCATAATATCCAAAACAATCTACACATTTAATGTGATTCCTATCAAAATACCAATAGCATTTTTCACAGGACTAGAAAAAAATAATCCTAGAATTTGTATGGAAAGACAAAAGACCCTGAATAGCCAAAGCAGTCTTGAAAAAGAACAAAACTGGAGGTGTCACAATTCCAGATTTCAAGATATACTCCAAAGCTGTAGTAATCAAATGAGTATGGCCCTGGCACAAAAATAAACATACAGATCTGTGAAAGAGAATAGAAAACCCAGAGATAAATCCACAATTATATGGTCAATTAATCTTTGACAAAGGAGTAAGAACATCCAAATGGGGGAGGGGGGTGGCTAGGTGGCTCAGTTGTTGGACTTCTGCCTTTGGCTCAGGTCACGATCCCAGGGTCCTGGGATAGAGCCCTGCATTGGGTTCCCTGCTCAGTGGGAAGTCTGCTTCTCCCTCTCCCACTCCCCCTGCTTGTGTTTCTTCTCTTGCTGTGTCTATCTCTGTCAAATAAATAAATAAAAATCTTAAAAAAAAAAAAAAGAATATCCAATGGGAAAAAGAGTCTTTTCAACAAATGGTGCTGGGAAAACTGGACAGCAACATGCAAAAGAATGAAACTGGACCACTTTCTTACACCATACACACACCAAAAAATAAACCCAAAAGGGATTCAAAACCTAAATGTGAGACCTGGAACCATAAAAGTCCTAGAAGAAAGCTCAGGCAGTTTTTTGTCATAATTTCTCTGATATTGGCTGTAGCAACATTTTTCTAGATACATCTCCTGAGGCAAAGGAAACAAAAGCAAAAATAAACAACATATTCAGACTGTATCAAAATAAAAGGCTTCTGCACAGTTAAGGAAGCAATCAACAAAACTAAAAGAAAACCTACAGAATGGGAGAAGATATTTGCAAATGATACCTGATAAAGGGTTAGTATCCAAAATATATAAAGAACTTATACAACTCAACACCCCCCCAAAAAAAAATCCAATTTAAAAATGGACAGAAGACATGAACAGACATTTCTTCAAAGAAGACATACAGATGGCCAGCAGACACATGAAAAGATGCTCAATATCACTCATCATCAGGGAAATGCAAATAAAAACCACAATGAGAGATCATCTCACTCCTGTCAGAATGGCTAAAATCAAAAACACAAGAAACAAGTGTTGGTGAGGATGTGGAGAAAAAGAAATCCTTGTGCACTGCTGGTGAGAATGAAGAGTGGTGCAGCCACTATGGAAAACAGAAGGGAGGTTCCTCAAAAAATTAAAAATAGAATTACCATATGATCTAATGATTTCACAACTGCATAATTACTCAAAGAATACAAAAAACAAAAACACTAATTCAAAAAGATATATGCACCCTTATGTTTATTGCAGCATTATTTACAGTACCCAAATTATGGAAGCAGCCCAAGTGTCCATCAACAGATGAACGGATAAAGAAGACATGATATATATATATATATATAATGGAATTTTACTCAGCTGTAAAAATGATGAAATCTTGCCATTAGCAACAACATGATTGGATCTAAAAAATATAATGTTAAGTGAAATAGGTCAATCAGAGGAAGACAAATACCATATGATTTTCCTCATATGTGGAATTTATGAAACAAAACAAATGAACAAAGAGAAAAGATAAACTAAAAAAAGAGACTCTGAACTATAGAGAACAAACTGATGGTTACCACAGGGGAGGTGTGTGGGGGAATGGGTAAAATAGGTGATGGGGATTAAGAGTTCACTTATCATGATGAACACTGAGTAAATTATAGAATTGGTGAATCACTATATTGCACTACTGAAACTAATATAACACTGTGTGTTAGCTATACTATACTTGCATTGAAAAAAAGATGTTAATGTTAATATGTTATAAAAGTAAGGAGGAGGTAAATGAAATTCACAAATTTGAAATAATATCTCTGTACGTTGGGACAAGATCATAAAACGCTTTGTGGTCCTTAAGACTTGGACCTGCGTGCACTGAGAAGCCGTTAAAGTCTTTCCTTAAAAGTTGTAATGAGATATACTAAGCCTGTTCACACTGAGAATTACATTGCATTTCTAAGTTGTATTTAAAAACATATATAATGTTTATTTTTTCCCTGAGGTTTTATTTTGCTGAAAACTATATCTTGTTGACACAATTTAAAATCGAGAAGCCATGGTAATATACATTTTATCTGCATACATAGTTGGTAGGAAAAATTAAAAACCTATTTTCATTAGTTTCCTTTTACAACTATGTCATCAATATGCAAAATCTCAAATGTTTAGGTTCCAACTGAAGTTGTACTGGTAGTAGAAATGTGCATTTAACTGAACTATTTTTCCTCTAATTGAAATTTGCATCAATCAGATTAGTATGCTACTTTCAAGTGTATGAATCACTTTTAGTATCAAGTTCTTTATGATATTATTAAACTTCTTAAAGAAAAATACTGTTTTTGAAAGCCTTAAGTGGATATAGATGTTTATGAAAATGTGAAAATGCTAAACATGAGTCCATATTAGTCTAGTGGTTTGAATTTTTCCTTTATGATGATTCAGATAAAGAAAAATGCTGTTTAAAAATTCTGAAGTGATATCAGAATTCAGAGATTTGTAAAAAAAAACACAGCAATGTTATAAATTAGTAAATAATAGGTTAGGTGCTACATTTCTGTTAGGAAGTGTCATATAGGAGATGTAAATGACAGTAATAAAGGCACAATAACATCCACTACAGAGATACCTGAAATGGAAATCGAGTCCTCCAACTTTCACAATCTACAACAAAAACTTGAAAGGATCAGCCTGGACAGTGTAAATTCTTTCAAGAGACTTAGAGGGATAGTTCTCATGAAGCATACATCAATGTATTAAAGACGTACTGTTTATATCCTCTTAAAACCCATTATGAATCTATTATCCAAAGTGTAAAAGACAAGGTTTTTTACTAAACAGAAGAGCTAGATGACACTGTATGTCTTTAATGGATATTAAGGTGGTAATAAATATTTTTGTGCATTGTAAATGAGCAAAGAGGTCTACGGTTATCTACGATCATAAATTTTATGTAGACTAATGAAGCCTGAGTGATGATTTTTATGGGGAGATATTATCACTCTCTTTCTCCTCCACCTCCATCTCTGTTTCTATTTCTAATTCTGTCATCTCTGTCACCTCTCTGTCTCCCAAATGCTCAAACCCACAGCTTCCAATTAATTATGAAGATTTAATTTCTTCTCAAAGTTAATGGTCAGTGAGACAGAGAACAATGTCCACATTTTTTCTCATAATCCTTAGATATTTCCTCATTTATTGTCCCATAATCCTCATTTATTAGTGGCACATAATATAGATGTATTTTATAAATATTGGTCATATATTAGAATTTATAACTTAAAATATTCAAATAAAAATTGTATACAAATGGCCACTGATTTACTTTAGTTTATGATTTTTCTACTGCACAATGGTGCAAAAGTGATATGCATTCAGTAGAACTGCACTTCCAATTTTGAATTTGGTCTTTTTCTGAGGTAGCAATATGTAGTATGATACTCTTGTGATGCTAGGCAGGGGCAGCAACCCACAGCTCCCAGCCAGCCACATGACTGTGAAGATAAACAATCGATATACTTACAACCATTCTGTACCCAAAAACCATTCTGCTCTTCACTTTCAGTACAGTATTTAGTAAATTACACGAGATATTCAAATCTTTATTATAAAATAAGCTTGCATTGGCTGATTTTGTCCAATTATAGGTTAATGTAAGCGTTCTGAGCACATTTAAAGTAGGCTTGGCTAAGCTATGATGCTCGGTAGGTTAGGCATTTTACATGCATTTTCTACTTACGATATTTTCAACTTATGATAGGTTTATCAGCACATAAGCCCATTAGAAATTGAGGAAGAACTGTATATTTAAGGTGTACAACATTATGATTTGATACATATACACACAGTGAAATGATTACTGTGGTCAAGCTTATTAACATATCTGCTCACATAGTTACAATATTTGTGTGTGATTGAGCACAAAAAAGTGTATACATATATATATATATATACACACACATATATATATAGTATTGCTAATTTTTGTTGTACTTTTTTGCAATGTTAGCTTAAGTCTTATTTTAAAAATTATAGATGCAAAAAGGAAAAATTACCTTTCCATATGATATTATTTTGAATTTTGGAAATAAAAAAGAAATTCTATTAGATTATCTCAGTGCATTCAAACTGAAAAAGTGTCAAAGACGAAAGATAATTGAGACCAAAGCAGGTAAGGGGTGACATAGTTCTTTTAATCCAATAATTTCTGCATTAATATTTATTTTAAAACATTGTAAATTTTAGATTAAGATAAGTCCATTGATAATATCTAATAGGAAAATTTTTAATCCTTTATAATAAAATTTTTATGGAGCTACATAACCCCACAGAAACTAATGAACTAATTATTCTTAATTCCCCCTTTCCCTTCTTCTTCACCGGTGTTTCTAAAGAAATATAAACAAACATCATGTCTTAAGCCAGTCTCATCGCCACTTTCAGAACCTTTGTCCTGTTATTTTTTGCCCCATCCATTTTACAAAAAAATTCAGTCATCCACATAATAAAGTGTGTGGTTAAAATTGTGAACACAGGGACACCTGAGTGGCTCAGTCAGTTAAGTATCTGCCTTTAGCTCAGGTTATGATTCGAGAGTTCTGGAATCTAGCCCCATGTAGAGCCCCCTGTTCCGTGGGGAGCCTGCTTCTTCCTCTCCCTCTGCCTGCCACCCCACCCCTTGCGCTTTCTCTCTCTCTCCGTCAAATAAATAAATAAAATCTTAAAAAAAAAAAAAAAAAGACTGTGAACACAGGAATCACAATCATATGCTAGGAAATACTTATTTTATACAAAAAGAAGAGAGTAATTGAGGAGAGTGGAACAAAAAAAGATGTAAGACATATAGAAAAAAACAGCAAAACTACTGGCATAAATCCTACATTATCAATAATCATGCTAAGAGAAAGAAGCCAGTTATAAAAGTTCACATCACATTATATTTATATTAAGTGTCTAGAATAGGCAAATCTATGGAGGAAGAAAGTAGACTGTGGCTGCCTAGATTTGGAGGAAGGAGGAGATGAAGAATGACTACTAATGGGTACAGAGTTTCTTTTAGGGGTGATGGAATGTTGTTAAATAAGGTTGCAATGATGGTTGCTCAAATCTGTGAATATGCTAAAATCTTCTGAATTGTATAAACACATGAATTATGAAGTGTATCAATATGAAGTATATCAATATATGATAGTTGATATATGAAGTATATCAATAAAGCTATTCAAATAAAATAGGGTAATATTATCTTTTTAATAATATTAACTGATATTCCTGTTAAACCCTGGTTAGTCTCCATTAGGTCAATCCACTGATTGATTAAGGGAAGAATAGACACCATATACAATTAAGAATTCAATTGATCAGGGTTATCGGCCTATAATTTTATTTTCTTATAACGTCCTTATCTGACTTTGGTCTCAGGATAATGCTTACCTTTTAAAATGGGTTTGGGAGTATTTCCTCATTTTCTTTTCTTTTCTTTTTTTTTTTTCTTTTGGAAGTGTTTGAGAAGGATTCTTCTTCAAATGCTCAGTAGAATTCACCATGAAAGCATCTAGTCCTAGGCTTTTCTTTGGTGCGAGGTTTTTGATTACTGATTCACTTTCTTTACTCATTACTGGTTTATTCAAATATTCTATTTCTTTATGATTCAGTCTTGGTAGGTTGTGTGTTTCTAGAAATTTATCCATTTCTTCTAAGTTATCCAATCCGTTGGCATGTAATTGTTCATAGTAGTCTCTTATGACCCTTGTATGTGCTTTCTGCAGGCATGGGTGAAATGATTTTTTTTTAGCAAAGTTCTGAAGGGCTGAACCCCTGATCTTGATAGCCATGGTAAATTTAGCAGCAGTGAAAGCTAAAGGGAATCCCTGAAGTGCAGGGTGGTGAGGTGAACTTGAGAGAATGAGAGAATGATCTTACAATGAACAAGGAAAGAGAATAGACCACAATTTACATCAATTTTGGTCTCTCAGCAGAGGGTGGTACAATGGCGGAAAAAGGCAAACAGATGAAGCACTATGAGAAACTTCAATAGAAGCCAGAAGAACTCAGGTACAACACACAAATGAAACTATTTTCTTCATGCCATGATATATAAACCACCTCTAACCCCAGATGCCACATTGAAGTGAAGGGGAAAAAAAACCCATAGGAGAAACCCCGCAAAACACATATTATTTAACACAAAAGAAGTTGGCATTTAATCTGGGAATAACCAACCACCTTATATCAACAATGACAATACTTTTAATAGTCAAGCTTATTTTATGTCCTCAGCAGCAACAGTATCTTCAACGGTATGTTGAGATCAAATGTAAAAGGAAGTTGCTTGTTTGCAAATTTACATTTTTAGTACTGTATATTTTGATCCTGTACACAAACTTCAAGATGCTGACTTTCAGTTATAATTAAGCAAGCTTGGGAAACAACCCCCTACTGTGATGCATTGCACAATATTGAGGAGGTCACTCAAGAATAATATAAATCTTTTGCTTTTAAGTGGAACAGCAAGTATTTATCAGGGAATACAGTCTAGGAGTTCAGTCTAGATCCTTGCCTAGTCATTTTCCCAATCCCATATCTTAATGCCACTGACAGGATTATAGTTCTCAAGAATATTTCTCCTGTGACAAGACATTTAATTCAAATTTCAAATTAAAATATGGTACATAGTGGCCCAACAAATTAATCAATCTCAAGTAAAAAATGATTGATGAAGTCAAAAGTTTGAAGAAAGCACAACACTAGTCAAGACTCAGAGGCTCCTAGGTCACATGACTACAGCCCCCTTCTTTAATACAAACCACTTTAGTCTCCCAAATGTTCTTAATTTGTCATCACATTTTACAAAATTATGTTTACTTTGGAAAATAGTAATAAATATATATCTGTAGCTTCTACTCAGAGTAAATAAAGGATAAAGATAACAGTTTAATGAAAATATTTCTAGCATTCATATGTTTAGGGAATTTTGATTCACTGATGAGGCACATAAAGTCAATGTAAGGTAAGACCTGAGACATGATTTAGGTAATATTCATAATAATAGCAATCACTTAGGGACGCCTGGGTGGCCCAGTGGGTTAAGCGTCTGCGTTAAGCTCAGGTCATGATCTCAGGGTTCTGTGATGGAGCCCCACATTGCTCCCTGCTCAGCGAGGAGTCTGCTTCTCCCTCTCCCTCTGCTCCTCCCCCAGCTCGTTCTCTCTCTCTCTCTCTTTCTCTCTCTCTCTCATAAATAAAGAAAATCTTTAAAAAAATAGTAACTATCACTTAGAACTGAAAACACACTAGGTACTATTTTAAGTGGTTTATATGTGCAAACTCATTTTATCCTTACAAAGAACCTATGAGTGGCTATTGCTATTATCCCCTTTTTTTAGGTGAGCAAATTATGGTATATTTTGTTGTTTATGTCAGTAGGGGAGCCATGCTCTGTCCCAGACATCTGGCCCCAGAGTCTACGAAATCAATCACAGTGCACTGCTGCCCCTCATGCTTTTCAGTTTTTCAAAACTATGTTTGTTTGTTGGTTTGATATTTAATGTAAGAAGTACCAAGTAATTTCATGTAAATAATCTTAAATTAAAAATCTATTTTGCTTTGTATTTAAAATACAGTTGAAAATCATAGGTTTTGATGAAAATTATTACCCTAGTTCTAGTGATTCTATGCAAGCAGCAAATATACATAGCTTTTAAAAAAGGCTCTAAATATTAAGTCCTAGGAACTAACATTCACCCTTGTTTGAAAGTGCTCCAAAATGACTTTTTAAAAACCTCGAAAAAAGTTAGTTGTATGTACCTCTAGGCATTCGTTGAGTATTATCAGTCAGTGATTGGTTTCAGCAATTTCATGGCATAAATCCTCAACTAGAGTGATAAAAGGTAGTGACTTTAGGTTAAAGCCTAAAATTGAATCAAATAGAAGCAGACAAATTCCTATATCTTATCCATATATAATAAAACTCTTCTTATATATGAAAAATATTATTACATTCTAAGGAATATTAAGTCACATTTAAATTCCCAAGAAAAAATGTTCTTCTGAATATCTTAGAGATTAAATTATTCAATAGACTTTACAGAGTATATTTGTGCCATCATAACATTGAAAATCAATACACATTACTCAAAAAATATACACTTGATAAAACATATTTAGCCATAACAAATTTTAAGAGATCTGAGTTCCCTTAAATCCATTAAACATATAAACCGTCAAATGTCAAAGATGAAGCAATTGCATATTATCTATTTAAAACAACAAGGGTGAAAAGCACACGTCATCCTTACTAAAATCTCTGTAACAAAAAAAATGAATTGATTTTAAACAAATTGGTTTTAATGGATGTGTAAGTCCAGATAATTTTCCTATTGAGATATGCATAATATTTTATTCTAATCTTCTCATCTACTTAACTGTTTAGAGACTATAACTTATTCAAAGACAAAAAGTAAGAATTCTTTCATCTAGCAAATATATAGTGAGAACACATGGGGCAAGACTGGTAGTCTGGAAAAGTTAAGCACTCAAGCAGATAAAAAGAAAAAAAAAAATTCCAGACCTCATGGACTTTGAATTTTCGGTAGCAGAGCTGATGTGTCTCTATGAGTGTAATAGTGGTTTTAATGGAAATTTTTGAAAGGTACAGGAAGGGTCATTAGTAAAGACTACCCAGGGCAGTGACTCTTTGACATAAGTATCTCAAAATTAGTACAAGTCATTCGTACACAAAATATGTTTTGAAAATTGGCCCACAAATACAAAATTCCTGATAGTTAAATTATCCCCAAAGAATGCTAAATTGCCACATGTGTTTTTATTGGTAATCCTTTATCACTGTCTCTAATCAGTGCCACATGTGTTTTTATTGGTAATCCTGTATCACTGTCTCTAATCACTCTTCATCAGTCATTACCTTTCTATGGCCACTCAGTAATTCTCAATACCCTTGTTTGGAGAGATTGAAAAAGACTTCTTTAGTCACTTATTTCATTCACAAAGTCTTGTTATCTGAAGTTCAATTCGGAGAGAGCACAGTCCAAAAGTCTACTGAGCACTTTGGAAATACTGTCAGGAAGCAAGTGCTCCTTCAGATATCTCTGATTATCTATCACCACATGTACTGTTCCGGTGTTTCTCACTTATTTATTTATAATGTTTTTCTCTGACAGTGAGCAGCTTGTTTCCCATTATCTACGTTTCCCATTATCTATGTTTCCCATTATCAATTTATTTACTTATTTGTTCAACCTGAGCATATAAGTAGTTTCAGCCTTGCTATCCTTTACCTCTGTGAGAAACAAATTTACCCCAAAATACACTATTTATGTTCAGATTTTTTTTTGGCATTTACCTTACTGTACCCAGTCAAAACTGTTTTTCACAGTTGTTTAGGTAAGCTCCATTTGTCTCTTCGTCATTGAGCAAGAATATATTGTACATATGTAATGAAAATGGATTTATCTGTGACAGTCTGCATCTTGTGACTGGACCCTCCAATACTCTGGTTGATTTTGTTTTTAATTTGTATACAGTTAAGTTTACTCTGGGGGCGCCCAGGTGGCTCAGTTGGTTACGCGTCTACCTTCCACTCAGGTCATGATCCCAGGGTCCTGGTATTGAGCCCCGCATTGGGCTCCCTGCTCAGTGGGGAGCCTGCTTCTCCCTTTCCTACTCCCCCTGTGTTGCGTTCTCTCTCTCTCCCCCTCCTCTCATCAAATAAATAAGTAAAATCTTAAAAAAAAAGTTTACTCTGTACATTTCTATCAATTTGAAAAATGTGTAGATTCATATCTATCATCTGAATACCACATAGAACAATTACATCAACCTAAAGAGTCTCTGCAATGCCCCCACTCAAAATAACCCATCCATAAGTTTCCTGGCAACCACTGATCTGTTTTCCTTATAGTTATGCCTTTTCCTGGATGTCACATAAATGGAATAATGTGATATGTATCTTTTATGTCTGGTTTCTTTTACATAGCAAAATACATTTAAGTTTCATCAATACTGTGTTATTCAGTCATTTGTTCTTTTTATTGCTGAGCCACTATACCATTGTATGGATGTACTAGAATTTTGTTTATCCAGGCATCTGTGGAAGGCATGTCAGTTGTTTTTAGTTCTTTGGTAAATATGAAAATAAGTATAAATGTAAAGTAGAGACATTTGTGTATGAGTTTTTCTGTGAATGCAAATATTCAATTCACTTGAGTAAATATGTGAGTGCTGGTTCATATGGTAAGTGTATGTTTAATTTATAATAAACTGTCAAATTGTTTTCCAAAGTGGCTTTATCACTTTGTATTCCCATCAGTCCCAATGATGACACTTTTGGTTGCTCTGACTCCTCACAAATATTCAGCATTGTTGTTTATTTGCTTTTTGTTTACTTCATTGTATCCACACTAATAGGTGTATGGTGGTCACCATGGAGTATTAAGATCAATTTTTCTAACTTTTTTTTTTAAGATTTTATTTATTTATTTGACAGACAGAGACAGAGCGAGAGAGGGGACACGAGCAGGGGGAGTGGGAGTGGGAGAAGCAGGCTTCCTATGAAGCAGAGAGCCCGATGTGGGGCTCAATCCCAGGACCCTGGGCTCATGACCTGAGCTTAAGGCAGATGCTTAATGACGGAGCCACCCAGGCACCCTCAATTTTCCTATCTTTTTATTTTAATGTTATTTAAAGCTTTCAAAAAATTTTAAAAATTATACGAAAAACTCCAGTGCTTTATTGGAGTCACAAAATGTTTATATTTTGCTATATTTGTATTAATCTTTCCTCTTTATGTTTATCTATATTACATGTATTTATATTATATATTATCTATACCATATGCATTTCTCTTTTTTTCTTTTCTTTAGAGATTTTATTTATTCCTTTGAGAGAGAGAGAATAAGTGGGGGAAGGGGCAGAGGGAGAGGGACAAGCAGACTTAATGGGAAGCCCAATATGGGGCTCAATCCCAGGACTCTGAGATCATCAACTGAGCTTAAGTCAGATGCCCCCATAAGCATTTCTTTTTTGTGAACCACTTGAGAGAAAGTTTGAAATATGACTATCTACCCTTAAGTATAACAGCATACATTTTCCAATAACAGTGTTGTTCCTTTCATTGTCACAGTGCAATTATCAAAATCAATATTATTATTTAACTCACAGCACATATTCGAATTTTGTCCATAGTATCATAAAATCCTTCACAGCTAGCTGCTTTTTTTTTCTTTTTTCTTGGTCCACATCAAATCCAAGCTCACATCCTGAATTTAGTTTTGATTATCTTTAGTCTGGAACAGTTATTTATATTTTTTGTGGTCTTTCTGGACCTTGACATTTTGTATATTATGGCCCAGTAATTTTGTAAAAGGTCCATCAATTTTGGCTTGTTTGATGTTATCTTATGATGTAAATTCAGGTTTTATGTACCTTTGGAAGATAATACAACAGAAGTGATACAGCGTCCTCAGTGCATCATTTCAGGGGACATATTAAGTTCCTTTATTCCAATATTGGTGATGTTATTTCAAAGAAAACTTGTAATTTGTCCCTTTGGATTTAACAAATAATTTTTGGAGAGTTATCTTAAGACTATGTACACATCCTTTCTCTTGTGAATGGTTCACCAGTTATTTCTAATAACCATTGATGATTTTCAACCCTACCAATACTTCCATATTTGTTAGCTAATACTCTGCTTTAATGAAGAGATTGCCCTTTATACCTCCCCAACTATTTATCTATTTTCCACTTGATCTTAGGCAAAAGGCCAAAAAGTGATTGTCTCTTTTTCAATTTTTTTCCTTATTTATGTAAGAATTGAGGCATCAATTATTATAGTATTAAATGAATTATAATCCATTAACTTTATTGTTTAATGTCAAATTTTCTCATATTTGCCCAAAGGAAGCCTTTTCAAACTGGTTCCTTTGTTCCTTTTGACAATTCTCATTTTTCTTTGAGTTCTGCTTTATTATTAGTGCAAAAAGGTATTTATGATTTATCTTATCTTTTCCCTCTGAATTTGTCTTTTCTCTAAAAAGCTATGGTCCTTTTAAGTAAAGAATAATATTTAGAAATACAAATCTGGGTGATATGAGTGCTACATATCAATGGATAAGCTCAGAATTATTTGTGCATGCATATATGTGTATATATATATGCGCATACATATACATTTTTCTATATCTGTATATACACAGATATAGATGCAGATACACACACACACATGTCAGGTTCAAGGTGATGCATATAATTTCACTCAGTCATCCAATACCACTGGGCACATTCTAGGATAGCATAATATACTGATGCATGAATATATATAGTTACATTTATGTTACTATGTCTACTTATATTATGTTTACATTTATGTTTATGTACATTTACATTTACATTTAGTTACATTTATGTTTCTATGTCTACTTATTAAGAATGATGAATTCATATTCATACCTCCAATTGTTAGCTAATACCACGGAGGGTCTTTTAGTAGTCCATCTTTCCATATTTGTAAATTCCTTCACTACCTGTGAGATATCTAACTCCTATTATCCTCAGTATATTTACTAATTTGTTCAAGACTGTAATACACAGAAAAAAAAAATTTAGAATTGCTGACCCAAACCAAAATTGCTAAGCAAAACTACTAGTGAAAAATCAACTTGTCTAATTTTTGCTAAAATTTACATTAAGAATAAATCATAAGTATGCAGTAGATGGGTTTTTATAAATGTACTTTTTACTCATACATACCCCTTTAAGATTTAGAACATTTCTATCACTTCAGAAAATGTTCTGCTTTCCCTTTGCCAAGCAACTCTGTCTCTGGAAACAACCACTTTCCTGATTTTTTCCCTATTTGAGAAACAACATAAGTGGAATCTTATAATACATTCTCCTTTTTGTCCACATCTTTAGGTCCAGCATACTGTCTGAAATGTTCTTGTGTATTAATAATAGTAGTTTGATCCTTCCTATTGCTATGTGATAGCCCATTGTACCTATCACTAGTTGGTTTATATCTTTTTATGTTGACAGACATTTGGCTTGTTTCTAGGTTTGAATTACTATAAGATTGTTATAAACATTCCTGTAAGTGCTTTTTATAAACAAATATTTTTATTTTACTTGCTTATATACCTAGGATTCAATTGCTATTCCTATGTTATGTGTATGTTTACCTTTAAAAGTAATTTCCAAACTGTCTACCCAAATTTTTTACATTTTATTTTCTATCAATAATTTTCTATTTTCTTTTTTTTTAAAAGATTTTATTTATTTATTTGACAGAGAGAGATCACAAGTAGGCAGAGGCAGGCAGAGAGAGAGGGGGAAGCAGGCTCCCTACTGAGCAGAGAGCCCGATGCGGGGCTCGATCCCAGGACCCCGAGATCATGACCTGAGCTGAAGGCAAAGGCTTTAACCCCCTAAGCCACCCAGGCGCCCCAATAATTTTATTTTTTCTTGAGAGAGAGAGTGTGTTTGTGTGTGCATGTCAGGGGAGGGGCAGAAGGAGGGAGAGGGAGAGAAAGAGAGGGAGAATCCTAAGCAGGCTCCACACCCAGCATGGAGCCCAATGCAGCACTCAAGCTCATGACCATATCTTGACCCTGAGATCATGACCTGAGCAGAAATCAAGAGTCGGATGCTTAACTGAATGAGCCACCCAGGTGCCCCTATTTTCTATTAATAATCTTAAATCTCTATCATAAATGTTCCATTTACTCCACATTTTGAAAACATTTTTTCTATTTTAGACACTTCAGAGAAATATCCACTTTTAGCTTATTTGCATTTCCTTGATGATTAATGATGATAAAAAATTTTTATTTGCTTATCCTCCTTTATAAATGTTGGTTCCAGTCATTTGCAAATTATTTTCAATGTTTTGTTTTATTTATATTGTCGAATATTCTGCTGTTAGTCCTTTGCCAGATAGATATTTGCACATATTTTCTCCCATGTTTATCTTATTATTTTCTAATGGTATTTTTGGTGAGGAAAAATTTTAAATTTGATTAGACCAAATTATGTTTTGTTTATTTTATGGATATTGTTCTCTTTGCCTTTTCTAATAAACAAAAACTTTCTCCTAAGTCAAAAAGAGTTTCTTCTATGATTTCTCCTCAAAGATTAGGGTTTTAGCTTTTACATAAATATTAATGACCATCTAAAATGAATGTTTTGTGTATGCTATCAGGTAGAAGTCAATGCAACCTTTTTTCCCACATAAATATCTATTTATTCCATTACCACAGGTTGAAAAAACTTTCATTTTCCGATTGAATTGCTTTAGATCTTTTGTTGAAAATAAATTGTGGTTCTATTTCTGGAATCTCATTTCACTTCCATTGATTGATTTTTCTTCCTTCCTTCATTCCTGCTTCCATTCCTCCCTCTTTCTCTCTCTCCCTCCCTTCCTTCCTATCTTCTTCCCTCCCTTCTTTTCTTCCTTCCTTCCCTCCATTCTAATCAAATACTCTTTTGATATTAAGTCATGAAGTCAGATAGTATAACTTCTCCAGATTTGTTCTTTTACCCAGTAGATTATTTTTGCTATTATAAATTCGTATATTCCCATATTTTAAATCAAGTTGTCAATTATTAAAAAAAAAAACAAAACCAAACCAAAAAATTCTTCTTGCATTACAACAGGCATTATTACATTACATTGAATTAGTAGATCATTTTAACCATATTCATCCTTCCAATGTATCATCAAGTTACATTTTTCCATCTTTATAAATCTTTAATTTCTCTCAGCAATGTTTTATAGTTTTCTTCATAGACATTTTTAAATTTTAATTTATATCCTAAGTTTTTTATTCTTTTGCAACTTTTGTAAAAGGACTTTATAGAAAGTTTCATTTTCTAATCTCAACATAAGCCTGATGCTCATGTTCTTAGCGTCTTCTCTTAGAAGAGAGTGTGTATTTTGCATATAGGTGAAATGTAAAGAATTTGTAGTCACATGGCAGACTACAGCAGAGCAAAATAACTATGACACCTCTTCTTGAATTTGGATGAGCTCTGTGAATGTTTGCCTAATGAAACCTTGCATAAGTGTTAATTTTTTTTTGCATAGATCTTATGAGACCGGAAGTTTCTAGTTCCTTCCTCTCAAAATACTCACTCTAAGAGCAAGTATTTTTTTATTTTTTTTAAAGATTTTATTTATTTATTTATTTGACAGAGAGAGAGAGAGAGAGAGAGAGAGATCACAAGTAGGCAGAGAGGCAGGCAGAGAGAGAGGGGGAAGCAGGCTCCCTGCTGAGCAGAGAGCCCGATGCGGGGCTTGATCCCAGGACTCTGGGATCATGACCTGAGCCAAAGGCAGAGGCTTTAACCCACTGAGCCACCCAGGCGCCCCTAAGAGCAAGTATTTTTAATACCAGCAGTACAGACATTTTCGTCAAACCCTTCTTTGTTGTGTGGGGCTGTCTTTTCCATTTTAAGGTGTTTTTATAGTATCCTTTGACTCTGTATTAGTTTGCCAAGGATTCATTACAAACTGAGTAGCTTAAACAGCAGAGATTTATTCTATTACAGTTCTGGAGGCAAGCAGTCCAAGATCAAAGTGTTGACAGGGTTGGTTCCTTCTAAGGATTTTGAAAGAGAATCTATTTCATGTCTTTCACCTGGCTTCTGGTGGTTAGCTGGCAATCACTGGCATACCATGGTCTGCACAGCAAAGGAAACAGTCAACAAAACAAAAAGGCAACCCACAGAATGGGTGAATATTTACAAATGACACTACAAAGGGCTGATATCCAAGATCTATAAAGAACTTCTCCAACTCAACACCCAAAAAATAGTTAATCAAGTCAGAAAACGGGCAGAAGACAGGAGCAGACACTTCTCTAGTGAAGACATACAAATGGCTAACAGACACATGAAAAAAGTGTTCATCATCATTCAAATCAAAACTATATCGAGATACCACCTTACACCAGTTAGAATGGCAAAAATCAACAAGGGAAGAAACAATAAATGCTGGAGAAGTTGTGGAGAAAGGGGAACCCTCTTACACTGTTGGTGGGAATGCAAATTTGTGCACTTTGGAAAACAGTGTGGAGGTTCCTGAAAAAATTAAAAATAGAGCTACCTTATGATCCAGCAGTTGTACTACTGGGTATTTATCGCAAAGATACAGATGTGGTGAAAAGAAGGGCTATATGCACCCCAATGTTCATAGCAGCAATGGCCACAATAGCCAAACTGTGGAAAGAGCAGAGATGCCTTTCAACAGACAAATGGATAAAGAAGATGTGGTCCATATACACAATGGAATATTACTCAGCCATCAGAAAGGATGAATACCCAACTTTTGCATCAACTTGGATGGGACTGGAGGGGATTATGTTAAGTCAAATAAGTCAAACAGAGAAAGTCAATTACCATATGGTTTCACTTATTTGTGGAACATAAGGAATAGCATGGAGGACATTAGGAGAAGGAAGGGAAAAATGAAGGGGGAGAAAACGGAGTTGGAGATGAACCATGAGAGACTATGGACTCTGGGAAACAAACTGGGGGGTGTAGAAGGAAGGGGGTTGGGGGGATGGGCGAGTCTGGTGGCGGGTATTAAGGGGGGCACATATTGCATGGAGCACTGGGTGTTATAAGCAAACAATGAATCGTGGAACACTACATCAAAAACTAATGATGTACTGTATGGTGACTAACATAACAAACACACCCACACACAGAAGAGTCACCAAATCTCTGCCTTCATCTTCACATGGTGATCTGCTTCAGTATGTGTCTATGGCTAGATTTTCCCTTTTAATAAGGTCACCAGTCATATTGGGTTAGGGGCTCATCTTACATCAATATGATTGCATCTTAACTATTTACATCTGAAATGGTCCTACTGCCAAATAAAATCACACTCAAAGGTATTAGAAATTAGGACTTTAACATATAAATTTTGGAAGGGCACTGTTCAACTCCTAACATAACCACTAGATGCCCCTCTTACCCCTCCAAAATAGCTCTAGGCTCTGCCAAATGTCCCCTAGAGGGGCAAAAGCATATTTATTTGAGAACTGCTGCTCTAAGAAATCTGACTTTTAAAAAATCTGATTACTCTTGTACTGCCACGTTATGAGGAAGCCTAAGGTAGGCATTTGGAGAGACACATGGACAAAAGGGGTCAGTTACTTCCAGTTGACAAAAAAGGGATAATCAATGGCCATTTTAAGATATTAGTACTATAGTTCAACCTCTGGTCACTATAAATTATATCACCCATGTGAAGAATATATTATTTTCACTCACAAATGTCCCATTGGAATTCGCTTAAAATCTAGGCTGTCATTATTTAAATTAAGTTCAGATATAGAAGAGGCTACATCATTATAATTCCTTTGTTTCAGCATTTGAGTATAACTTTTCTTTATTCAGAGACCTACAAATTAAAGACAAATTTTCTGCTCACCCATATTGTCAATATACAAAACAGAGGAAGAGACAAGAATACTGCAATGGACACACATTCAAAAAGGGGAGGAAAGGAAGGAAGAAAGGAAAGACTGGTCCATAGTACTTCTGTGATTTCTACTCTGCTAGCCATAAGTAATGGTACATGTTTGCAGCTGAGTAACTTTCTCAGCTTGCTTCCTGCCAGACTCAAACATTTCTTTGAAGTCTTTCTTCTCTACCTTGGAGTGAGAGTTAGGTTATGTCCTTAAGGTTTTCAGAAGTATTTTCATCTAGCTGAGGGGGTCTATGTGTCTTTGCTTTAACTTATTCATTCTATTGTCTTAACACAGGCTTTTAAATCCATGCACCTTTGATCTCGCCCCTGAAACTCAATTTCACTGATAATATCCTGGATTTGATCATTGCCCTGAGTCCATTTTGAAAATCTGTTGCCAGCTGGAGACTCTGGAAATAACAATCATATTTATTTTCCAACACAGCAGTCCTGAGTTAAAAATATATTTTCTAAAATCTGGTTGAAAACAGTCTCATCGTTAGCTCATCTACTTCCTCTCCTATTTTATCGTGGACAACTAAATGAAGCTATTTGATAATTTCAACATTTTACCCTGGAATCTTCTTGCCAAGTCTATGAGGTCATTGTGTATATTTTCTATCTTTCACATTAACACAGACAAAAGTCTTGCCAGTATTTGGTCAATACATACCATGATTCTAATTTCTCCACCCTCTAGTAACAATTTCCTCACTGTTCTTCTAGAGGTCATTAAAATTGCCTCACTGTCCTTGTATCCTCTTCCTAAAATCATTTCAGTGGTACATATGTTAGGTTTCAACTATGAGACCACCTCACTTCCAGATACTAATTTCTGTTTCAATTATCTTTATGTAACAAACAACTGATATACATAGAGACTTACAGCAAAAACCTATTATAATTTCTCTTGAATCTGTGTTTGATGGGGTGATCCTGTTGTCCTACATGTTAGCTGAAGTCACTGATGAGTTGATCTTTTATTACTATGATTTTCACTTTCTACTTCTGAACTGAAATATATATTTTTTCTGATATAAATATAGCTTCATCACATTTTTATGCTTATAAAATAGTATACATTTATCATTTTTTCAACTTATCTATGTCTTTATACTTATGTGCATTTCTTGAGACTAAATCAAGTTAGGTCTTGGTTTTTATACAGTTGGAAAAGTTGAAATTCAGCTGAATTTTTTCAATTCACTGACATTCAATTTATTTAAACTTTGGTTGGATTTATGTGCACATTTGGCTTTTGTTTTCAATCTGTCTGCTTTTGTTTGTTTGTTTTTGGTTTGTTTGGTTTAGTTTTTGTCTCTACATATTTTTCTGTTTTCTTTTTGGTCAAATATTTTTATTAGTCTATTGATTATAACCATACCAATGACTCTTTACATTATTTCTTAATTTCTTGCTCTTTGGATTGACATCTGTGTAGTTTACTTACAATTAATTTGTACTATTTCACATAAAATATAAGAATACTACACTAATTTAGTTCCATTTACCCCATTTGCTGTTGCTGTTGTCATTGATATTATACTCATTTGTGCTATAAACCACACAGTGTTATAAAATTTGCTTTAAACAGTTGCATATGTTTTAAAGAAATTAAGAAAAATTATATATTTCATATATTTGCCTATTTCTCATTTTTAGGCCTCATGTCTTCTTATAAATCTGAGCTTCCATTTGGTGTTATTTCCTTCAGCCTGAAGTGCTTCCTTCAAGATATCTTACAGTGAGGGTATTCTGAGAATGAAATCTCTCTAGTAATATTTAATTTTATTCTTGAACTATGATGAAATTTTGTCCTTATTTTGATATTTGTCCTTGGACTCTGTTTTCTTCCTCTAAATAATGTTATTAATTATAGCAAGACATTGATATAGCTGAACTAAAACTCCCACTGTTTTGGAAGCAGGGGAAACTGTGTAGTTCTTCATAGTTTCAGTGGTTGCTTTCACTGGAACCTTGGGATTCCTCTCCATGGGTGCCATTCAAGCAGTACCCACGGATTTGTGCAGTTTATATGAGATCTTGCTATTCCTCCATATTTCATTTCCTCCTTTATTAGATCACTTCTACTATTCTGGGAATCTCAAAGTCTGTTCTTACCTTCACACTTGCAGCTTTCTGCTACTGTTTCCACTTTTCATACAGTGTAGACTGAAGGTACCCTCAGGTAAAAAGCCACATAAACACAAATTTTGTCCAATCAAGTTTCTTTTTTTTGTGGGCTGACTCTTCTCCAATTTCTACCTGCTTCTGGTCACCCACTGGGACCTTCAAAGAGTTGTTTTTATAATTCATTCAGAGTTTACAATTGTCACCTGAGGAATAGCTTGTCTATATGCTGTTCCACTCTTACTAGAAGTCTCTAGGATTAATTTTTACCTTTTTTGTGTAAGTTCTCCTAAGTCCAGTTTATCTCAGATCTTTGAAAACTCTGGTAATTGCCAAAATAAAATATTCACTGTGCATTCAGCAGTTCTATGCTTCTCCCATGAACCAACCTCCCATGAACCAACCTTGCTATTGTCTTCCCAATCTTGTCATACTATATACCTTTCACAATTAACAACCTTCCTGTATTATTTATTGAACATATCTTATACCTTCTTGATCCATTAAAACCTTCTCCAATGTAGTTATATCATATTGCTTTTAGCCCTCTGAAGGACAGCTGTCTTTCCGTGCCACTGAAACTTCAGGGTTAGAAGTGGGACTGAATTACCTTTACTACTCACGAAATAGTAATTTCGTGGCACATGAAAACATGATTTTCTTTGTATTTCCTCAATTCCCAGTTAATCCAACTCTTTTTTTTCTCTGTACCTCCTCTTCAGTTATTGAGTACTGATGGGGAAAGATCACACAGACTTGAAGACTGATGCCAACATAAATTTATGACCTCTACCTTTGATCAAGTTTCAATCCTGCCTAAATTTTTACAACTAATACCTTTTTTTGGAGAAGAGAGACAGAACCTTAGTAGTATCAGCAGTGGTACAGTGAGAAATTTATTGGTTCAAGCAGCAAAACATAGGAATGGGAAAACTGTGACTGGCCCAGGTATACTAGGCACTGGAACTCTAACCATTTGTCTGTTCTTTAGCTCTCCATATTACCTTTCTGCTTCTTTCTATGCTTCTTCAAATTGTTGTCCCTAAGTAATTTTCTGCCAATAGTTGTGGTCCCACATTCCACATTTTGAATGTCAAACAGTGTGAGCAACATTTTCTCAAATTTCTCATTCTAAATCCCAAGAATGGTCTCTGATTCTGGTTTAGGGTGGCAAAGTAGCAGCTCCTATAGAACAACATGGTTAGGAGGATCACTTTCAAAGGTCTATGTATCATCAGTATGCAGGAAAATGGATAGTCAACTAAATGTGAAAGAGTTTACACTCTCTCTGAATTCTCAATCATGCTACTGTTCCCATCACTCATAGAAAATAGCCATACTTTTGAGTTCTAGCAAAAACAGATGTCATCAGACGATAACTCTCCCAAATTCCTACCAAAATCTCTCGTGTTATCAATATCACCATCCATCTTTTCCATTTGGTTAATTTCTTTTAAAATAATCACAGATATGTACCTCTTCTTGTCTGTAGCTAATGTTGTCACCATATTTCTAGATCTTTGTCTCACCACATTCTACTGCCCTCTCTCCGTTAACTATTCTGTTTCCTGTAGGTTTAGTCTCTACTGTTGTGCTAACATCATCCCATAAGTACACAAAAATTAACATGTGTGACTGGATCCTGGCAGGAATGAGATGGTGCTCTCCAAATGAAAGGTGAAGAGATTTTAATATGAGACTATTTACAAGTGTGTGACAGGTGTACTAAAACCACAAGGGACAGAGTGCGGTCTTTGTGCCATTCAGTGTGAAGGGGTTGAGTGAGCTGGTATTGGAACCTGAGACAAAAAGGCTATGTGGAGAATACCACCTTAGAGAAGATGTGATGATCACTAAAAGGACACAATCAGCCAGTGGTAATTCACACAGGGAACCTTTCCTCTTACTTCACACTGGGCAAACCCAAAAGAAGGCAGAAGATATACATGTAGTATGATTCAGCTTCCTAGACAGAGAGCAGATCTGGAAGTACGAAAGGAAGATATCCATATACATCATGAACCACTCAAAATTTCATAGATAAAAATATATTTTGTCTCTCATTCCTCCCATTTAAACTTATATCTCCTTTTCCTTTACCTGTCAAATATTCTCAAGAAGTAATCTAGTCTTGCTATCTCCACATTCTCATTTCATCTACATATCCTCATGCCTCATTCAACACCAACATCAATAACTAAACTTTTCTTATGAAACTTTTCTTATGAAGATCTTCAAAGTCTCTCTAAAAATTATTTTGCTAGACCATATTGACAGCAAATTGTACTGGACTGTCCAAATTGTACTGTACTGTACAAAAAAAAAATAATTTTGTCCAACAAAATTTAACATTTTCTTAGCATTTCTTCCTAATAGAAACACTCTTTTCTCGCTTTTCCTATTGACTCCCATTGTGTCTTCTCTTCTCTATCCATTCTTTACATTTTGGGCTTCCTCAGTGCCTATGCCAAGCATTCTTTCTTTGTCATTCTATATATTTCTATCTAACTCATGCTTTAGTAACCTATAGTCTTTCCATTCTCTCCTGTGCTTTAGACACACATATTAGGATTATTTAAGGGAGATTACTACCTTAATAATTTATAGTCTGACAAACTCAGTATGTTTGACGCTCTGCTGATTTCTCTCTTCATTAAACATGCTTCTTCTACCTCTGTGCCCCCAGAGCAATAACTCATTTCATCCACCCTGGGAATATGAGCATAATTCTTTTCTTCTCCCTACTTTATACATCTGAACATCATAAAAGCCTATCCTGTTTGCTTTGTCACCTAAATATCTTCTGAAATTATCCAATTATCTCAAACTTTGTTTCCATATCTATGCTTTAGATAATAGCTTGATTATTGTAAGCACCTAAATTTTTCTCTTCTTCCAGTATGTAACCCTTTTATAAGACAAAAATAAGTTCTACTTTACAGTTTAGAATAACTCTCAAAATTTGTATTTGATTATGTTTTTTTTTCCCAGATTAATGACTTGTTATTGGCCCTAATATTCCTTAGATGACATTTCTGACTTGGACTGTGCTTCCAACCTCATTGCCCTCAGGATAAATTTTGGCTATACTGAATATCTTTGAGCACTTCAAATTCCCAAGCTTTCTTTTGCTTCAGCTCACTCTGTTTTATTTTATTTTAAATTTTTTCCTGGAACATACATTGTACTAAGATATGCATAGCAGTTTAGAAATTATTAACTCGAGTTCTTTCAACTTAAAGGGAAAAGTTTATTTTTCTCCACATGCTGGGAAAGAGGTCATTGATATATGTGGATAGATTTGATCAACTTAAAAGCATATATAGTGAAAAGGTAAAAGAGTTGAATACAGGATGCTGAATAATACCAGAAATTAAAGGTGAGTAATATCCTAGAAACCAAGGAAGGTAACAATTTAAAAAAAAAATAGTAGTGTAATCATGTTCCAATTTAACAGAGTTCAAATTATTATGAATACATTGTAAACTAATCCTTCTCTGTAAATTTCAACTTAATTATAATTTTCCCTAACTGTTCAAGTGTCAAGGGTACATTATTTCCTGTTGGTAATGCAAATCAAAACTGATTAGTATAAAATGTAGGTTATAGTTAAGCATTTCTCTGCCAGACCTGTCATCCTATCATTGCCATATTGGATTACCCAGATGGAAGTATTCCTACAACATCTTGTTGATTAAACATGTTCAATATTATATGTTCATACTTAAAGTATGTGACAGTATTTTTTTAATTTGATATGCTATTTTTATAGAAAATATCATCAAATATAATTACCCATACAAATGTAGTCTATAGGTTATAAAGAAAAAAGGTAGGGAATATGAAACTGATAAATAACTGCTCTGATGCATTAATAAGAAATACTATGAAAATCATACACTTAGATAAATATTTGCCCAAGATATTAAATATTGAGGAACTCTAAAAACAGAGAAAGAAATTAATAAAAGAAGTATGCAAAAAAAAAAGTATGCAGAATTAATTCCTTTTATAAATAGTACAATGAAATATTCCTATCCACTACTCAGGTTCCCTTTACTCTTACTGTCTAAATGGCCACAGCATCGAAGTATTTCTATCAGACTAAAGGTAATGATGTAATCGCCAAGAAGTTGAACATAACACTCATTTTCAAACCAACACGTACTTCAAGCTTCTGGTTTAAATTGCTATGGAGAACAAATAGGAGACACTTAAAAGAATATTTTTTTTTTCCTATTGTATTGTTATGAACTCAGTACTTTACAGTTAGCCCAACTTTTCCAAACTAATTCTCATATTACTTTCATTAAATGCATTTAATTAAATTGACTTTTTGTTAATATACTCAACTGATCTGTAGTTGAGTTAAAGAAATCTTCTAGCCAAAATATTTTGTTCTCCAAGACTGTTTAGTATAGCTATAGATTGACTAGACTGGAGCATTTATTTTTTTTTAATTTTTATTTATTTTTTAAGATTTTATTTATTTATTTGACAGAGAAAGAGATCACAAGTAAGCAGAGAGGCAGGCAGAGAAGGGGGGAAACAGGCTCCCTGCTGAGCAGAGATCCCAATGTGGGGCTCGATCCCAGAACCCTGAGATCATGACCTGAGCCGAAGGCAGAGGCTTTAACCCACTGAGCCACCCAGGTGCCCCTAGACTGGAGCATTTAATTACAGCATCCGTATCTCCCCACTGTAGCTCAAACCAAGAATGACTGAGATATGGTGTGTGAAGGCTGAAAAACTAATTGCTCCATTATCTGTACTCTAGTCTTTTTCACTTCACAAGTACTTAAAAAATATGTACTTAAATCTGCTTTCTAATTACAAGTTCCCATAACAGAGTGTCCTATCCAGAAAACAGCATTTTTATTCTAGCTTTCAACACACTTAAGCATTTTTATTTTGCTGAGTTTTCTTTCTTCTATGTTTACTTTCTTTTGCAAACATGTTTAATGGCTAATTACCATTTCTACTCTTTTATCTTAATTGCTACACATTTAGGGACATGTGTCATTAAAGCTTCATCAGATAAGATGTTTGCTCAAACAATATTTCTATTCTACTTGCACATATGTAGCCTTATTAAAATAACATTCTTATTAGTTTAAGCACTTATTTTCCTGAGAAACAAACAGTAATTTACATCAAAGCCCTGTCTTCTTTGTATTAGATATTTGAAACTTTTATATTTTAGAAGGGTAACAACTTAATTTTTACCACCAAAACATGAAAAAAATACAGACTATGCTTTAACAATGATATATGCAAAACTATCTTCTCACAGGATTCCCTCATTTAATGAAATTCAATCTGCAAATGGTTCATTTTATGAATTATACAATCAACAGTTTTTTTCATTACTAGTAAATATACACTTAAGATTTTAGATTTATCATTCTTTTCTATAGAGAATTACATTAAATTAATATAGCTCAGAGTATCACTAATGTGTAATAAGCACTTTGAGAGTTGTGGTCTTCTTCAGCTACTAGGAAAACACTCTAAATTCTGTGAGGGACTACCTCTTTAAGTGCTTTACTGGCAAGGAGAGTCCTGGCTGAGAGTGAAAGCAGCAATTTTCATTATAGGTGGTCATTGTCATCTTTTCTTTACTCCAATTATATTTCGTGGATATAACTTTTAGAATTTAAAACTGCTGATTGGGTAAGGGCTACATGATTAGTTGGCACTAATTAAAAATATTTAAAATATATTTTAAAATATAAATATATTAAATATTATTAAATATATTTTAAATATAAAAATAAATATATTAAGTATATTTTTCCACTCCCTGTACTTTTTTATTTTTATTTTTTTAGATTTTCTTTAATCTCAAGTTTTTATTTAACTTCTAGTTAGTTAACATATATGATTATATTTTTAAATAAATAGAAATAACTAGAATTTATAAAATAGGGACCCCTACACAATTGCATGTAATTCTGGAGGGAAGATGAGTAAGTATATTTATTTCTAGATACATGGGGGGGTATGTATGTGCATGATGAATAATTTTCTTTTTGTCTCATACATAGAAAATTTGCACTTTGAGGCAATTTTTATTACCATTCATTCCACACATGGAAACATAAAAAAACAATACTTGGTACATTTTGCACAGCCAGATAAATTATTATTACTGAATTCTTTTTGGAAGTGTTGCCCATAGAGGGCTTTAGTAGAGGGTGCTCCAGTAAACAATGACTGGCTGTGACAACAGACTGGTTAATGACAACAGTGCTCATTGTGAATGACTGATTTGTATCATCTTGTTTAAATTAAAATACAAAATAGTGGTATCCAAACATGTAGAACACGTATCTAGTCCAAATCTTGCTTTCTTACATGAAAAGCTTTAGGTTTTCTTGACAGAAATCAGCTATTACTTCTATTAGGGAAGGTGAAAACCAATTTGTATTTATTAAAATATTCTGTTCATTGCTGAAGAAAAATTCAGTTCAGAGTAAACAGAAAACAAGATAAGAATGTCCTTTCTATCTGAAGAAAATGCATTTTTGATGTTTACTTGCTAAATTCAGTTCCTAAGACTAGAACTTGGAAGGGAGCCTAGAGTAAATCAAAACTAACCACTAGCTAACTCCAGTGGATGAACACCTCATGGAAAAACAATTGCTGTGTTCAGGAATTTATTATCCATATTTATTTGTTCTTTTTAAAAAAGAAGAAGAAAAAGAGTCTACAGATTACAAAAGAGATATATAGTATTAATAATATGTGTGAAACCTATGCTATTTGTGGAGCATCTGTAATTATAATGCTAGAAACTAACATGCATAAAAACATTGCATTATTCAGCTCTCCAGAAGTAATTATATAAAGATTTTTTCTAATTATTTCTATTGTTTGCATAAGTAGACTATATAATCACAATCTACTTTTTGGATAAATTCCTTTCTCTGGTGTATGCTTTAATAACTTATAACTAGCAATGAAATATAACTTCTACAAGTGGCAAAATGTTTGAACTACAGTATATTCCTAAACACTCAAAGCACTATATATTACAGTTCCACATATTTGGTAAATGGTAACTGTAGATATTCTTTAAATTTAAAAAAAGGGGGGCTTATAATTTATAAATTCCCAAATATGTGTATTATTTTTCTGGCATCAATTTTACTGAAAATGAAATATCATGATATTAATCTAATACAGTAGAGCAGAATTACACATTTCCTATAAAAAGCAGATTTTGTATATTATTTTAACAAAATATATATTAGTACAGATAAAGAACCAATAAATAAAACTTGGACTATACCAACAGAAAATCACAACAAGGAGCTTATAAAATTTTCTACACCAAAGGTCAGCAAATGTTTTCTGAAAGGGCCAGACAATAAATAATCTAGGTTTTGCAGGCAAAGAGCACATATACTCTTGAATTTGTGGCTGAAACAGCCATCAATAGTACACAACTGAATGAGTGTGGTGGTGCTTGTGAGAGACACAAAACAGGAAGGGGCCTGGATTTTCCCATCTGGGACATAGTTTGTTAGATTGTCTACTCAATACAAAATAACTGACCTCACTGAATTAATGAATCGACTAAATATTTTTTAAACTTAATCTTATGATTGTTTTCCTGAAGTATCATTGTGTCTATATATTATTTTTATTTCTTTTTGAAACATTGCAAATTTGCTAACAATCTTAAACTTAATCAGAGAATAAAGAATCACATTTAAAAAACTTTTTTTAAATTTATTTGTTTGAGAGAGAAAGTGAGAGTGAGAGGGAGAAGCAGACTACCCACTGAACAGAGAGCCCTACGTGGGGCTCGATCCCAGGACCCTGAGATCAGGACCTGAGCTGAAGGCAGGTGCTTAGTTGACTGAGCCACCCAGGTGCCCCAAGAATTACAAATTTAAAAGAAGAAATTATATGTACATTTCCTATAGAAGTGATTCATAACTGTATTACACAGACATGATTTTCAGAAAATATACTCATGGCATTTTAAAAATCAATTCCAATAAAATTTTCAGGGAACTGTTTATGAGCATTAAAGGGGTAGCTTTTAGGATAAATAAAGTTAGTTGCTGCAAGGAAAAAAAACGTTTCTAATTTTAGTTGCTTACCACTTAAAAACTTTTATGTTATTTGCTCACTCAGTACAATGGGGATACTTCTGACCCATGGACATCTTTCTACATGATTTAGGGACCTATGCTTTTCTATCTTCTGGTTCTTCTTTCCTCTAGATTTTAGACATCTCATTTCCAACAAGAATGGAGAAGAATAAAGGGAACAAAAGACTTACAGGACATTTCTTACAGATCAGAGTATAAGATTAAAACTATCTCCAATTTTCTATTGGTGTGAACTCATTCATGTGGTCCCAAATATATGGAAGATAATTAATCTTATGCCAGAAGCCAAGGAAACAGAGGAACAAGCAGCTAGGTTCTGTTACACAGGGCAAATTTTCTAGCAGACAGATGTATAATAATATAAAGTGAATTAAAAATTATCAAAAATGTGTTTTTGATAGTATAGTGTATTCTCAGTACTGTAAGTTTCATTACATGTCATTATTACCAGAAAAGAATATTACATTCATTATTAGGAACATTCATTTTATAACAGTTCAACTTTGTTTTTGCTTTTATGTTTTATTTATGTCTTTGTGTGAAAATCTATCGAACATTTTAATTTGTTTTACAAATCTAAGGCACTGCAATTAACTGAAGAAGTCTTTACTTCATTATAATTAGTGGACTGCAATATTTAGTATATGAAAAGTTAAAAACATTTATGATTACTGAAAATGACTATGTTTTAAGTATAAATTATTTTGAATCAGAAATTATTTTTTTGCAATCATTTATTTTTTTAATTAAACTTTTTAAAATTTTAGAATAGTTTTAAATTTACTGAACAGTTACAAAGATACTTTAGAGGGTATTGTATACTCTGCAACCAGTTTCCACTATTATTAATAACTGACATTAGTACATTTGTCACAGCAAATTAGCCAATATTGATACACTATTATTAACCAAAGTCTATTTTTTTTAAAGATTTTTTTTAAATTTTTTTATCTGACAGAGAGAGAGAGATAACAAGTAGGCAGGGAAGCAGGCAGAGAGAGAGGGGAAAGCAGGCTCCCCGCTGAGCGGAGAGCCCGACGCGGGGCTCGATCCCAGGACCCTGGGATCATGACCTGAGCCGAAGGCAGAGGCTTTAACCCACTGAGCCACCCAGGTGCCCCCAAAGTCTGTATTTTACTTGGAGTTCCTTAGTCTTTTTAAAAAATATTTATTTATTTATTTTCAGAGAGAGAGAACAGGGGGAGGGGCAGAGGGAAAGAGAGAAAATCTCAAACTGACTCCTCGCTAAACTGAACACAGAGCCTGACATGGGGCTCTATCTCATGACCCTGAAATCATGACCTGAGCCAAAATCAAGAGCTGGATCCTTAACCGAAGGAGTCAGCCAGGTGCCCCAGGATTTCCTTGGTCTTAAACTAATGTCTTTTTCTTTACCAGGATCTAATCCAGGATACCATAAACCTAATATTAGTACTCGTATTTCTTTAGTCTCCTCTGGCTTTGAAAATTTCTCAGACTTTCTTGTGTTTTGTTTTTTGGTAGAAGTATAGTTGACATACGATATTATATTAGTTTCAGGCATACAACATAGTAATTCAACATTTGTATACATTATGAAATAGTCACTTCGATAAATATAGTGACCATCTGTCATCATAGAGTTACTACAGTATTAAACGCTCTCAGCTGTATACCACATCTTTATCCATTCATTTACTGATGGATACTTAAGATGCTTCCATATCTTAGCTATAGTTAAATAATGCTGCAATGAACATAGGGGTGTATATATCTCTTTGCTAGGTGTTTTCATTTTCTTTGGATAAATATCCAGAAGTAGAATTGATGGATCATATGGTAGTTTTATTTTTAACTTTTTGAGAAATTTTCATACTGTTTTCCATAGAGGCTGTACCAATTTATATTCCCACCAACAGTGCATGAGGGCTCACTTTTCACCTCATCCTTGCCAACATTGTTATTTCTTAACTGTTTGATATTAGCTAATCTGACATGTAGGAGTGTTATCTCATTGTGGTTTTGATTTGCTTATCCCTGATGATTAGTGGTATCGAGCATCTTTTCATGGGTCTGTTGGCCATCTTGTATGCCTTCTTTGGAAAAGTGTCCAGCTATTCAGGTCCTCTGCCCATTTTTTAACTGCACTTTTGTTTTTTTTGGTGTTGAGTTGTAGGAGTTCTTTATATATTTTGGATATTAACTCCTTATTAGATATATCATTTGCAAATATGTTCTCCCAACTCATAGGTTGCCTTTTCATTTTGTTGATGAGTTCCTTCAGGAAAACTGACCAGATACATGCAAAATAATTAAACTGGACCACTTTCTTATGAGATATACAAAAGTAAACTAAAAATGAATTAAAGACCTAAACATAAGACCTGGAACCATAAAATTCTTAAAAAAAAAAGAATAGTAAACTCTTAAACATAAGCCTTAGGAATACTTTTTTTGGATCTATCTCCTCTGGCAAGGATGACAATAGCAAAAATAAATAATTATGACTATATTAAACTAAAAAATCTTTTGCACAGACTTTACTTGTTTTTGATGACCTTGATAGTTTTAAGGAGTACTGGTCAGGTATTTTGTAGAATTGGGATTTGTTTGATGATTTTATCATCATTAGACTGGGGTAATGTGTTTTTAAGAAAAAAAATCACTAAGATAAAGTGTCATTCTCATTACTTCATATCAAATGTCTATGCTATTAACATGATTTAGTACCGTTGATGTGAACACTGGTCATTTGACTTAGATAGTGTTTGTCAGATTTCTCCATTGTAATGTTACTTTCCCCCAACTCCCATTTCCATCTTGTGCACTTTGGAGGACAGTCACTAGGTGCAGCCCAAACTTAAGAGGTGAGAAATTATGTTCTATCTCCTTGAGTGTAAAGTATCTCATAAATTATTTGGAATTATTCTGTATTAAAGAAGTGTCTATTATTCTCACTCATATATTTATCAATAATTTCTTTTTCTTAGCATGGACTCATGGATATTTATTTCGTATTTTGGGTAAATTATTTTCTTGTTCAAATTATTCAAGCTTTGGCAGTTGGCTCATGCGTCCCTCTGACATACTCTCATGGTTTTATTTTTTGAGTACTCACTGCTTTCTGGCATTACAAGACTCTCCACACTTATTTGTACATTCTGCATTTTAGTCCTAGAATAGCTAGATCTCTAAAGAGATCTGGATCCTTTTATTGGAGAATGGTATGAGAAACTAAGATCTAGGTACTGGTCAAATTTATTATTTTTAAAATGAAATCTAAATTTTTTTTACATTACTGGGATTGCTTAGATAACTCTCTATGCACCTTTAAAGATGTGTAATTAAATAAATATGTACTAAGTCTTACCAAACCAAACATTAGAAAACAGTGCCTACTTCATGATTTTCACATATATATGTTAGAAAATTAGTTAAAATTATAATTAAACACTTGATGATTGTTAATTTCTGGCAGGTGATATAGTACTTCTATAACTTATTTCATTAAATCTATATTCAGATCCATGAGGTAAGTATATTCTTATCTCTATTTGACAGATAAGAGAACTAAAACTTCATAAAAAAAAAAAAGAGAACTAAAACTTCATGAGTTTATAAAGATAAAAAATATTTGAAATTTGTCAGCAGTCATGTTTTTTCATTAATAGGAAGATCTAACAAAATTAGGTACAACATTTAAAAATATCTAAATTCATTGTATTTAGTTGAACATTGAGATGGTTAATTTTATGGGTCAACCTGACTGGGCCACAGGGTGCCCAGATTAAACATTATTTCCAGGTGTGTCTGTGAGGGTGTTTCGTGATGATATGAGCATTTGATTCAGTAGACTCAGTAAAGTAGATTGCCCTTCCCAAACTGGGCAGGCATCAGCCAATCTGTTGAGGGCTAGAGTAGCACAAAAACTAAAGGAAGGGAGGACTTGCTCCTTTTCTGCCTACTTGCTGAGCTGAGATGCTGGTATTTTCTTGTTCTTGGACTGGGATTTATACCATTCTCTCCCCTGGTTCTAATTCCTTTGGATTCAAGACTAGAATTACACCACTGGCTCTCCTGGGTCTCTGGCTTGTGGACAGATCATGAAACTTCTCAACCTCCATAATAGCCAATTCCTCCTAATGAATTGCCATAATACATAAATAGGTATAGATATATAGATATATCTCCCATTGGTTCTATTTCTTTGGAGAACATTGGCTAATTTAGTTTTCAAATTCTATAGCTTAGAAAAAGATATTAAAATCCAAGGAAGTATCCAGATTTACTTTTTATATATTAGTCTGCACAATAATTTACAAATAATAATTAGTTTAGTAAAAGGAAAGAAAGAAAGAAAGAAAGAAAGAAAGAAAGAAAGAAAGGAAGGAAGGAAGGAAGGAAGGAAGGAAGGAAGGAAGGAAGGAAGGAAGGAAGGAAGGAAAGAAAACCTGACAATTTCTTGAGAAATTGAATGAATAGGAAAAACATTTAAAATATAACACAATAGACTTTTTATAAATTCCTTACTTTTAATTTTATCATTTGGTTGTATTGGTGGCCTTTCTAATAGAAAAGTAAGAAACTCATCTGTTTCAGTGAATGTATAAACAAAGCTCATTTCACTTAGTTTTTGCCTAAGGGATAATTGGTTGGTCACTTTAGAAGCGGACTTTAAGAAAATGAAGGACTAATAATGTTGTTGGAAGACTGAAATGAATTCAGATAAGAGACAGAAATGCTTTTTAAAGTTAATTATGTTTGCTTTACCTTTTCCCTTGGTGTTCATTACCTTTAAATGGAGCCACACAACGGCAGAAGTAATTACCAGGTTGGTCAATGCAGATAGATCCATTCTTGCATGGATGTGAAGTACACAGATCTGTATTTATTTTGTATCTTGAACCTTTGAAAAAATAATAAAAAGATTTTAAGTTTTAATAAAATCTTTATTTTAGGTGTCAGGTTATAATTCTTAAATTTGCCCAAATCTTTTAATCCATTTGGGGTGATATCTGAGGCTAAACTCCTCAGATAAAAATGCTAAATAAAATATATTAGTGTCAGAATCCATTCATTTCACCTTACTACAAACTGCAACAGCTTCTCTTGGAATTACTAAATGCAGACTAATCTCCTCTGAATTGGTAGGCATTCAAAGTCTGCTTAGATGTGAAATAATTTATCTTCTGCTTTGGATTCTAGAGACAGAATAGATGTTTCAAGTTACTGGGATACAAATCAAATGTTAATCTAAGGAAAATAAAAAAGGAACAAAAAGGAAATACTAGTGAATCAACAGCATCCTGATATGTGTCCCCCAGGGCTAAATGTTTTTACAAGGCACAGTTGTCAAATGTTCCTTACCAATAAAGCTGGGGGGCATGAGCATTTGAATTTATTCATGAACTCTGTAGATGTAGTGTTATGGAGGCAGGGTGATGAGTCACATTTCTTTTTATTAATTTCACAAAGCAGGTCGATATGGAAAGAAAATAAATCAGAAGTATTCATTAACTATATATAGTTATATATATAGTTATATATATATAGTTATATATATATATATATATATATATATATTTTTTTTTTTCTTTTAAAGTAATCTCTATGCCTAAGGTGGGACTCAAACTCACAACCCCAAGATCAAGAGTTGCATGGTCTATGGAGTAAGCTATCCAGGGATCCCTTAACATTTTCTTTTAACTGGTTCTGCAGTGCAGATTTCCCATGAATGCTCCACTTACAGCTGTGTTTCTAAAACTGACTTTCACATTCTGTCACTTGGGTTGTTTGTTAATTTGCAAAGCATTGAAAACATAGCCTATGCTGATTCTGAATTGATTCTTAACTTTTTTGATAGCTATTTTTTTTTTTTTTTGGCCAATTTTGATTAAGAACAGAAAAGTTGGCATTAACATATAACACATGGTATTCACAAATTAGAAGAATGGAAATCTTTCTAATATTCTTAAATGTTTTTCTCTAACATGGTGAAATGAACCTAGGCTGGAGGAAAATTAAGGTAATAGATATCTAAATAGGAAAGAGCATACCTAACTAAATAGAAAATCTATTTGTATTGTTATGATCACTAACAAAATATTAAGTGAAAATATGGCATCAGAATATCAAGCTAACCTGAGGAAAAAAAATGAAAATTAAAAATAATAATATGAGTGAATAAATACTTTGTTTAAACCTTAAAATTATTTTTTTGGTAATTTTCCTTATGAATCAACTTTGTGAGAAGAAAAATGGCACATTTAAAAACCTTATTTTATTCCTTATAGTTGGGGATGTGCCAAAATTCACTTCTTTAAGAGACCTTGTTTTTTGCTCTGTGTCATACAATTTTAAGAAATTATCTTGAGTTTTTGTTGATGATAAATAGTACATTAAGATTTAATAAGTGGCCATACAGTATTTGAAGATGATCATTCTTAAGGTTAACCACATAAAACCAGTTTCTCAGATTTAATAGGAAAAAAAACGGTTGTCTCAATGTGGTTTTCAAAACAAATATGACTTTCTTATTCCTTAAAGGTTATCAGTGCTTTATTTTTCAATCATTCGCATAGAAGTAGAATTAGGAACAGTTTTGGGAAGATAGATTTTGGACAACATTTTGGCTTATAATGATGGCAGTTGGACAGTATTTGCTTGCATATAAAGTATTGAGAGTCTTACTACTTTTTCCAATCTTGGAAAACATAGGTCTGTTATTAGAGTGTCCTCCTAATGTAAAAAACCATAATTATTTAAAAACATAAACAACTCTTTATCAAAATAAATGATATATATTGACAAGGGCTATTGTAGTTACCACAGTAACAGAATGAAATGTGGTATAAGAAGAAATATTAAAAGCTTTAAATATGAATGTGATGGGGAGTCTCTGGGGGGCGGGTGCTGTCAGTTAAGCGCCAGACCCTTGGTTTAGGCTCAGGTTGTGATCTTAGGGTTGTGAGATCCAGCCCCATAGCAGTCACTCCGTGCTCAGCATGGAGTCTGCCTAAGATTCTCTCTTCCTCTCCCTCTGCCCCTCCCCCACTCACATGGGCACCCTCTCTCTCTCTGAAATAAATAAATATTAAAAAAATAATAAATGGGGGCGCCTCGGTGGCTCAGTGGGTTAAAGCCTCTGCTTTCGGCTCAGGTCATGATCTCAAGGTCCTGGGATAGAGCCCCACATCGGGCTTTCTGCTCAGCAGGGAGCCTGCTTCCCCCTCTCTCTCTGCCTGCCTCTCTGCCTACTTGTGATCTCTCTCCTCTCTGTCAAATAAATAAATAAAATCTTTAAAAAAAAATAATAATAAATGTAAGTGTAATGAACTTATAGTTGATAAATCTATAAAAAAAAACTGGTTTATTTACAAAAGCAAAATATTCATTCAGCACTATATCAGTTTCTGTGATTATGTGAAGATGTAGTAAAATAATCCAAGCAGACACTACATATTCAAATTTTCTCCTGGAAAAAGAAATTAATATGCATGTTTACTAGATGAATTGTATCATCTAAAAATAATGAGTTACTTCCACCTCAAATTAACCTTCAGGTATCACAGTTTTGGTTAGCATGTGTGCCTACCTTGAAATCCATTCTGACACAGGCAGCTAAAGGTGCTGTAAAGATCAACACAAGTCAACACAAGTGCCCCCTTTTGCACAGGCATCACTTAGGCACTCATCTACCTCAATCTCACAGTTATTATTTAGATACAAGCAAAGGATTCACTTCATTATAAATGTGTCACTGATACAACCTGCAACTAAATCTAAGATCTTGTTCAGTGTATATGAGATTTTCAACTCGTCTGCAAAAATTCAACACATTGCCTAATGCCATCAACTAGGTATGTACTCTTTCTGTTTTTGTTTTGATGTGACTACAACAGTGGCTTATTCTCATCTCAGTGTACCTAGGAGAATTCAAAATTAACATTATTTCCTTAAAATTAAACACATACATGACTGTTTTATATGATTATATAATGTTAACCAAACTTTCTCTGATAACTTTCCTTTTAAACAGTCCATTATATATATTTGAATCCTTTCTGAAGTTCTTTAAAAACAAAACAAAAACCGTAACTAAAACCTTCTCAGCTCCTTGTTTCTTTAAGTTACTGTTGGCTTGCAAATTGGCCCCTGTACATGGAGGGCAAGGAAATACAGAAGAAAGCTATTGAGCACTCCAGATTGGTAGGTGGTAAGTTTAATAATAAGGGAACTTTCCTACAAGGCCTGTCTTGGGCTGCCACAAAACCAGTAGATTTCTACATTTACCCACCAGAATCTTAACTTTATTTATCGTCTATAACTTGGTTCAGTCGTGTATTCAATCCAGATAATCTTAACATCTCCCTCTTTCAAGGTTATATCCTTAAAACAGCTCCCAGTGTGACAGTAGTGGGCAACATGAATATTCTAAGGAGAGAGGCAGGGGTAAGGAGCCTCCAAATGTCCCCGTATAACATGAGGGTCAACAAGCAATCACATCCTCTCAATGATCTCCTCCAGCAATTGCTATAAACTAAATTTATTTTCATATTCCCAAATTACTTTAGATAATTTCTAAGTAAAAAAGGTTTTTTTTCAAAATTATTTAAGGAAAGAATACATAGTGGAATTTCTCTCTTATTTCCTTGACTATTCATCCTCTGAATTCCCTTTTGCATATGGATAATTAACTACTTAGTAATTCTTTAATAAAAGTTAGAGACCATCTCTCATAATAGAAGGTGAAAATGCAAGTTACATTTTTCTCTCAGGTACCCCAAAATGTGGGTATGCAACCAAAAGCTGGCTAATATATCATGGACCCACCACAAAATTTGAAATTAAGCTGGTGATGACAAGAAACAGGGATGGAGAACTCATTTGTTTTGCAGGTGGCAACATCAGGACAACCATACCAGTTTTCCATGGTCCTACCGACAACACTGCTTCAGTGTTACCTAATGTCACTGTCATCCATGCCTACTGACATTGTGATAATATATGATGTTTCCTTATCATTTATGCCAATTTTCCACATCTGGTTCTAGAAGCTCCTACAGGTCCTACATGTAATGTTCTTTAATATACTCTAAATTAAATAATTTTCTTGTTAAACCACACTGAGTATATTTCTAATACCCACAGTGAATAACTCCACTACTGGTATGCACAACAATTTGTTTTTGCCATTATTATTAAATATTTATATTTCAATTTTACAGATAAAGCAACCGGGGAAAAACTAAAAGAGTTTTCAGATATCTGTAGTAAATATCATTAATGTTAACAAATCATTAATGTTAATCTATATTTCATGTCTTCTATTTTCAGGAGCAAAGAAGGTCATAACCACCAGCCTTTGAAGTTAGGGATACTGGTTTATACTTCCTTTTGCTGTTTTTGCCTGGTTTTGCATTCTGGATAATAGTGACCTCACTGAATTTCTTAGAAAGTTTTCAATATTCTCCTTATAGAAAGAATTGTAGAGAGGACATAGAGAAAAGGGAATTCTTGTGTACTGATGGTGGGACTGTAAATTGGTGCAACATTGCAGGAAACAGTATGGAGTTTCCTCAAAAAAAAAAAACAACAACAAATATATTGTTCAGTAATTCTACTACTAAGCATTTACCCACCCCCCAAAAAAAAGAAAGAAAAGAAAATGCTAATTCCAAAAGAAATATACACCCTTATGTTTATTGGAGCATTATTTATAACAGTCAAGATATGGAAGCAACCGAAGTGTCCACTGATAGATGAGTGAATATAGATGTAGTATCTATCTATCTATCTACAATGAAATATTACTCAGCCATAAAATATGATGAGATATTGTCATTCAGAACTACATGAATGGACCTAGAATGTATTACGCTAAGGGAAATAAGTCAGACAGAAAAAAATACTATTTCTTTTACAAAACATCCTTTATATGTGGAATTAAAACAAACAAACAAATGAACAAACAAACAAAAAACCAGAAACAGACTCATAAATACAGACACAAAGTGATGATTGCCAGAGGGGAGGGAGACAGGGAATGAAATAGGTAAAGGGGATTAAAAGGTACAAACTTCCAATTATAAAATAAAGAAGTCACAAAGATGAAAAGTACAGTATGGGGAACATAGTCAATAATATTGTAATAATTTTGAATGGTGACAGATGGTAACTATACTTATCACGGTGAGCATTGCACAATGTATAGAACTGTCAAATCCCTATCTTCTACACCTGAAACTAATATAACATTGTATGTCAACTATAATTCAATAATAAATATTAAAAAAAGAAAGAGTTGTGTATAGTTGACATTATTAATTACTAAAATATTTGATAGAATTCACTGGTGCAACCATCCGACCGATGTTTTTCTTCAGGGTTAATTATTCAATTATAACTCAATTTTGTTGAGTTATTGTTATTTGTTCATTTTTTAAAATTTCTAATTGTATTTTTTTAAGATTTTATTTATTTATTTGACAGAGAGAGAGATCACAAGTAGGTAGGGAGACAGGCAGAGAGAGAGAGAAGCAGGCTCCCCGCTGAGCAGAGAGCCCGATGTGGGGCTCAATCCCAGGTCCCTGAGATCATGACCTGAGCCGAAGGCAGAGGCTTTAACCCACTGAACCACCCAGGCAACCAAATTTCTAATTAAGTTTTGTGTTTTGTGCCTTTCTGGGAATTTTTGTAGTCCCTCTATGCTTTCTAATTTGTTGGCATGAAGTTGTTCATAATAATTCCTATGACCTTTTAAAATTTCTGTAGTGTTATAATGATGCTCCCTCTTCTATTCCTGGTATTAACAAAGTGTGTGTGTGTCTCTCTCTTTTTAGTCAAACTAAAGATTTATCAATTTGTAATCTTTTAAAAAAAATGAGATTTTTGTGTGGTTGATTCCTGTTTTTTGTTTTCTATTTTATTGATTTCTAATTCAATCTCTGTTGTTTTCCTCTTTAGTTTACTTTGGATTTAATTACTTTCTTTTTCAAGCTTGTTGAGGTCCAAGTTTAGATTACTTACTTTAGGTACTTTTTTCTAATATAAGCATTGAGACCCATAAACTTATATCTAAGCACTTCTTTAACATACATTTTGATTTTCTGTATTCATTTCCATTCCATTCAAAAAATTTTTTCAAATATCTCCTGTTATATTTCTTTGTGCTATTTATATGTAGTTTAATTTCCCAAACATCTTTCTGGAGTTGAGTTTTAATTAATTCTATTGTGGTCTTTTTAAACCTAATATATTGTCCTTGTGGGAAATGTTCTATGTGTTTAAAAAGAATACGTAGTCTGCCATTCTGCTGTAGCTAGGTGGAGTTTTCTATAAATGCCAGTTGGACCTGCTAGTTGATGTTAACTCTTCCATATATTAACTGATTTTTCATCTAGTTGTTCTATTATTGTGATGAAGTTATTGAAATCTCCAACTATACTTGTTAATGTATTTCTCTTTTGAATGTTTCATTTTTGGTTACTGCATACTGGAGTTTTGTTGATAGATGTGTATATATTTATGGTTGTTATATCTTTCTGATGTATTGATCCTTTTGCCATCATGAAATTTTGCTATTTGTCTCTTATAATATTTCTTGTCTTAAAGAAATTTTGTGGAATATTAAGAAAGCTCCTCCAGCTCTCTTATGTTTACTCTTCATATGATATCTTTTAAACATCAGTTAAGTTTTAACCTATTTGAGTCTTTGAATATGAGCACATAATTTAATGTTGCTTTCTTTATCTAGTCTGACACTTAGTCTTACGATTAGAGTGGGCTCCAATCTTAGTTTAACAGACAAAATCTTCAAAGCAGCTGTTATAAATATGTTCAAAGAATTAAAGAAAACTGTATTTAAAAATTAAATTAAAAATTAAGTTAAAATATGATGAAAAGTACACTGGAAGTATGAAATTCCAATAAAGAACTATAAAATAAATAATTAAATATAAATTCTACACTGGAAAATGCGAATAACTGAAATAAAAAGTTTTCTAACTGGGCTTAATAGCAGATATTAGACAACTGAAGAAAGTCTCAGAATTCTAAGACAGATCAATAGAAATTACATATACTAGCCAATTCACTAGGACCAACTAAAACACTAAGTAATCCCATAAAAGTTAACTTTGTTACCAAATGATTGGCCTTTGTTGCATAACATGAAGTTGGGTTTTAATCATATTTCTAAGGTCCCCACTTCTATCACCATTAACATACTGCTCTTTCTCTTTCTCCATCTATCCTACTGGATTTTCCCAAGGATTGACTATTTCTCTTATTTTTCCTTTCTGTGCCCTTTGATTTTAAGGCTTTTCATATACTTCTATAAACATGTTCCCTCCTCCTTAAGCCTGATTCTCACTTTTGACCCAATTCCTAGTACCTGTTTCAAACCTAACTCTGGTCATACCATTATCTCAAATTAAACACCTCAAGACACGTAAATCTTTCTCATATTAAAATGTTATTAATGATAAAATAAGTCATATCTCCAGCAATAGTTTACTGAATAGTTTACTGAATTCTCTTTAGGATTCCTTTTGGATTAATTATTCTGCTAATTAGGAAATGGACGTATATTGGTAAATACAACACATACTAGTAAATTTTATTTGCAGAGAAAACTTCTTTATGTGGAAATCTATTTACTGTAATTGTTTTGCATGTTATTGTCATGTTTTGCGTTATAGCCTTTAGCAGGAGTCATATCTATAATTTAAAAGAGTTTAACAAAGTAACAGGAGTATAAGTCTTATTTAAAGACAAATAAGACATGAGTTGTTATTTAGGAGCCTAATACATGTATGAATAAAAGATCTACATCTAGTTTCGTTACTTCAAAATGTTAGAACATCAAGGATAAAAGGAAAACTTGAAATGTTTCTGGAAAAATAAATTACTTGCAGTAATGAAATAATAGAACAATCCTCTTTCTCAAACATTCTCAAGAAGTTACTTTTAAGATGTGCTTCTAGGGATGGGGCGCCTGCGTGGCTTAGTCAGTTAGGCATCCCGCTCTTGATTTCGCTCAGGTCATGCGTGATCTCAGGGTGACGGGATCCAGCTGTGTCGGGCTCTGCGCTCAGCGGGAAGTCTGCTTCTCTCCTTCCTCTTCCTGTGCCCCTCTGCATGCTCTCTCTCTCTCCTCCCCCCTTCTCTCTCTCAAATAAATAAATGTTAAAGAAAAAAAAAAGATGTGCTCCTAGGGAAAAAAGAGAAATGTTATATGAAAATATTCATTTAATTCAGGAATACAGTGACAAGTGATCCTATAATAATGGCTGGCAAAAATCATTGTCTAAATTAGTGAATGCTGAAGAAACTCTTTTTTCAAGGATAGTTTTGTGGATCCATTCTACATATAAAGTGGACATAAAGCTGTATACTACATGTAAAACTTAAATAAGAAGAAACCAATTCTTTTTAAACACAAATAAAGAAGTCAATGAGAAATTTGAGCAGAAATGTAAAAGTGTATAAAGAATGTGATGGTCTAAATCAACTAAATTTGACCTGAGCTGAACTGATTCAGTGTAAAATAAAATAAACTATTAGATCTCAGAGCTAGAAATACTGTCCTTCAAATGGACTTGGATTGCAACACAGGAAACTTCAGAAAACAAATGCAATTCTAGCACCACTTCATCAGTGAAGAATATTTACATATGCATAATAATATAAATGTGATTTGTTTTCAACTTGTAAACTCAACTTTTAAACAAAGTACAGCTGACAATTATAATGTATTCAAACAGTGATAATGTAAACACAAAAAGAAGTGATGGAATTTGGTAGGTGGAAAGAGTTAATTGGGAAAGAGAAGAGTAAGAGCACCGATATCCTCAATTTTAATAAAAGTCAAGATAGGGCATCTGAATTTGATTAAAAATAAAAGCTTAAATTTATTAACATTGTGAACATAAGAACTAAAAATAATAACATCTATTGGGAAAAAGTTGGAGAGAAAAGGTGCTTCAGGGAATTAATGAGAAGATTCATCTTTCATAATGGAGAACCAATAACTAATATGCATAATACATTCACAAAACTCAAAAGAGCAAATACATTTTTTGAATGAGCAAATAAGGCATAATAGAATAAAATAAGGAACTATTTAAACATTTTTGTCTCTATTTAGCAGACTTGCAAGTAGGGAATCTGTTGTTTTTTATGGAAGTTGTTTTGATTTTTATTTACCATGTTCAATGCTCAAATTTGTTTTTTGCTTGTTTTTAAAAATTGTAACAATTTCAATAACATTTTGTGAAAATATCTCCTCTCTCATGAAATACTTGAATTTAAATGGATAAATATATGAAAGGTTAGTGCGAAGTTCATAAAAATTACTACTTCTGTGACTAGCATTAGGTAAGCTCAGATATATGGTTCTCACTTTTATAATCATTACAACACAGAAGCTAAACCTGAATTTTCTATTGTGCTATATATAAAGTTTTCAAGTGTTGTATTCAGCCATGATTCATATAACACCATTCTGTGAATTATTCAATTATGCAAAAGAGACTTTGTAGCTAATTCTAAAAAAAAAACAAAAACATTTTACTATATTTTGAAGTTAATTTATAATCAGTACCTCTACTCGAATAATATATTTTAATAAAATAGTGGTTTTCTACAAAAAAAGAACCATATAGCAGCAGAAATATGGATTTAACAAGAGAAAAATAAATACAAAGAGAAATAAATTCATTTAGGAAAAGTTAAAAGCTGATCCATTGTGAAATATTGTTATCAATCTCTTGCAAATTTGATCTATCTATATATACATATATATATCTGTAATATCAAACTGAGAATCTGAAGGCGGCATTTCTAGTCAACTCAGTTATAGATACAATAGCTTATATGCCAAAACAAAGCATGATTTCCATTTTATGAAAAAAAAAGAAAAGATTGCTTCCTTTAACTGTGAAGAAATGTTTTACCGAATTTCTGTGGATCTCTCTCTTGCTATGATTTTAGAAACAAGGGATTTTTTCAGAGAAGAGCTTGAAGTAATGTTTTCTAAAATTACCCATTTTAGTGTATGGTTTATGTATCTCCAGATCAAACCAGCTGGGTCACAATTATATAGTGTTTACTATCTTTACATCTACTTACTTCTGTAATCCTATAATAACCTTAGAAGGCAGGTACTGTTCTTATCTCTATTTTAAAGGTGTGGGATTTAGATAAACAGAGGTTATATAAACTTGCTTACTTCTCTCATCTGGTAAGTGACAGCTGTAATTCAAATCTAAGCAATCTGCTGTCAGATTTCTTATTCTTTATACTTCATTCATTTTAATGGGATTTCTCACTCTGTAGAATCACTCCATATATTTCTGGTTATTTGTGCCAATAGACTAATTCATTTGATTACCAAAAGACATGTGGCTTTCCCCTCATCTCCTGTTCTGGATCTCTCTATGAAAACGTTGCCTATTGTAATGTCTCCTGTCAAGGATTTTGAGTCCCTAAAACGTGAAGGAGCACTTTCAAAGTTCATTCCAAAAGCTGAGGCAGGAGTTCCAAAGCAAATCAGCCCAGGTTCCCTATAATCATACCACTAATCCATTTAGCTATCTGCCTACTCGTTTGTGTGTGACAGCAAGTGAAGTAGAATATAGAAACTTAATGTTGTGGGTTTATAAAATGAATTCAAGAATATGGCTAAAAATGCTGTATCTTAAGGATTTTAGGTTGTCCACTAACTTGATCCTAATATTTCTAGCATACAGTACCGAAGAAAATCTAGCCAGTTACATCATTAGCAGTGCTCATTACATAACAATGCATTGTTGATTCAAGAATAATTGCTCTTGATCCTAAGGCCAGAAGGTCATGAGAGGGTCCTCCTAGAGAGGATGTAGGTAACTTTTCTAAGACATCCTTGCAGGTGACACAAGATGAGTTTCATATAGCTGTTTCTTAAAGTTTACATCAACATAATCTTGTTTTTATGCACACTAAAGTTCAAACAGGTAAACATTATTCTGTAGGCATTTAGTACCTATTTCTTCTTAACTATATTTAGAAATGGATCATGGGATACTAAGGCACAGGTAAATTTAGATCTTCCTGAAAAGGTGTTTTTTCCCTCCAGTCCAATTTTTTTTAAAAGATTTTATTTAATTATTTGACAGAGAGAGAGAGAGATCACAAGAGAGAGAGATCACAAGCAGGCAGAGAGAGAGGAAGAAGCAGGCTCTCCGCGAAGCAGGGAGCCCGAGGCGGGGCTCTATCCCAGGACCCTGAGATCATGACCTGAGCCGAAGGCAGAGACTTAACTCGCTGAGCCACCCAGGTGCCCCCCTCCAGTCCAATTTTTGATAAATGTTGACTAGAAATAAGTTTTAGATTATATTAATTTATACTGGGGGAGCTGGTATCTTGCTTTCACTATAAAATCAAAACTCCATGCTTCAGCAAATAACTGAGCTTACACAAGTATTCAGAACAGGGCGATGGAATTTTGTGGAAACTGAAAAGCCTATTGTTGAAGCAAAAGTTTCACCAAAGTTAAACAAGCAAGAAAAACCTGATTCAAGGCTATTGTAATTGAGAAGAGAGGTCTGAACTGGATCTCCTCCTCCTCCCCCTCTCCCTCCCCTTCTTTTCCCCTTCCCCCTCCCCTGCCCCCCTTCTTCTTTCAAATTTGACAGTTAAGTTTTAAAATTCATGTAAATCTTGAATTTTACAATCATATTTAATCCTTGTTAAGATATGGATTTTCTGTAGCACAGTACATATATATTTGTATGGAAACTTGACAAGATGATGCTTCAGTTACTCTTGTGACTTTCACGAAGCCTTACATACATCCCCTAGGGTATAGTGCTCTAGCCTGAGAAGTACGGACTTAGAGAATAAAGTAAAAAGCTCCCAGTGTAGTCTCTACAGAAACATCAAAACCTGTACCTGGCCTACCTTCTAGGTAGGATCTCTCTTATCCTGCTCTTTTTCTCATGCATCCTCTCCTCCAAGCAATACCAACAACTTTTAAAATACCTGTGTGATTTTGCCTGGTTCCTTTTTAAAACTTTGATGAAAAGTCATCTCAGGGAGCCTCTGCCTATTTTTTCCAGGTACAGGCCATTTCCCCCTTCTATATTATTTATACCTTCCTCTGTACGCAGTTGCTTATGTATCTGTCTCCTCCTTAAAAATGTAGGTTTATGAAACATATATATATATATATATGCCATTCTGGCATCTCTGGAACTTGAAATAGCTACTGACACATATTGGTGCTCAAAAAATATTTGTTAAATGAATGAAAAACTGAATGCACATAAATGGCAATGGTAGAGTATCTCTAAAGGGCAGATAATCATTTCCAAACCTGTTTAGGACAATTCATTAACAAAACACTAAAATTCCAAGTGATATAATGAATATCATAAAGTTTGTCAGAATTACAATTTATGATTGACTCTTTTCAATTTCTGATTATGTTCCACATGATTTGACAACAATAAGCTGCATTTAAGATGTGCATGTATATGACTTTAGAGCTTTATTGCCAAAATGTAGATAGAATTTAAATGAAATTTCTAATTTGATTCAGTGAGCAGTGATAAAGTCTCCAAGTGTTCAGCAAATAAATTATTAAGCGTAACCAGTTTGAATACATTCAATAAAATAGTATCTGTGCATCCTTTTAGTTTGTGAGTTTTGGATATACAAATTGAATAATCAAGAATTTGGTATCTTATGTTAAAATAAGTTTTAGATGTTAATTTCTAAATAATCTTAATTTTCTTTTCTCATATATTTCCAGGTCTATATTTCAATTCTGGCTAAAACACACACAGATACAAATTAGTTTTCCTTTTCCATGTTTAGTTAGCTCTTTATTTGTTTCTTGATATTTTCTTCAGCCCAGTTTATTCATTTGTTTCTTCCATGTGGGCTAAATCAGACTGTGATAGGTTTCTCTTCACAGAAACCATAAAATAGGAATGATCCACTGATCAAAAAAGCAAACCTAAAAACCGGATTCCTGTGTCTTACATAGTATCTCCAACATTCTACACTTTCTTTACTCTGTCTTCATTTTCTTCATTACCCTTATCCTTTGTGATTTGCCTAGATGCTAAATTTTTTCCCATCTTCTCCTGTCTAGTGATTGTTGCTGTCATTTTTAATTTATTCATTCTACATTTAAATATACATTTTTCTACCTACCATTGCCAGTTCACTTAAATAAAATTATCATTTGATTTATAGAAAACATCAACCATTCCACAACTTCTACATAACAGACTCCCAAGCAAAATCTCCCATCCTGACAGGAACTCTAAGATTGAGCAACTAGTTAAGTATCAGCTGACAACACCACCTGGATATCTATTAAGCACTTCAAGTTCAAAGTGGGCAAAACAAAACCCTAAACAGCCTTATCTTCATTTTTCCTTATTAACTATGATAAACTGCAAAACCTAAGAGTTACTTATTCCTCTTTACTTTCACTGAATTTACCAGCAAGTCCTGGCAACTTTACTTCTAAGAATATCTCAAATCTGTCTACTTATCTCTATTGCAATTGCAAACGTCCAAGTCTATCATAATTCTCTCTCTCCCAAGTGAGAATACTAATTATTTTAACTATAATATTAAATATTCACCCTCACTTTACTATGGTCTGCATTCACATCCAGAGTGATTTCTTTTAAACAGAGTATAATGATGATATATAAATCCAGTATGACAGCTTCTGGCAGCACTTGAAATAAAATCCAACTTCTTTGCCTTCTATAATGTGGTGTCCAACAACTTTTCAGCCCACAACTCATACTACTTCTTTCTTGTTCACTGGGTTTCCAGACATATTGTACTTCTTCAGGTTCCTAACACACCTAACTAATTTTTCATCTGACGGTCTTGTACTAGCAGCCCTCAAAACCTAGAACAGACTAGGTCAGAAGATGGCGGAGGAGTAAGAGGCGGAGATAGTGTCTGATCCCAAAGTTCAGCTAGATAGTTATCAAACCACTCTAAACAACTAGAAACTTAGCAGGAAATAGAAGAGAAGATGAACAGCACCTCTAGGAACAGAAAACTGACTACTTTCCAGAAGGTAGGATGTGCAGAAAAGTGAATCCAAAGCGACGGGAAGATAGACCGCGGGGGGAGGGGCTGGATCCTGGCAAGCCACAGAGCAGCAGAGGACAAAATCGGGACTTTTAAGAAATCTGCTCCACGGAGGGACATCGCTCCAGAGGCTAAGCGGGGCGTGGAGCCCTCATGGGGACAGCGTGGTTTCAGGACCCGTGGGGTCACAGAAAGACCGGCGGTGTCTGAGGGTGGCAGAGCTCCCAGGTATCAGAACAGGGAAGCCAACAGCAGAGACTGAGCTGAACAGTGAGCTACCAGCTCGGGCTTACCTTGAACTGTGATCCTGGCACAGTCAGGCCACTGCTTTTCGAGCAGGGACCCCACAAGGGGCAGATCTGGAGAGACCCCCCTCATTCCTCCTCTGGGAGGAGTGGCATGGTAGCTCGTGGCAGGAATCTGCTGGGTTTGGAGACTCCAAACGGCCGTGTGCCAGGGACAGAAACGCTCGGTCGCAGGCCTGGTGAGCTCGGAGCGCGGCCGGAGACCAGGGAGATGGGAGGGACTGACTGCTTTTCTTTGAGGGCGCACTGAGGAGTGGGGCCCCGAGCTCTCGGCTCCTATGGGCAGGAGACTGGGAGGACGCCATTTTCATTCCCCTCCTCCAATGCTGTACGGAAAGCGTTCAGGGAACAAAAACTACTAGAGCGAACCCGAGCAGATTAACTAGCCCAGCCCCTGGCAATTCCAGGGTAATTTTCGGGTGCAATTCCACCTCGGGCAAAGACACTTGAGAATCTCTGCGACAGGCTCCTCCCCCAGAAGATCAGCAAGAATATCCAGCCAAGACCAAGTTCACCGACAAAGAAAATGGCAGAACTCCTGAAAGGAAAAAGCAACACATAGAATTCATGGCTTTTTTTCCCCACAACCCTTTAGTCTTTCAGAGTTAAATGCTTTAAATTTAATTTTTTTCTTACTGTATTTTTTTTATTTTGTTTATATTTTTATTTTTCCTCTTTCTTATTTTAACGTTTTTTAACTAGTATCTAATCAACACCTTTTTAAAAATCTTTTCTAATTTTCACTGTTACATATTTTATCCCCTCATTGTATTTAACCTTATTTTTTTTGTATACATATAGGGTTTTTTTTTTTTTTTAAATTTTGGGATACACTTTCTTCAAATAGATCAAAATATACCCTAAATCTAGCATACGGCTTGGATCTAGTCTCCAGTCTGATTACATTCTTTTCTCTTTTATTCTTTTTTTTTTC
>CM052886.1:81367287-81424430 GCA_028534135.1 Potos flavus | reverse complement strand
GGGCGAGCCTGGTGGTGGGTATTGAGGAGGGCACGTATTGCATGGAGCACTGAGTGTGGTACATAAACAATGAATCTTGTAACACTGAAAAAATAAAATAAAAGTATTTGGGAAAAAAAAAAAAAAACATACCAATCACCTCACATGTTTACTTTTTGTGTGTGAAATGCTTAAGATCTATTCTCTAAGCAAATTTCAAGTGTACAATTCTATTAACTATAGTCACCATGCTGTACATTAGATCCTTAGAATTTATCATCTTAAAAATGAAAGTCTGTACACTCTGACTTGTTTATATCCCCATTTCCTCTACTACGCAGCCCCTGGCAATAATCAATCTACTCTGTGTCTATTAGCATGCTTTTTTCTTTTTTTCTTTTTCGGATTCACATATCTCTTTTTTTTTGTTTTTTAAGATTTCTTTATTTGTTTATTTGAGAGAGAGGAGGGGGAGAGGGAGAGGGAGAGAGAATCTTGAGCAGACTCCCTGCTGGGAGGGAGGGCTCAAGGCAGGGCTCAATTTCACAATCCTGAGCTCACAACCTGAGCTGAAACCAAGAGTCATAAACTCAACCAACTCTACCACCAGGCGACCCATAGATTCGCATTTCTTAGATATGTGAGATACATAGATATATATATATATCTCACATATTCTTTATCTATCCATCCATCGACAGCACTTTGGTTGTCTCCATATGTTAGCTATTATGAATGATGCCATAATGGAATATTATTCAGCCGTGAAAAGGAAGGAAATCCTGCCATTTGTGATAACATAGATGAAGTCGGAGGGCATTTTGTTAAGTGAAATAAACCACACAGAGAAAAGCACATAACATATAATACCAGCTGTATGTGCCATCTTTTTTTTTTTTTTAAAGATTTTGTTTATTTATTTGACAGAGAGAGAGAGACATAGTGAGAGAGAGAATACAAGCAGGGGGAGTGGAAGAGGGAGAAGCAGGTCTCCTGCGGAGCGGGAAGCCCAATGCAGGGCTTGATCCCCGGATCCTGGGATCATGACCTGAGCTGAAGGCAGACGCCTAACTACTGAGCCGGCCACCCAGACACCCCCTGTACGTGCAATCTTAAAAAAAAAAAAGCAAACTCACAGTAACAGATCGTACAGAGTAGAAATGTGATGACTGCCAGGGTGCCAGAGGCTGGATGGAGGGGGAAATGAGGATATTCATAAGATATATATATATATATATATATCACATATATATCTTGATCTTTCTATATCTATATATATCTATATATAAATATACATGCACACACAATAGAATATTGTTCTATAGGTTTCTGTTTACCTGTCTGTATCTCCTATTCAACTGAAAGCAAAACTCTTTTCTCATTTGTTCACTATTTAATTCTCTATGCCTATTATCAATTTGATTCAATGAATATTAAATGCATAATTTTAATTATAAAATAAGGATAAAAACAGAAAATAACGTTAAAATGAATTCTGTTCTACATTAATGAGAAATTATTCAAATATTTATCATTTTTTATTTCACAATTTATGTTTAAAATGACATTTACTAGCTTATCTCTCTTCCTTAGGATGTACAAAACAAAACCAGGCATTCATTTTTCTCTCTTGGACACACTCTTTTCATTTTCATTGTAACAAAGACTTTTACAAAGCCACATAAAAGGAATGTATTTGTAATGGATAACGGCAAAATATAAAAAGTATTTATCACAGGCTAAAAATATATATATATAAAATAATATAGTTTAGAAAGAAAAATGTTTATTTAAAAGAATACAAGAAATTGCAAAGTCACCATAGAGATAAAAAATATTAATATATAAACTATCAAATAGGAATATTAATTTTCAGCCTCTTCAATATCAGAAAATTTGTTTGGAAAATGCACATAAAGTTAAAAATACAGGAAAATACTTCTAAATAATCAGAATAAGAATCTTCTGCTTTAGAAATGGGTTTTGGAGAAAAGATGATAGTACTGGGATAGTTTTTAAAGTTCTTTGAATATCCACCTAAAATCAGACAGCATTAGATAATATAACCAAAAACCCACGTGTAGTATTTAAAACACAATTTGGTGGCACAGTATCCCCACAAACATGCACACACACCATAAACAACAGCTATTAAATATATTCACAAAAACTAAGAACTGTGTGCCACATGCATCCGTTCAAATGATAGCCTTGGGGAATAACAGGGCATCTTACAGACCTGAAGATAAGAGAAACCCAAAATAATTATCATATATTCACTAGAAAGCATAGCAAGTCAACTTGAAAACAACAGTGAGGGTTAGAACTATGTGTCTGCTCTTATAATGGATGCGTACAAAGAAAGAACAGCCAAAATGTAATTTTGCAAATTGCAAAATGCACAAAAAAATGCATTCAGAGAAGTGTAGCTGCATAACTTAACTGAGCCGAGGTGGCTCAGTCGGTTAAGCGTCTGCCTTTGGCTCAGGTCATGATCCCAGGGTCCTGAGATCCAGTCCCGCATCAGGCTCCTTGCTCAGTGGGAGTCTACTTCTCCCTCTCCCTGCCTCCCACTCTGGTTGTACTCTCTCTGTCAAAGAAAGAAATAAAATCTTAAAAAAATAAAAATAAAAAAGTAAATTCACAAAACTGCCACAGCTCTCTTCCTGAACAGGTCCCCACACTGGGGAGAAACTGTTCAAAATGGAATAAAAAGTAAAAAGGATAGGGACAATAGAGTAAAGGAGGGAGATCAGACAGTCTTGAGGAAAAGGGACAGACCAAGGACATTAGGGCAGGCAAGCCACATATAATAAACAACAACAAAAAACAACAAAGGGAGCCCTGTGAGGTAAGGAAAGCTAGCCTGATTTATTTGTCTTTCTCAATGTCCAAAAAGACTATTAACATAAAAAAAAATAAGCAACACAGAGTATCAAGGTTAACTCTAATATAAATGAAAAGAATAAGAAAAAAAATGATATCATTATGGACAATGAAAGTTTCTGAAATAATGAAATAAAATGACAGAGGAGTCAAAAAATCAGATCAAATTTGCAGAGTATTACTTCAAAATGAGCTAAAAGACATTAAGAAAATAGCATAAGCTATGAATGAACAATATACAAACAAATTAGAAAAACTCAGTAATGAGGTCACAGAACTCAGAAAAGAATCAGCAAAAGAAAACATTTCAAAAAGAACATAACAAAGAATGAGCACAACAGATAATTACTTAGGATAATTAGAAGATGGAAAATAAAACCAGAAATTAAGAAAGAAATATAAAGGATTGGAGAGAAATAAACAAATATTGAAACTAGGCAACAAAGATTCAATGTATGAATAAAGGGTTCCCTAAAAAATAAAATTAAGGAAACCAAAAAAAAAAAAATTATTACTTCATTTTAGTAAAATTACTGCACCTTAAGGGAAAAATGCAACTTCTGGCCATAAAGAAAGGGAAAAAAGCAGCAAGTGATTTATAATGAAAAATAATTAGATTAACATCAAACGTTTCAATAGAAACAGTATGCCAAAAGAAAATAAAATATTTAAGTACTTAAAATTTACAATACTTAGGAAAGAAAGAGAAAATGAAAACAAAGGATTTTATACCAAGCAAATGTACTCTCAAGTATAAAAAGCACAGATCTATGATTATCAATACACAAGAATTGAAGGGTTATTATTCCCATGAGCCCTCCCTGAGGAATCCTCTAGAGTTTAAGCTTTAGGCAACCAAAAGAATAGGTTGCTAAGGAGTATACAGAGTATATATATATTTACTTGCAGGAATAAACTAAAGGAAGGATAAAAAGGAAAGTGCACTGTATATATTGCTAATAGGTTCAGACTACAGAGATACAGCATAAAAAAATTAGTGAAAAAAGCTCATGAACAAAAATTAAAATATTATCCATAATTACATTGATATTATTAGCATTTTTGTTCTTTTATGTTTATACGGCAGAATAAAGTAAATGAGTAATAATGGGATAGCGTGATTTTATTATCCCTTGTATTCTTGAGACTAGGATTTTAAATTTGAAGACACAATATACAGACATTACACAGGAGATGTTAGATTCTATAATGCTGAATTCGAATTGGTAGTTCCAGAAAGAATAAAGAAGCTGAATTCTGCCACACACTTAAAAACACATTTTAAAAATGGGAACAACTAAACAGTGGTGTTTAGACATGCACAATTGAATGAAAAAAATAGGAAATAAAAAAGCAGGAAAGTGATTCTGTAAAAATCAGAAGAATGGCTGCTTTTGAAGGGAGGGGTTCACATTGACACTGGAGGGACTTCAGGGTTATCTAGTAATGTTCACTTCTATGTGATTATAAGGGTGTGTTACCTAGTTCACCTTAAAATAACTTATTAAAATATGTGCTTATTTTGTGTGATTTAATATATTTTAATAATAAAAACTGGAAATAAAGGGTTAAAATTGTTTTTAAACTTTGAAAGACAAACAAAAATGAGAGACCTACAATTCCCTTTGAGACTACAATATGTTGCTCCCATGGCAAGACCTGGCCCCAAACTCAGCAATTATTCATTTCTTCAGCTCCTATTTTTCAGTCAATATAGGAATCTCAGGATCACAGCAGGTGAAGCACTAAGTTTTTGGGGTTTTTTTCTCTAGTTGTATTGCATCCAAAAATTATCTTTCTGAGTAAATTTCATACAGTGCTGCCCTCATGGTGCCTGAATATGGCCACTCTCACCCACGGCTTTGACAAAACTTTGGAGAGACTATGTGGCAAAATGTTACCAAATACAAACATCTTGTAGTGACTATTACAAAGGGAAAGTTTAGTAATTTTACAAAGGTTATACTGTGAAATCCATTCTCAGGATACATTTCAACCAGGAACTTACACTTTCCCTTTGCAGTAGGGAGGAGGTGAGCACAAAATGGTAGAGAAGCAGTATACTAAAGGCAAACTAGAGTGTCAGATCAGAGTAGTTAACAGAACCAAAAGAGAAGCTGATTTGTGGGAATGATTAGCTATTGGAGAAGGTTTTAAATGAGAACATTTTTAGGAATATAATTCACTGCCAAATCAGATGAAGACATGCCTTTGTTTCAAGAGGAAAAAAAAAAAATGACCAGGTAAACTGATGTGTGCTTCACCGAAGCATGTAACAGCAAAAAAAAAATATTCAGACAAGATAACTCTAATAAATAAGATATATTATTGGCTAGGAGTTTCAGTAACTTTCAGAAGAACATGTTGAAGTGGCATTAAAATCATGTGATATGATGCAAGTAGTCATTGTGTATAATTATACTAAAATTACTGCCTAATAAAATGTATATAATTTTCATTTCATGTTGTGGATTCTCATCCAGTCTTCTTGTTATCGTCAGTATGTTTGTAGGAGGACTTAGGAGTTGTGAACATGAGTTCTTAGTCACTGTTTTGAACATTCTTGTCCCTTAAACACTATGTTTGTATCCCACCAGGACTTTGGATACATACGTTGAAAAGCAAGGGCTTAATAACCTACCACTTCTATGATTCACTGATTTCATGATTTAGCAAAAACACTGCCTATGTATATTCACAATATTAAATGGTTTTAGTATCACCAACAGCTTAAAAAGTTCTTCACATTTTGAAAGAAGTAAATATTGTTTAGAGGATGGGAACACTATATAAATGTTCAAGCTTTTTGCATATATATTTTAACTACCTTTTTTATTTTAAAGATTTTATTTATTTATTTGACACAGAGAGAGAGATCACAAGTAGGCAGAGTGGCACAGCAGGAGAGGGAGAAGCAGGCTCCTCGCTGAGCAGGGGGCCCGATGTAAGGCTCGATTCCCGGACCCCAGGATCATGACCTCAGCCAAAGGCAGATGCTTAATCGACTGAGCTACCCAGGTGCCCCTTAACTACCTTTTAAACAATTCAACAAAATATATATTAGTTAAAAATTTATGTATTTTTCCTTATAGTTTTAGCTTTACTAAAAGCTTATGAGAAAAAGAGACATTTTATTAATAATCTGAGGAAATTCAGGTTAATTAATGTTCAGATGAATTCAGAAGATTATATTATTAGGGGTACATAGTGCATTTTCTAAATTTATTGTATAAGTTTGTTTTAATTCAAAAATTTCTTATGATACCACCTTGTATAGAACTTTAGTTCCTGGATCAATGATGTATACTTTTTTAAGTTATTATTTAAATTCCAATTAGTTAACATACTGTGTAATATTAGTTTCAGGTGTACAATACAGTGATTCCAAAATTCTATAGAACACCCGGTGCTCATCACAACAAGTGCACTCCTTAATCCCCCTCACCTATTTAATCCACCTCCCTCTCCCCTCTGCTAACCGTAGTTTGTTCTCTATAGTTAAGAGTTTGTTTCTTGGGTTGTCTCTCACTCTCTCTTTCCCCTTTGCTCATTTGTTTCGTTTCTTAAATTCCACATATGGGTGAAATCATATGGTATTTGTCTTTCTCTGATTATTTTACTTAGCATATACTCTCCAGCTCGGTCCATGTCTGTGCAAATGGCAAGATTTTATTCTTTCTTATGACTGAGTGTATTCCAGTCGTGTGTGTGTGTGTGTGTGTGTGTAATATCTTCATTATATAAAATGCTGCTATAAACATCAGTGTGCATATATCCCTTCAAATTGGTATTTTTGTATTCTTTGGGTAAATATCTACTAGTGAAGTTGCTGGATCATAGGATATTTCTATTTTTAACTTTTTGAGGAACCTCCATACTGTTTTCCAGAGTGGCTCCATACTGTTTTCCAGTTTGCATTGGTAAGGTAGAATCTCAGCTTTTCAGAGTCTGAACTTTCTTTCTCTCTTTTTCTTTTCCTTTTTCTTTTCTTTTCTTTTTTCTTTTCTTTTCTTTTCTTTTCTTTCTTTCTTTCTCTCTCTCTCTTTCTTTCTTTCTTTCTTTCTCTCTCTCTCTCTTTCCTTCCTTTCTTCCTTCCTTCCTTCCTTCCTTTCTTCCTTCCTTTCTTTCTTTCTTTCCTTCCTTCCTTCCTTCCTTCCTTCCTTCCTTCCTTTCCCTCCCCTCCCCTCCTCCCCCCTTTCCTTCCTTCCTTCCTTTTTAAGATTTTATCTATTTATTTGACAGAGAAAGAAAGAGCACAAGCAGGGGGAGCAGCAGAGGGAAAGGGAGAAGCAGGCTTTCTACTAAGCAGGAAGCCCAGAGTGGGGCTTGATCCCAGGACCCTGAGATAATGACCTGAGCCAAAGGCAGACGCTTAACTGACTGAGCCACCCAGGGACCCCCAGAGTCTAAAATTTCTAAGGAGAATCATATTAACTCTTGGAGAACTGTTAACTCATCAGGTCTAACATGTAGCAAATTGAAAAATTTCATTTGAAATTAAAATTCACTAAAATATATAAATATCTGGTTATTTATCTGGTAGGCAGCTATGGTGAAATCCCATACTTCAATTTTTACAGGGCTTGGAAGCCGATTCATCAATGTCTACTCCAGTTTTTATCTGACAGAAAAGAAAACCAAACATTAAAACAGTAAATCAAGTTAGATTTGAGGAAACAGTAAGTTACTTTACAGTCCAAATGACAACTACATAATATAATCATAAGAGGTTGGTTCCACCACATCTTATTTTTTGCTGGGCAGTTTTAAAGGTAAGCATGATAGATCATAACTGTTATTTATACAAATTAAATTTTCCAAAGAAAAAGATCTACAAAAATTGGAAGTAAATTTAAAAATATATTTGTGACATTTTTATTATGGTATCTTAAGAAACTTGTTTTTATTGCTACTTAAAATTAGGAAAAAATGAACTAAAATATGTTTGTGTTATATTTCTGTTTTCTTTTTTTTTTTTTTTTTTTTTTTTGGTTATCTTTCAAAAGTACCGAAGTATAAGGTACTATTTTGCTTTTTTCATGATAGATTGAATAATGATGAAAAATGAACAGAGTCAAAATTACCTACGTCTCACCATTATTAGTTTATTCCTACAATGAATTTGTGTATATATTCCTATATGATATATTCCTAAATGATATATACATATTCTTAAATGATAATAGGTATAGATAATATATCACTAATATAAATGGTTAATTTATTTATATCATTTCTTTCACTAAGTCTCACACTAAAAAAAGATATTTCCTTTGTGATTTCTGATTCACTCTAAATAAAAGAAAATATATACAACAGTTAAAATTGAATAAAAGAGTTCTGATCTTACATACAAACATACAGAACTTCTTATACACAAATTACATAGCACTTCAGAAGAGGACAGGTTAGATCACTTTTTTTTTTCCCAAAGTAAAAGATTTCTTCTTACAGATGGTAATAACAGTATTATTTACCATGAATTGAACAATTATAATGTGGGATGCATCATTCTAATTGCTTCATATATATCCTTTCTCTGTACTTCAACATATGTTTGTGAATAGCTATCATCATCGTAATTTAAAGATGGAAAGAAAACTCGAGACTCAGAGAACTACCTTACTCGCTCAAGGATACATATTTAGAAAGTAATAAAATTATGATTCAATTTTAGTTTTATCTGAGTCCAAAGCTTGTCATATTACCTTTTACACAGTTAAGAGTGAGTTGCTGATCTCTCTGTATTGTCCCTCTCATGTTAGTCCAGCTAAGAAAGCCTGCTGAGTACTTTGGGTATTGGGAACGTGGGAAGCAGTAGGTGTGTAGAAGAGATAGCTGTTGGCCACATCTGAATGAACAGGTATTCACTGACACTATCAGCAATAGGTTTCCCCAACCGAGACACACCTTCCAGATATACCTCACTGTGGCCAGCAACAAACCAGGCAGTAAACTGAACTGGGAATAAGGAATAAGCCTTAGAAGGAAGAACAGTAGTATTGTCCACACTAAACTGAGGTAGACACAGAACTGAAATCACAATAACCAGTGAGTATATGGGTTACCTACGCTCACCTGTAAACACATACTGCACCAAGCACGGAAGCAGCAAAGTCTCACACACAACTCCTCTGGAGCTGCTCCTGTACTTCTAATAGACCAGGATCTAGTAGCTCTGGGTTTGAGTATGAGCAAACCTAGAGGGGATTGATAATTTTAACAATCAACTCTGAATGGTTATGGCCTCTGCAGAATGACATTTCACATTTTTAGTCAAGGAATGCACTCATAAGATAGCTGCTTGAATTAACGTCTTAGTCTGTCACTATTAAAGAAAGACAAATAGAAAGCAAAATATTTAAATCTATGCTATTGTTGCATTAGTACTCTGACTTAACAAGCTAAGCTAATAATGCACAGAAGAAAATGCTGTAGGTTTATAATAAAATTGCATGGTATAAACAGAAAAATGTAAGAGCAACTAATACACACCCATTAAGTTCATAATTAAATTAGGTATATAATAGGAATGTTTTTAAAACAGCAACAGAATTACAACTTTCTACATTAATTTCTTCTCAAAATCAAAATTAACCTAAAATAAAAATACTACTGAGGTTCTATTATAGAAGAGGCCTATTGAACATAGACAAAAGCCTTTTCATAGATGAGACTTTTTTTCTAGATTGTCACATAGATTACAATTTCTTATAAATGCATTTTCTCAAAAGTCAAAACAATCATAGCAATTATTTTTATTTCTTTGATCTGCCTTAAACTTAGAGTGTCTTTAAAAAATGTATCATTCTATGTTTACAAGAGAATAACTTCAAAGTAACTTTTAAATGCTTTGAGGTAGTTCTAATGTTTCTGGGAAAACATGAATGTTTTTCCCTCAGATGATTTCAATTGTACTTTTCACCATAATTAAACAAGCAATGCTTAATATTCAAAGATGAAGAACTGTCAGAATATTATGTCATAAGACTTCCTGTAAACAAGGCACTTGTTATTTCTAATTGATTAAGTGGTATTATTGAACCATAATTGATTTCTCTTTTCTATTTTGTGCAGCCTAGTGATTGTTTTCTGTGGTATGTCACTATAAGATGGTTCCTTAATTTAATTTTTGAAGTCTAAACAGCCTTATTGTATTCTAGCAGTCCACATATTTAATTTGCCAGCATTCACTCAATGTTTGCAGTTAGACTGAAATATCATCTCAAACCGTTATTTTATCATTTATGGTAAACAAGTTCCAAAAACAAATAACAGTGACTTTGATCAGAAACATTACAGTATAAGTTAAACATGTATTTGTTAAGCCATCTTTCTTAATTCAAAATATTTTCTCTACAGCTCAATTATTGATAAAGTTATAAAAAAAACAATAGCAAAATAGAAGATACAAAAACAAAGCAAGATTGCCAAGAAAGAAAATATTTTTTTTTAATGATGCTTTGAAAACAAATTGGAATTCAAGGGAATGTGACTAATACCTGATATTTAAATCAACCTAAGCCACTGAGGATAATCATATGTATATGAATGAAGTTCCAAGTGTGGCCTAGCTAAAAAAAAAAACAAAGCAATAATCCTCTTGGTTGTATAATGCATGTAAAACAGGGTAATTTGTGTGGATTATAAATAACTGAAAAGGCAAATTTAGGTATTTGTTGCTGTTGTCAGTAAAAAAAAAATTGCAAATAAAATTAGTGAATTTATCTAAAGTGGTCAGGAGGTAGTGTGTTCAATTGATCTGATGTCAAGGACATTGGTTTGTTATAAGAAATGCACTTTGTTCAATAGGAACATTCACGGATACAATGTCCAATATGGTAGCTCCTAGCCACAGGCAGCTGTTGAGCACTGGAAATGTGGCTAGTGCAAGAGGATGTACATTTTTTTAAATTGATTTAAGTTAACTTAAATTTAAAAGCTGATCCATTTTAGTTACTTGAAAAATTTTAAATATGTTTGGACAACTTGACATATATAAATCTATATTTTCAAACTTAAATTTTGTAAAGTACAAATACAGATCAAGTAATTCCAATGAAAAATCAGCATCCAAATTAAGTTGCTCTGTGAATGTAAAATACTTATCAGATTTCAGAGACTAAAACAAGTATAAATTTTAGTAATGTTTCCATACTGATTATATATAAAATATTTAAATTTTTATTTAACCCAATATTTTATATATAAGTTCAATATTTTTATTTTTGGTGTAGCTACTGAAAAAATTAGAATTATATATATGGCTCACATTATATTTCTATTGGGTAGTACTGAGAGAGAACAGAAATCTACAAAGTATTAAATTTATATATATTGTTAAGAATATATTCTAGGCTAATCTATTTGAAATTCACATACATTTTTCTCTTCTTTCCATAGTTATATTTTCCCCACACTCTTCCCACAACCAGAAATTCTGATAATGTAACTCACAGTGTTGTTTTGATGGGGATAGAAAAAGGCATAATTGAGAGAGAAAACAGGAAGGTAGAAATATTTTAGACTTTTCTTTTGTCACAGTATATTTTTCTATTTTTATTCCTATCATTGATTAAGAAGAAATGGCAAAGAGAAAAAAAAATAAGTGGGAACAATATAGATTCAAAGAAAAGGCGGTCACTGCAATAGTCTCTGCAATGGTCCATATTTCCTCCAAGGAAGTTGTGAGAGCAAGCACCGCCATGAATTTTCAGAGCAGGATAAGGGAAAGATCCCTTCACAGACTGACATTTAGTCAGGCCAGGTCCAGAGTTACAACATGTTATCAGAGTAGTACTGGTGCTATTAGGAAGAAGTGACCGACTGGGAGAACAGTGTATAAATTATCTCAAAGTACACAACTCTGGCAACTTTCCTTCTATGGCTGAAAGAATGGCTTCTAGTACATACCTACTAACAAATGATATGATAATATGGCATTGCCCCAGAATACTAGGGCCTATTATGGACAGGTCAAAGAACCATTAGATATAATTTTGAGAGAGTTAAGGACTGATAGGCTTGGGTCTACAAGTCAAAAAAAAAATAGGCAATGGTGAAATTGTTTTTTTCCAAGCTGTTTATTAATTTAAAAACATAAAGAAAGAAAATGATAAGTCCCTTACCTTTTAGCCAGCTGACTGAAAATGGAATATGTTGTCTCCAGATGATAATATGCCCTAATAGTTCAAAACACCAAATTTTGCATCATTTTGCATCTTTTTTACATTTACACCGTTGTTTCACTAACTTATTTGAATTTTATAAACAAGCTAGGCTTTTCATCTACATTTACAAATCCATCTAACAGTGGAGCCTAAACGGCAAACAAAAAGTCTGCATTGAAATCTATACAGAGAGAAATGATCTTCCTGAAGCCATAGCTGTTTCTCCTTTTTTAAAGATTTTATTGATTTATTTGACGGAGAGATATAGATAGATAGATAGAGAGAGAGAGAGATTGAGAGAGCACAAGCAGGTAAAGTGGCAGGCAGAGGGAGAGGGAGAATTAGGCTCCCCACAGAGCAAGAAGCCCAATGCAGGACTCGATCCCAGGGTCCTGGGATCATGACCTGAGCCAAAGGAAGATGCTTAACTGACTGAGCCATCCAGGCACCCTACCATAGCTGCTTCTCAAAACAGATCTCAAAACAGATGACTCCCACATCCTTTCATCTTAATAGCAAAGTGTGATACAGTCATTTTGATACTTGCTTCGTCATGAAGTACTACTTTAAATGGTCAATACATTTTTACTAAGTAACATTACTGAGTTGAAATGATGATAATGAAAATACCTTAGGTGCTCATTATGTATCAGGTACTGAAATGACCATTGTCTACATCTTAGTGACTCCTTAGAAAAATCCTTTTAGTAAAATCACTATCATTTCTACTTCAAAGATAACAAAAGCAAGCTTAGTGAGGATAAATAAATAATCTAGGACAACAACTGAGATATATTGGAACCTGGATTCTTCCAAGCCTCTGTTTCCAAGCCTATGCCCTACCCATTATGTTATTCTGGCTCTTCTAATATACACCATTTGATATTTTTTATTGTAAATTTATAATATTTTATTTTATCATGCAATATATTATTATTATTATTATTATTATTATTATTATTATTATTATTTTAAAAGATTTTATTTATTTGACAGAGACAGACACAGCGAGAGAGGGAACACAAGCAGGGGTAATGGGAGAGGGAGAAGCAGGATTCTCGCTGAGCAGGGATGCGGGGCTCGATGCGGGGCTTGACCCAGGACCCTGGGATCATGACCTGAGTTGAAGGCAGACACTTAACGACTGAGCCTCTCAGGCGCCCCCAAAATATTATTATTTGAAACTAAAAATTCTTAATATTACTTGGTTACCTGAAGAAATCATTCAACAAATGTCAGATCTATGTTTGCTTTTATCCTATCCTGTGTTCGGTTAAAAAATGAGAAAAATAATTTATTGATGTAACTGTCACTTAAAAAAACAACTTTCATGTTGTTTTCTTTGGCTCTGATTGTCAATATGGTTTTAAAAGTCCAAAATGATACTTGTTTTAAAAATAAGTGTAGTTGATTGATTTTTAATCAACATTTTTCTATTAATCTTGAGATTACTACACATGGGTCACAATTCCAAGAAACTGAATTTCTGGGAATATAAGGCTTCTTGTGCCAAGAACTGCTGAAAAATCTTTACTCGAATATTTGACATTTTATGCTCCTCTGAATGTATTCTAATGCATAGTCACGCTACAAAATGACTATCATTAGTGCTGTCACAGGCCATGGCTGTGGGAAGACCATGACTAATGTTAAGCTATCAGCACTGTCGGTGCAAGGTGTATTCTCATAATTTCTCAAACTGACCATGGAACCAATTTCCACTGATCCCTAAATCATAAAACTTTACAATTACCCTGAGTTCATTAATAATGTATTACAGTTCTCATTCTCAATCAGAGTTTAATCAGACCCATGTCTCACAGGAAGGTTGACAAGTAAGCCACAAAATTATCTACATAAATGTCAAGATTTATTTTCCTAACATAAATGATCTAACCTAGTCAAGCATAGTTAATAATAAAATCACTCTCTCTGAGATTACCATTCACCTGATTGTCATACTCATTTTGGCCTTATATCTCAACCTCTGTAATGGTGGAGGCTATGGATATGGTCCACATAAATAAACCAATTTATACGAGTCATGTTCATTTTTATATTAAAAAAACATAAAACCATGAATACATATAATATTGCTTATTACTCGTTTGAAATATGCACAAAACCAAATGGTTCAATTTATTTCATGAGAGCAGGATAAATATTAAGAATTATTAAGAATTAATTATTGAAGAATTATTAATTAAATATTAATTAAATATTAAGAAATACTAAAAACAGTAATTTTAGTTGTAGACATCTCAGGCTGCCATCTTTGCCAAAATCAATATGACAAATTTCTACTTTGAGTATGGAATTTCAGAATACTTCCAAATAGGGAATTGTGTATGGAGACATTCTTAAAAAGTAACTGCATTGGAAAACAAAAACATAATCTTGCATCTACACTGCACTTTGTCCACATTCTTTTTTTTCCCCCAAATACTTTTATTTTATTTTTTGTGTTACAAGATTCATTGTTCATGTACCACACCCAGTGCTCCATGTAATACGTGCCCTCCTCAATACTACCAGGCTCACCCAATCCTCCATTCCCACCCCTCCAAAACCCTCAGTCTGTTGTTCAGAGTTCACAGTTTCTCATGGTTCATCACTTCTCCGATTTCCTCCAATTCACCCCTCCCTTCTCTCTCACAATGTCCTCCATGTTTTTCCTGATGCTCCACACATAAGTGAGACCAGATGATAACTGACTCTCTCACTTTGTCCACATTCTGTGAATAAAGGCATTTAGTATTTTAATAATGAAGGATGTATATAATAAACAGATTCTGAATTCTTACTGCTATCCACTCGTTATTATACTATATACACATTCTTGATGTATTTTGATCATGCCACAACTTGAAAAACATCTATGACTTTCACTATATATATATATATGAATTCTTAGTTTTCTAGAAAGGTAACACATTACATAACTAATTATATAAACATTTATCAATTTAAGAAAACATATTCAAAAGTATAATTTATTTGTTTTGGGAAGATTGATGGAGATAAACAGACAAATAGATACAAGACAAACAAATGCAGATGACATATCAGAAACAACATAATGATTGGGAAATACTAGACTATCTTTCAAACCTGCTAGTGAAAAATTTTAATATCTTCTGCCAATTTTTATATACCGTCTGTCTTAATAAAAACACATTGTTTAGAGTATCTTCCCTTCTGGGCATAAACAGACAAATTTGTTGACACAATTCTGACAGCTCCATTGAAGCAGAGAACAGAATTGCATTCATTTATTCAATTTCCACAGTATTAGACTCATGAACCTTTAAAAGAGGAAGAAAACTTTTTAATATAGATAATTAGAACAAAAAATCAGTATTGTATAATTTTACTTCATCAGATAAATAAATCAGTATGGATTAATCAAGAACTTAAAAAGAATGTATTTTTTTTAACTGATTTATTTTTAGCTTAGATAGACAATTTAAATTTCACATTTTCTAAAGTTAAATTGATAATACTGATAGAAATCTACAGGGAGTATTCAGTGCTACGACTCTACATATAACTGTCAAAGTTGTGATACATTTAGGATATTAGTAAAATCTTCTACATAATAATTTTCCTAGATGCATTAACTTGACTTCTATTCAATGTTTTAATAGTAATAGGGTATATACAATAAATATCTGACACCACAAATATTATTTCATAATAATGACTACTACTTATTTAACCCTCTTTCCCTAATCATTTATATAATCTCCTTCAATTAAAGTTATTTTATTTAATATTATCTATTTTCTTTTCCTCCATTAACTATAAATTCTTCAAGGAGACGTATATACCTGTGATATTGTGATTTATAATAAGAAATATAGGGTAACAGGGTTATGGGTATTGAAGAGGGCACGTGCTGTGATGAGCACTTGGTATTAAACTTAATTAATGAATCACTGAACACTGCATCAAGGACTAATTATGTACTATACAGTGGCTAATTGAACATAAGAAAAAAAAGAAAAAAAAAGAAATATACATTTGGTACTCATCATGTTTCTGGCACAGAAACCTAAACTCCTAAAACCCTTGGAATTCCCTATGACCAGAGTGATGTCTCCTATTATGTTGAGTTGACTCTGAAACCCACGTGAGGATGGGAGCTAGTTGCCAGGGAGACCAACCATGAATAGAGGGGAAGAACTTTCAATCCCACCCCCTGATTTCCAGAGAGGGGTCAGAGACCAGAAGTTGAATTCAATCATCAATAGCCAATGATGTATTCAATATGCCTATGTAATGAAGCCTCCATAAAAAAACAAAAGGAGATGATCCAGAAAGCTATTAGGATGGGGAACCAGAATGCCTCCACATGTCACATTCTAGGCTCCAAATTCCATTTAGGCAGAAGCTCCTTTTTTTGGGACCTCACTATATGTATCTCATCGGGTTGTTGATTTGTATCCTTTAATGTCCTTTGTAATAAATCAGTAATCTAGTGAGTAAACAAGTTTCCTGAGTTCTGTGAGCTGTTCTAGTAAATTAATCAAAACCAAAGAGGAGGTTGTAGGAACCTCTGATTTATAACCAGTTGGTCAGAAGTACAGATTACGACATGGACTTGTGATTGGCATCTTGAGTTGAAGGGAGTTGTTGGAACCTCCAATCTGTAGAAGCACACATAGCAACTGAGTCCTTAGTCTGCAGAATATGCTACTATTTCTAGGTAGATAGTGTCAAAATTAAGTTGAACTCCATGATACCCATCAAATGTCAGAAAACTGGTGGTGTGCAGAGAAAAACCCCACAAACATTGCAATTGAGTGCAGAACGTATATAATACTTAATCAACAAACTGTTGGTGTTTGTTGAGCCAGGTCTCTCATTATGCCTTCTTTTATGGATTTTATTTAAAACCTCTTTCATAATATAACACTTTCATAAATTTGTATAATATATGCTAGTAGAATTGATATTTCTACTATTTCATGTAAAGATGTTACTTCATAATTAATTTATTAAATTTGTATATTTTCTAGGCCACATGCTGATATATAATATATTCCCTAAATATAAATGACCCATATATGCCAAAAGTCTTTTATAAACGACTACATACTATTATAAATATCTTTGTTAAATTTTTAAAAAAATGCTTACAAGGAAAACATTTATATTTCTAAACCTCAGTTAATCACTGTTAAAAATCAGTTAATATCACACGGATAATCCAGGGCTGAATCCAAATGACATACAAACTATCCTAGCTGTGGGGGTGGGGAACATGGGGGGATAAGGTGAGGATGATACTATTTTATTCTGGTCTTCTCTCTTAGAAGCCCTTAAAAGATTCTAAAATCTTGCACAATGAGTTACAGTCAACCTCTGAAAACAGGTTCTTTGTCACTGCAAAGCAATTCCATTTGTTATGACAATTGCGCTTTGTTCACTATGAATTTAAAACACAAGAATAAACACAAGTGAGTTGTGCTCAAGTGTTAGAGACAAACTGGTTGCAATTATTAGGTGAAGCCTGCCCTTATAATCAATCCACCTCATCTCTGTTAGAATGTGAAATAACTTCCACTCAGATCACCCACAAAAGTAAGGGCTTGCTCCTACAGCAGTTAACGCCAGACTAAGAAAGTAGAACCAGAAGTGATAATTCATTAATGTCACTTTTTAAGATATAAACAAGATCTGTGCTAGAAACTATTTTGTCAAAATATCCCATTCACTCTAGTGTGTTCTATTTTTGGTATGCAGTTTTAAGCCTAATGCCTCTTAACTGGCTTAAAACTAGTACACTAGTATTCCTGGGTATTATATGCAACTAATGAATCTTTGACCACTACATCAAAAACTAATGATGTACTATATGTTGGCTACTGAATTAAAAACAAAAACAAAAACAAAAACCTAGTATGCTAGGTCCTTTTCCTATCTAAACTAATGCTCTCCCTAACTTAAGTGTCACGGATGGGGAAATCATAATTTGTACCAAATTCTTCAGAGCTGTAAAAATATACAGGGTTTTACCTCCCTTTGAACATCTATAATTTAAATACAAATGTCCAGCTTTTAAATTTGTCAGCATTTTCATGATATTAAATGTAGGTAAATGTCTCTATCTCAATGAGTGTTGTGAAAACTTAAGAATAATTCTCAAAATAAAATTAGTATTTTAGGAGGAAAACCTACAGCACATAGCATTCTAAAAAGTAGAAGGAATGTGAATCAAGAAAGTAAGAATTCTGGAAATTAAGGGGTGTGGATTGCTGGGACTAGGGAAAATTCTGGTCATGGTACACAAAAATTGCAATATCTCTGGCAGTATCTTCCCAGGGCAAGGCATACAGGGATTCTACTCTTACTGAATTGTCAGGATGCTGAGAGTATTATAATCAAATATTAAAGAAATGAGTTAGTCTAGGAAATGTCATTTGATCTTTCAACTGGTGAACAGAAGACAGTGGTAAATACATAAACATTAGAGTTGCCAGTGAAAGTGGAAGCTATGACAAAGACTAAAAGTAAAACCAAGAAGATCTGGAAAATCATTGAGGTAACAGGCACCCCAGACTCTGACATGACTATTACTGAGGCTGTATTCCAATTCAGCCAGAGTTTTCCTGCTGTAATTACAACATTCAATAAAAAGATATTAGCAACTCAGAGCATCTGTGAGTGATCTCATATGAGGATTGACATCTATTTCTTATTCATCTAAATTTCGTTATGTAGAATTTTACCATTATTTAATCTTTGGATCCTTTTTCAATGGAAGAAACATCCATAGTCTCTCCGAATTTTCCCAATCGAAAGGAAGATACAAATGAATGATCACTGTGTTTTAAGCTAGCCAGAACAAGGATATATGACTTTCTGTGTGATTTTGAACAGGTTACTTAAAATGGAGAAAGGCAAATTCCCATTTTCTTAAAGGAAGAGAATCTAACAGGATGACTGAAATATGCCCAGTAAATTTAAGGTGATGATATAGTTTCATCTAATTCTCTCCTCTGATCAATGTTCAATGCTGTTTTCATATTCCCAAAACATAAGTCAAATATCTCAAAGAGGAATTCAAGTCCTTCCATAATGTGTTCTTCAACAGCCTGTCCATATTCACTTCACACTGTCCCACTTTATGTAACTGATGTAGTCACGCTGAATTATTACATTCATTCTTCTTTTGCTATATTTGCCTTTGCTCCTGCTTCTTTCCACAATTCTAAACAAGCATATCTACCTTCTCCTTCAAGGACCAATTCAATATAGATTTCCAATAAAGTAACATTTCTATGTCTCTCTTCCTTCTCCCTCTCTCTAGATAAAAGAAATTTCTCCTTTCTGGATCTAACCCCTCCTATGACTCCATGTGTCTTTCCTTCTCCTATTTTTTTTTCTTTTTTGTCATCTTCTCCTTCTCCATTATCTCATTTCCTTAAAATTTTTAAGATTCTTACATGAAATTAATCAGGCATTAACAAGAAAAGGATTAAAACTTCCATTTGTTCCTTAGGCACAAGTAACTTCCTTTGTTCTTTCTAGTTGTACTACTGCTATATACATTTGGCATAAATTTCAGTTGTTTTCTTTTTTCCTTTTTTTGCATATCATAGATCACATATGGAAATAAAAAGATAGGAAATACACGTGGGAATAAAAAGAGAATGACAGCAGAGATTTTTTTCCAAAAGCTTAAAAAATCAGTTCTTTGGACAGACATTACAAGGCCTGAATTATCTTGAGACCAGTGAACACAGCATTGATACTGAAAGAGCAATAAGACTGTGTGAGCCTACTGGAAAACAACCCATGACAGTGAAATTTACTTCAAAGTGCTGAACTGGGAATGAGAGCTTTGTCTGAGTTATGAAATCTTGTTCAAAATCTATTGTTTTATAAACTTCCACCACATGTGTGTGAATGTAAACACATGCTCGTGCATGTGCACACATACACATATACTCACTCATGAACACAGAAACGGAGATATATATATATATATAGTATACACATATATATAATTCTGTAAATATATATTATTCTGCATATATATATATACACATAATTTTATTTAATCCAGTATAATCCAGTATAATTCTATATATATATATATTTTATTCTGTGTGTATGTGCATAATGGCAAATTGTGGACTCGTATGAGTGCTATCACATGTCCCAGTTGTTGGGTGAGTGAATGGTTTAGTCCTAAAGTGGAAAGATTCGAGCCATGGGCCAGAGGACACACTAAATCCCTAGTACCCAGGAAGTGTGTCATCAAGCATTAAAAGGGATATGTGCGTGTGTGTGTGTGTGTGTGTGTGTGTGTGTGTGTGTATGTACATACTGGATATATACATAGGTTTTCATCTTTAATTTTCTGACAATATTCTTCTTTATATTGTAGTATTCCAACCACATATAGCTCACCAAAGATACAGTAAGGTCATTGTGGATCAGAAATGTATTAGATTTGATTTTACATTCTCTACAGTGCAACATAGAGAGCCTTTTGAATAGAAAATATCAATTAAATACTACTACATAAATAAAAATAAGACAGAAGTAAAAAGGCAAGTCATGGGAATGGCTTATGAGCTTTCTGATTGTATGTCATAACCCCAAATCATTTGAAAGACATTATAGCATTATACCCCTTATAGAATCCAGAACATGAAGCTGTTATCCCCAACATCCTTTTCTTCTACTCTTTTTTTTTTTTAAGTATTTATTTATTTATTTTTAGAGAGAGAGATAGAGAGTGAGAGCAGGAGGGTAGGGCAGAGGGATAGGGAAAAAGAGTCTTAAGCCAACGCTGTGCTGAGCGCAGAGTGTGACACGGGGCTCAATCTCATAACCCTGAAATCAGGGCCTGAGCTCATAACCTGAGATCACAACTTGAGCTGAAACCAAGAGTCAGTTGCTTAACTGACTGTGCCACCAAGGAGCCCCATCTTCTACTTACTCTTAAATCTTGGAAAATTAGACTAATATCTCTGCTGCTGTTTTCTGGTTTGTGAATTGAGGATAATAATATTAACCCCTTATAAATTATAAGAATAAAATGCTCTAACAGATAAAAAAGCATAGCAAAAGACCTAGTATACAGTAAATATTCAATGGCATTTATTCATTTATGTATTATTAACACAACCTTTGTTGAGTCACTATTCCATAGATAATATTTTATGCTTATTTCTTGTCCTTAAAAATAATCATATGTGATTAAACATATATTTTTTAGGATGTAAGAAATAAACACTAATATAGTTCTTAATAATATTTCAAGACAGTCTCTTCAAAAATGGTACTGAGTTAATTAGATATTCACATGTAAGAATGAAGCTGGACCCATACTTAAACCACTCACAAAAACTAACTTGAAAAGAATTAAAGACTTAAATATAGACCTGAAACCATGAAACTCCTAGAAGGAAATAGAGCAATAACTGTCCTTGGCATGGTCTTGGTAATGGTTTTCTGCATATGACACATAAAGCACAAGCAACAAAAGAAGAGAAAGAAAAAAAGAAAAGAAAAGAAAAGAAAAGAAAAAAGGGAAACAAGTGGGACTTCACCAAACTAAAAATCTTCACAGCAAAAGAAACGATGAACAAAATGAAAACAAAACCTATGGAATGAAAAAAAAATTCCAATCATATATCTGATAAAAGATTAATATCCAAAATACATAAATAACACATACAACTCAATAGCAAAAGTCAATAACTTAATTAAAAATGAGCAAAGGATCTGAATAAACACTTCTCCAGAGAAGCTATACAAAAGACCAAAAGGTACATGAAAATATGCTCAACATCACTAGGTATTAAGTAAATGCAAATTAAAACTACGGTGAGATATTATCTCATGTCTGTTAGAATGACCATGATCAAAAAGACAAAAGATAACAAATAGTGGTATAGATGTGGATAAAAGGGAACCACTGTGGCACTGTTGTTTGGATTGTAAATTGGTACAGCCGGTATGTAAAACGGTATGGAGGATCATCAAAAAATTAAAAATAGAACTACCATATGATTCAGTAATTCCACTTCTAGGAATATATGCAAAGAGAATGAAAAAAGATATCTGCACCTCCATGTTCATAGCAGCATTATCTATAATAGCCAAGACATGAAAACAACCTAAATGTCCATCAATGGATGAATGGATAAATAAGTTGTGATACACACACACACACACACACAAATACACACATTATGCAACCATTAAAAACTGAGGAAATCCTACCATTTGCAATGACATGGATGGGCCTTGAAGGCATTATGCTGAGTGAAATTAGACAGAGAAAGACAAACTTTTTATGATCTCACTTGTATGTGGAATCTAAAAATAAAATAAAAAATAAAAAATTATAACTCAGAAAAAGAGTTTAGATCTGTGGTTACCAGGGGCGGATGGGGAATTAGATGAAGATGATCAAAAGTTACAAACTGCCAATTATAAGACAAGTAAATACTAGGGATGTAATATACAATATGAATTGTTAAGAGAGTAAATCCTGAGTTCTTATCACAAGAAGAATTTCTTTTTCTTTATTCTTTCTTTTCTCTTTTCTTTTTATTGTATCTATGTGTGAAGATGCATGTTAGCTAAAACTGTTGCAGTAATAATTTTATAACATATGTAAATCAAACCGCCATGAAATACACCTTAAACTTACACAGTGCTGAATGGCAATTATTTCTCAATAAAACTGCGAAAAGTTTTTAAAAAGTTTTCATTTATCATATTCTGGATTAGCAGAAATTCAGTACTTTTTTTTAATTCTCAAGTTTGCATTATGAATCAAATAAACGTACTTAGTAACAAAAAGTGTTATACAACTCACACATATATTTTGTTTGATTAAAAAATAATCTGAGGGCATTTAAACTGCATATAGTAAGTATGGTCTCAATATCATAGTTACTTAAAAGACTGAGGTTCATTTTGAATGAGTTTTTACTTTACTTATGTGGTTTTGTCTTTTTGGTTAAGTTAATGTACATTTTTAATATAGAAGACTGTATTATGATTCTAGTTCCTTTATATTTGTTGTGGATTGTTTGATCTAATCTATGTAAGAGTATACATAATAGAACACAAAAGTATAGTTACCAGAGGAAAAAATATAATATTTTGCTCTTAAATGTACTATATGAATGCTAGAAAAAATTAATACAATTATATTCAATCCAGTCAGTCTTAAATGAATGTAAATTTTGTAGTGTTGAACAAAGTTGCAAAGATTTGTACTATCAACAGATATAAGTTGTAAAAGAGATCTAATAATGAAATTCCCAGAAAGCCACAACAGTATTGCTTTATTTCTTAGACTATTCTAACATTATGATTTGATGTACCATGAAGTTTTAACTACTTGTATATTTATCATTACCTGAAAATTAAATATTTTATAATATGAATTATCACCAGTGTATATAACTATGCAGTGCAAAAACAAACAAAAATGCAATACACTATTTTTATAACATGACAATTTTTTACCTTTAATTTTTCCCTTCACTTATTTCTTTGAATCTCATCTTTGCTAGTCTCTTTAATTAGATATTGAATAATTAAACTTTTGAAATACAGCCAGACATAGTTCCCTAGTTGTCATGGTATCATATAGTCCTCTTCAGACTGCACATTTTGCTTTTTATAGCCAAGCACATACATGATGATCTTTCGGACTGAACTGACCACTAATTACATAGATTAAACATGAAATTAACTCTTCTATTATTATAATAGAAATCTAGATATTTGAAAATACGTGGACAATAGCATGCCTAACTTTTTATGAATAACTGATAATGAAGTGGATAAGAACTTGCTTCTCAAATCAGTTCTTGAACTGCCTTGGTCCGACAATTCTAGCAATTTTTTAAAAAGATTTTATTTATTTATTTGATAGAGAGAGAGAGATCACAAGTAGGCAAAGAGGCAGGCAGAGAGAGAGCAGGAAGCAGGCTCCCCACTGAGCAGAGAGCCCAATGCGGGGCTGGATCCCAGGACCCTGAGATCATGACCTGAGCCGAAGGCAGAGGCTTTAACCACTGAGCCACCCAGGTGCCCCAAATTCTAGCAATTTAAGAATGGACAGATTATTCAAATTCTCCAAGTCTCAATTTTCTCATTTATAAATTGAATAAATATTAATATTTAATCCATTATGTTATTGTGAGCAATAGACTATATAAATACTATGCTCAGTGATTGTTACTTATACTACTCAAAAAATATCATAGTACCTTGTAATATTTCAATGAAATATACATATTAACAGAAACACAAAATATTTTTATATTTAAATAAATGTATGGCATTTATTGCTAATTACATAACCAAAAGCGGTTAATTCGATTGTTTCAAAGTACAAATAACCCAATATTAATTTAGTGTTACCCTTAATCATTTAAGAACAAGTGTATTCATTTCCAAGGCTGCCATATTAAAGTGCCATAACCTGGGTGGCTTACAAAAATGGAAAATCAGTGAGTCACAGTTCTGGAGGCTAGAGGCAACACAGGGAAGGTTGATTTCTTATTTGGTTGTGAGGAAAAGACATTTCCCTCCCTCAACTTTTGGATGGCTGTCACATGTCTTCTCTTTATTCATGCCTTTGTGTCTAGAGTTTCCCTTCTTAGGAAGGACATCAGTAATACTGGATTAGGGCCTACCCCAATGACCTCATTTTAACTTAATTGCCTCTGTAAGGACCCTATCTCAAAATAAAGTCATGTTCATAGGTCGTGGGCCTTAGGAGTTCACTGTATGCATTTTGTGGGTATGCAATTCAGCCCATGACACCAAGTATCTAAATCTTGTTTTTCTTTTCATTGACCATTTGATCCTTTGTTACCTAATAAATATATCCTTCTTTTTTAATATATACTTCTTTATAATGAGAATACTACCTTCAATTGATGGAATATTATGTGTTGTACTATACTTTCATATTCTATGAATTGGCCTCCACTCTCTCACACTGCTCCTCAACTCCTTGTGCAGCATGCTCCCCAACTTGGACTCTCCTCTACATCTATGACTGCCCTTTCTCTGTCTCCCTGATTTACTCTCTTCTGTGCTTATAGTTAAATAGACATATTGTCAAGGAAAGACTTGTTTCTTTCTAGCGAATTCATGTGTTGTATATGCTAATTCACACTTCTGAGTTTAAGCCAAAAGTATTAAAATTTTAATTGCCTGTGGAATATACCTGTTCCACAGGCATCTCAAACTTAAAATGCCCAAATGGGAATCATCCTCCTTATTCCCTCCTAATAGCTTGACTTAAATATAGCTCAGTTAAATACATCATAATTAACAGTCACTATATCCAAAAGGTTAACATCATTAATTTTTCTCCCTCATCCACCCAGACTGGTCACGATATTTGGTTGATATTACTTAAGGTCCTTCTCACCTTTAGCCCATTGCCTCCATCTGTATTACTACTTTCTTAATCCTAGCCCTTAACAATTTTCCTTCTGCCATTATGCTGGTTTCCTGAAAGGTATACCTGCACTAACTCTTGTTAATTTATTCTCTTCTCACTTCTCAAGAATGAAAACTAACCATTCTCCTCCTTGAAAATGTAGTTTGGCTCTCTAATGACTAACTGGTAGAGTTAACACTGTTTGCTTTGCCATACAAATAATTTCACAATTTAGTTCTATCTACCTTTGAGTTCCCTGTGTCTCCGCCTGACCACATTGGTTATAGTTTCCCAGGCTTGTTAAATTATTTTTCTACTTTGGGCATATATGAATATTCTCTTCGCTGAGGAACATCCTTTCCACTTCATCATCCCTTCCTCTCCCTACCATCTATTTTTCACTCATATCTCCCTGTGTTAAAATTCCTATACATCCTTCCAATATTATTTCACATAGAACCTTTTCAGTGAAGCCTTGCAAGAGAAAAGTTTATCCGTCCTTTGTGTCCCCGTAGCTCTTCTTTCTGTCAGTACACTGTAGATTATGGCCTACTTTACTTTCATATAATTATGCCTCTTATATAAGACTCTAAACTTCTTGAGCGATTCTGAAATTTGTAAAAACTGACCTCCGAAATTTGTAAAAATTCTCTGAATATTAGTTGTCTCACATAAAAATTGGGGACACTGATGCATGCATTTCCAGCTGATGGAATAATTAAAGACTATCTAAAGTGTTTAGTGCATTCAAATATTATCATTAGAAGTAATATTATTGTCGCTACTGCTGCAAGTTCATGATTAAGGCAAGTCATGTGCTCAAAAATAATTGCTTCATTAATAAATGTTTTTCACAACGATTTTATAAAATGGGCAATAAAACCATGCCACATTAAAATAGATAAGAAAAAAAAGTCCCAAAGAAGATACATTTATCTGAGTTCCCAAGATTGATGATTGATAGATCTAAATTTAGAACACAAATCTTCTGATTTTTTGAATGCCTTCTATGTCACATATTTCATATTTCTACCTTATGAAGATATAATCCTATAAATGTTTCCTATTTCCAAAAAAACTTTAGTGGCCAGGCACACATACCTGTGGCATTAACTGCTAAAATAAAGTATTTCTGTGTATACTCAATAAACTTCTATAAAAGAACCATAACATAAATATGGTCAATACACTTCATGAACCTGGGTCTTCCAGAATATTCTCAGAATTTAACTATATTATAAAAACAGAAACTGGGGGCATATCCAAATATTTCATATTTTTGTCTTTCTTACACTATTTTAACTGCAACATAAGTTTCAGAATTGTTTCTTTGAAGACAGTATTTATTGAATAAAGACATATATGAAGTCCTTAATTGCAAATTAAGGAAGTATGAAGTAATTAATTGCAAATTCCCGTGTAATGCTAGATTAGTCAAAAAAGCTAACCTTTACAGTTGTCATCCTGTTAGTTTATCTAATTCATGTATTTCATATTCACTATGCATATAACCCAGCAATAATTTATTCATTCATTGATTTATTCATTCGTCCAATTTTTGTTTAATACCCACTTTAACTACAATCAAGCATTTATTCAGCTAGCACTAAGCCAGATACTCAAGGATAAGCACATGAACAAGATAGACAAGGCTCCTATTTTCTCAAGATTTTAAATCTATTGGAAACTTGAGGTACTTTAGTTGTATTTTACCACAAATTTTGCAAAACACTTCTTAACTTAGCAGTATGTTTACATTTTTTCTCTTTGCTACTCATTTTTTTTAAGATTTTATTTAAATTCTAGTTAGTTAACATATAGCATAATATTGGTTTCAGGAGTAGAATTTAGTTATTCATCACTTATATAATACCCAGTCATTATTACAAGTGCAATACATTTATTTTCAATGATTAAAGAAAAGGCAGCTGTTAGGTCAAATAAGTCATATTTTTTTCAAATAAAGTTTTCCCTATAAGATGTCATATTGTCTGGATGTGATGTAAACACAAGCATATGATTTTGCTTTTGTTTTTAATCCCTACTTTGAAATAGGATTCTCACCAATCCCAGCCAGTATTGTCACATCTCAAAATGCCCTACAGATTGGCTCTTGAGGCTTCACTCCTTTGTAAAATGCAAATAAAAGGAGATGAAAAAAGATTCTAAAGAAGAGGCACAAATATGAGAATGTTTTCCTTTTCCAATGTACTAGCAAGGAATACATAACTGGATAGAATTGCTTCTGTTTAGGGGAATAAAAGGAATATATTGAAGTCAGTAAATGCATTTTCTTTGAGTAAAAGGGCTATCACACAGACATTTGTAACTTTAGAGATGTCACTGCTTTAGCCTCAGGGGTTTAGAAGGAATTTCTATGCTTCAAGATGAGCTGGCGCAGGTTCTATTTCCCTTAATATGAGAAAGGGTGACTTATAAATGAAGATTTAAAGTACTGGAGTCAGCTTTGAACTAGTCAAGCTTGAAACTAAACTCCCATCTCACCTAGTAAAGCTCTCACTGCCAGAATTTTTTCTGGTTGTGGAGGATAAATGACAATATGTATAAGGGATACTATATATGGAAGTTAAAAGTAAGTTGCATCAACTCACAAAATAAACATAATTCATAAGAAATGTGCATTTAATGTTTAAAACAGCCCTACATTATGTAGTAATTAGACTAAACGGTGTTTACATTACTGAAAAAAAAGTTTTCATTTTCATTTGCGTAAAATCAATTTCACCCCTTAAACTGAAGAATAGTGAAACATTATTTACACCTTCCCTGTCGAGTTCTATCTTCTAACTTCTTAAGTGAAGGAAGAGCTAAAGGCAAAAATACCACATACAAAAGGAAATTAAAATTGAAATCTGAAACCAAATCATAATGAAGTTTAAAATGATATCAATTTATTCATATATTCTATTAATAGCAGAAGCTATACTTATCAAACACCATCAACTGAGTCAATTACAGTGTCTCTTTTAATCTAAATATTGTATAGACCCAATAGGAAATCAGAATTATTTAGTTCAAACAAAACATCAGTTAAATACATATTTACTTATAGTTAGATGTGAGACAAAAATTGCATTCAACAAATCCAAACACCTTTAAGAAATCTGTAATTATGAACTGTGTATGATGCAAGTCTCAGCAAATTAGGCATATACAATAAATACCTTATACTGATTGAATGCCAAATAAGAAAGAGTGTGATTTTCTCAAAAGATCTGTCCTAGTGGTAGTGAGTACTTTACCATTTACATTTCTGGATAATATAGAAATTGCCAGTAAGATCATATAATAAGGTTCATTTTGTACTTTGATAAGTAGCAAGGATGAAAAAAAACTATATTCTATAACATTTGGAAAATATTTGTATAACTGTGTCAAGTAAGAAAAGAATAATTAAAAAAAGAAAAAGGTAGCATGCTAAAGTTCAGACTATAAGAAAGACTGCAAGGGTATATAAAATATCTAAAAGTTAGAGGTAATGGTATAGTCAAGGGTTAAAAAAATGGCACTGACCGATAAAGAGTTTTGGCTTAAGATGATGCATTCAGTTGACATAACTAAGAGGAAACTGATAGGATCACAGGAAACAAAATTGAGATTATAAGGATTTTCAAGTTTAGTTAAATATATTGGATGGACATGGAATATAACAGACCTTCTATTAAATGGATTAAATGAACAGATAACCTATTCTAAGGAAATGGGTCTTTACTACAGAAGACAGGATATTGTTGCATATCAAGGTATCTCTAAACTGCTGTCAATCTGAGAGAAAATTCTCAACAAATTATTTTATCAGATATTTTTAAAGAAGAGAAGACATTAGTTTTAGGAACAAAACTGAAACAACGAACATTATTTCATTATAAAGGGGAAAAGACAGGCAAAGCAAAATGACAGTTGCCAAAACATGTGGTTATCCAGTTATCCATTGGAATTACCATTTACTTAAAAACAAGGTTTAGTAATTCTTAATATCCCCCCTCTCCTTCCATACAGAGCAGATACTTTAGATTTAACTGTGGCTAAGTAGGGATTATTTACAGTGAATCAGACATGGACAGCACCAAAGGAAAAGGCAATCCTATCCCTCAAGTGGGAACAATTTAATATAGCCAGATACAACTCAAATGACATTATAACAGTTCTGAAAAATAGAGATTAAAATCAGATTGAACAAAATTACAGATCTTATGAAGCTATGGGTCAGTTTTGTGTCCCCATTGCTTTTTTCTTTAATTTAATAATAATGAATTAAAGAACAATGATGATGTAAGCATTTTCTTTAGTCTAAAAAACATCGCCAAATTCTGACAACTATATTAGGATGTAAATTATTTCATAGAGTACTCTAGGATAAATGCAGAATTAAAATGACATATTCAAAAGATGAAAAAGGAAATTATGGAATCAGTGCTACATATTGCTATATTTGAGTTTTGCACCAAACAGTATGATTTAAATGACCAGATAGTTAAGACATCAAATACAAAGAGGTTTGCAAAAACCTCAAAGGGTGACAAAAAGGTGAACAAAATTATGTTGCTGCCAAAGAGATTTTTAAGAAGTATCCTAGAGTTCGGTACTGGAGAGTCTTTTTGTTGTTTTGTTTTGAGGTGTGAGGAAACTAGTTGAAAGACTTGCCAGAGTAACACGGTTGTCCAGGAAAAGAACTGGAAATTCATTGCTGACCTTGTTTGCTCCACCAAATTAAAAATGCCTGTAAAAGATTCCTGGGGGATGGGGAGGATTAAAAAGAACCTCAGGGCATAGCATAGGAATCTTAAAATATCTGAAGGTTGACTTGAGGAAGAAGTGTTAATTGATCATTTTTAATCACTTAAGTAATGTAATTAGAGAGGTGGAATCAAAAGATGAAATTAGGAGGACACAGATATTCATTCCAAATATAAGTGAATTTTCAAAATGATTACTCAAAGATGAAATGTACCTTTGGGAAGTGTTGAATTATTCATCAGTGGAAATGTTCATATTTAAAGGGGATAAACATAAGTCTGAAGTACTGGAGTTGGGATTCAAGAATCGTTGGATGGTTAGATTAAATGAAACTTTATTTCTTACAAGTCTCTCATTAAAATTGCGTGCTCAAAATGACAGATTTTTAGGAAGTGGCAAACATCGATTGGCCAGATCACTTAATTGCTAAATTGTCTAAGATTTGGGAAACTGTTCAAATTAAGTCTTTGTATTAAGGTTGAAGGGTGAAGTAATATTGTATTTAAAAACACTTTTATTTCCTTTAATTGAGTTAAGGAGCTATTACAAATTATGAACCACTCTGTACTGATACTACTGTATGTACACAGGAAGTGAGTACTAAATAAACAGATGACACAACAAATCTAGCTTCTAAAAAAACGTCCTTCCAAATTACTAAGTTCTTCCCCATTCTGAATTTCCCAACCATTTATTTGATTTTCATTTTAATTACTCCACTTAAAAATCTCAAGTTCTACAGAGAGCTTGGTTTACATACACTATCATAAAAGATAGTAAAAATTAAGTCTTAAACAGTAAACTACCTTAGATAGCAAATAGTATTATTTATGGTGTTCTGTTTGACCTTCCTGTACTTACCTACTTCTTGTTTTGTGAACCGATGACTGATCTCTAAAAACCATCCTGTACCAAATTGCAGAGCACCCTGTCTGCGGTTTGGAGTCATAGTTCATCTTGACCTTGCTATTTATGTAAGTATCAGATTGGGTAATGACCTTATTTGTAACTATCTTGCAATCCCTAGTTATCCACTTGGCATTTATGGTCAGCTTTCCATTTACAACCTGGTGCTGACATATTCCCTAGACAATACTCTATGTTACTCATTAGCATTAGTGTCCTCTCTCTAAAATCATGGTCTAACATAAATTCTCTAGGCGTCTCAGACACATTGTGCTGTGAAATTCTTATAAACCTGAAGCAATTTACTAGAGAAGTAATTGTTTTATCTGAAATTATATTTCAAATCATTATTTGAATACATACTTTTTTCTCATTAAAATAAGACATGTTTTCTTTCAAAAGTGAAAAGTCAATTATATTTTATTGTGTTTACAAGAGTAAATGACAATGTGAGGCATTAAAAAAACCTATCTTTAAACATTGCAGTACTATTCGAATTATGTAAATAGCTCTGGAAGATTTTTGAAGATACTCAATTTCTTTTCTGTATCTTTAATGACTTTGAGAAAATATACGTAGTTTGCATTTGAACAACTTAAAAGCAAAGTGACTTTTATTAATATTAATTTGTATCTTCTGAAATGTATTATTCTTTTTCAATACAGCATTATGCACTATCATCATGTTTATTCAATGATTTAAAAAAATGACAACTCATACTCTATGATCAATTAGTAATTTAAATGTAGTGAAAGAATATTAGTCAAAACAAAATATTACTTTTCACTTTTTTCTAAACCAAAGAAGCTTAAGGACATCATTGTCTTTTCTACTTTTTAATGTAGCTCTTAAGAATACCCAAGAATTTATATGAATATTTTATTTCCTTTAGTTAACATCACTTCAAGGTCCTAATTTATATTTATAAAATACAAAGATAAATATATACAGTGTTTTTGAAACTTTGTAACTAAACTTTTGAAGAAAGTTTAACAGGAACAAATTTCAGCTCGAGTTTTATTAATTTCATATAGATGAATGGACAATTAAGTTAGCATGCTGAAGCTAAAAAATTATGATACTGTACATAACTGCTAAAAATTATAATACTGTATTGAAAAATTATGATTTCTGGCAAATTATGATAACTTTTAAAAAATCTCTTTTCCTTTAAAAAATTTTGATAATTAAAGTCCATTGCCAGATTACCAAGATATAACTTACTTCTAAAAAAATGCTAACTATATGGGTCTAAGTTGTCTTATTAAGATATTGTTCTAGCAGGACTTAATTTATAAATTATATTCCCTTAAACATATGCAATTTTAGATGTGACAGAAATATCTAAAAATATGTCATTTAAACATTGAATACCCAAATGATTAGGCACCATTTTGTTTCTGACAATCATGTTCTGTTGTTTTAACATAAGCTGCAGTTCTCAAAGTGTGGTCTTTAAGACCAGCAGCATCACAGTTACCTGGAAACTTGTTAGAAAAGCAAAATCTTTTACTCCATCCCAAGCCTACTGACTCAGTAACTCTTGGGGTGAAGTCAAACAATGGGTGTTTAACAAGTCCACTGAGTAATTATGAGCATGCTAAAGATAGAATAATCTGAATGTTCTCAACTGTGATGAGATATTAGAATTATCAGATGAGTTAAGATAAAGAGATGTGTAAGTATCATCTTATACCAATTAAAATGAAATATCTAGTGAGAAGACCAATATTTGTTAAAGCACCCCAATTTTAATGTGTAGTCAGGTTGAGAACTATTTCTCATCTAACAGTCAAGAGAGGTTACTTCATTATTTTTTTGCTTCTGTGGAACTGAAGGCATGCCTGTTCTTCAATTGACCTTTTGATTAAAAAATTTCTGCCTGATCAAGAAACTTTAAATCTAACGCCAATCTTTCCCATTTTTGCCTGTCCTCCTGAAGGGAAACATACCACTGACTTATTTTTGTATTGTAATTGCTACACCAATTTAAATAGACTACTACCTGTACACAGATAACATCTTATTAGTGATTCTTAGCAAATATAAAAGTGACTTGCAAAATTCGTTCCTCCTCTAGGCTACCTATTTTATCCCATAGTATCAGTTTCCTAATAAATATCTCGGTGGAGTTAATCACAGCAGAGATTCCTCATAAGTACACTGAATTTGATGCTTATTTAAGAATTTAGCTATCTTCTACTATGCTAGTACACTATGGGATTAATCTTTACCTCCACAAATAAAACTATTAATTTATAATGAGATTATAGAAATTTAAAAGTGACATAGGTACAGGCAAGTAGTAATACTTTAGTAACAGTATTTTAATACTATCTAACTAACCTATGTAACTATCTAAGTAACTATTATTATCTAACAAACTCTCAGTCACACCAGAGAGTTGATAGACATTTAAAAAGTTTGAGTGTCCAGACATTTTAAGTAGCAGGTATCTTTTAGTCATTTTGTTAGTCATTGCTCTAAGCTCAGTATTTCTAAAACAGTTGTAATATCTAAGAATTAAGGGATGCATTTGTATTCTACAAAATTATGAATAAAATGGTTTATGTAGGAAGTAATTTTCAAATTTTATGTTTACAATATTTAATCCTGAGTTAATAATTGATAACACTGTAATCATCCCATTTTTCTAAAGCAAAAAATAGCAAATGACTCTAAAGATTTGCACAAAATACGATTATGCTTGATTAGAATTGATTATTTTACAAAATGTATTCAATATGTCCGCCAAATTTTATCTTTTTTTACGATTTTATTTATTTATTTGAGACAGAGAGAGAGAGTATGAATGGTGGGGAGAGGCAGAGAGAGAAGGAGAAGCAGACTCCCCATTGAGGGGGCAGCTCGACACAGGGCTCGATCTCAGAACCCTGAATCATGACCTAAGTCGAAGGCAGACGCTTTACTGACTGAGCCACCAAGGTGCCCTGGGTCCTCCAAATTTTTTTTTTTTTAAATTTATTTATTTATTTATTTTTAAGATTATTTATTTATTTGACAGAGAGAGAGAGAGAGATCACAAGTAGGCAGAGAGGCAGGCAGAGAGAGAGAGGGGGAAGCAGGGTCCCTGCTGAGCAGAGAGATCCATGCAGGGCTCAATCCCAGGACCCTGAGATCATGACCTGAGCCGAAGGCAGAGGCTTTAACCCACTGAGCCACCCAGGCGCGCCCTCCCCCCCCCTCGTGTCCTCCAAATTTTAGAATCTACATTGTTTCTTTCTCCTTTCTTTCCTATATTCAATGCTACACTAATTATTGATACTTTTTCATGAAATATCTCTCAGGTATCTCTTATTGTCAGCCTCATAGCATTATGCCCACAATTTAATTCAGTGTGAACACTTTCCTCCCTCCAGTTTCCCTCACTCATCCTAAATGCAGATGTAAAATAATTTTCAAAAAGTAGTAATTCTTGAGGTGTCTGGGTGGGTCAGTTCAAGTCATAATCTCAGGGTTGTGAGATGGAGCCCCACATGGGGTTCTGTGCTGGGCGTGGACCTGTGTAGGATTCTCTTTCTTCCTCCCCTTCTGCCCCTCCCCGCCCCTGGTCACACTCCTTCTCTCACTTTCTCGCAAAAAAAAAAAAAAAAAGTAATAATTCTCTCCATCATGAAATTAACCAAATAAAAGACCAGCTATAATAAACTAATATCTTCAGGTTTATATGCAAGTTTCTTTAATGTTCAGTATCAGTTTATTTCTCACTAACTCACTTCATATTCTTTTACTTTCTTCCTTCCCTACAATGTATGTCACAACTGTACCTTGTTTAATATTATGATTCTCTTTATAGATCTGGATTGACTAAATATCTTATGAAAAACTTGTGTTTATATATCAGCCTGAAATCACAAATTATGCAGCCTATAAAGGTCGTTTTTATTTTCTTTTAAAGAATTTCAAAATGATACATTTTTCCCCTTACAAGTATGTAGATTAGAATAATATTTCTTCTGCAAACACAAATATTATTCAGTTGAGAATGATACCTTTAACAAAATAGATGTTAATTCTGTGGAACACTTTAATGTTCCAAAAACAAGAATTAGGACATAAATCATGACGACATGTGTACATGCACACAAAATTCAACCTATGCACTACACTTTGGTTAGAGCATCTATATAACACACTTAGATGCAACATTTCTTTTTAATCATTGATTTGAAGAAACGTATTTGAAGAATTACCTAGGAAATATGTGTGTATAGATAGATTTGCATGCGTTTTATGGAAGACAATAATTGCTAAATATTTAAGGATCAGACACTTTAAAAAAAAAAAAGTTTATTTGGAAAAAAAAAAGTTTATTTGGGATGCCCGGGTGGCTCACTTGGTTAAGCAGATGCCTTTGGCTCAGGTCATGATCCCAGAATCCTGGGATCAAGTCCCGCATTGGGCTCCTTGCTCAGCGGGGAGCCTGCTTCTCCCTCTGCCTCTGCCTGCCACTCTGCCTATGTGCTCTCTCTCTCTCTCTGACAAGTAAATAAATAAAATCTTTAAAAAAAAAAAGTTTATCAGAAATCAGCTTTGCCTTTACTGAAACATAGTTTGTTCACTTTCTCTATTGATCACATTCTCATAATGCTGTATTTCAATTATTTAGGAAAACTTCAAAAATTATTTTTTTTTTTAAGATTTTATTTGTTTATTTGACAGAGAGGAGAGAGATCACAATAGGCAGAGAGCAAGCTGAGAGAGAGGGGGAAGCAGGCTCCTCGCTGAGCAGAGAGCCCGACATGGGGCTCGATCTCAGAACCCTAAGATCATGACCTGAGCCGAAGGCAGAGGCTTTAACCCACTGAGCCACCCAGGTGCCCCCAAATATTATTTTTGAGTAATAATTATATTAAATGGAATTTCCAGTTATATAAAACAAAGAGTATAATTATAGTACAGAGGTTATAATTATATGGAGTATTCTCATATGCCATTTTTGTCTTTAAAATCTACTTATGCTTCCTTTTTTAAGAATAATTCATGATTTTTTCATTCACTATTTAAATATTCTTTGACAAAAATAAATAAATAGAGAGAGAGAGAGAGAGGGAAGCAAAGCATACGAGACTCTTATATAGGGGTGCCTGGGTGGCTCAGTGGGTTAAAGGCTCTGCCTTCAGCTCAGGTCATGATCTCCGGGTCCTGGGATCGAGCACCACATCAGGCTCTCCGCTTAGCGCGGAGCTTGCTTCCCCTCCCCCCCACCTGCCTCTCTGCCTACTTGTAATCTCTGTCAAATAAATAAATAAAATCTTTAAAAAAAGAGAGAGAGACTCATATAGAGAACTCTAGAGAACAAACTAAGGGTTGCTGGAGGGAGCTGGGTGGGGGATGGGCTAAATGGGTGATGGGCATTAAGGAGGCCACTTGTGATGAACACTGGATGTTATATGTAAGTGATGAATCACTAAATTCTACTCCTGAAACCAATATTACACTATATGTTAATTAACTAGAATTTAAATAAAAATTTGGAAGAAACAAAAAATCTGTCATATTAGGATATAGTCACACATTATAATCCATCATTTGTCATATTAAATTAACAATAATTTTAATGATTTTTAAATTCATTAAATTTATTTTTCAAACTTATTAAAATAATAAATATTTGACTGTTTGATGGGAAATTTCTTAGATAGATGACAATAAGTCCTGTTACACCACTGATAATACATTTCAGTAGGAAAATTGATACCAGAAAGGTCTTCTAATGCTTTAGAAGAGTGATTAGAGGGATCTGAACCACATCAATGGTAGTGAGTATCAAAACTTGAATTTTCATTGGGAAAATATGGCAGATGGAATTGATGGGACTTAACAGCTAATTGTAATTGAAATGAGGGGTATGAAGGAAATTATTACTCAAATAGGACTCTAAGATTTGATTTTTGGGGGTAATTTAATCTAAATAGAAGCAAGAAATCTTCAGAATGGAGAAATAATAAGTTTCATTTGGTCTCTGTTATTATGCATAAGCAATTTATGATGCAAACTATGACTTCTTACATTAATTAGGAACACTAAGTAGAGAACAAAATGATACCTACTTATGATACCTACTTTTGTGTTTTTTATTTTTTTTGGCCATTTCATTATTAGTATTAATTTCTGATATCTACCTTAAGTCAGTGTTTCAGAACTCCTGTTTTGTTTTCCTTTTCTCCCATAATTGTTAAGATAACCTCCTAGCAATGTAGAGACAACACTCAGTTATTTATTTACTTTTTTGGTTTACCAATTATTTTCCTCGCACAGTTCTATATAGTTTGTACATATTTCAAGCCTTAATTTTAGACTGACTGCTAAAATGGTTTCACATCTACTCTGGTTGCTTAAAATCTTTATACTATAGCCCCAGCGTTCATTATATTTTCATCTCCCAGACCATACTCACTTTCAAACTGAAACTTATTTATTGCAATATCAAGATGAGGTCTTTTAACCTCCATTTTGTGTATGATATAACAGAGATGCAGCATTTCAGCAGCCTGTCAAAGGCAGGCCTAAAACAACAGATTTTCTGACAAACACATTAACATGCTTTCCATTTGATTATGCTTGGAATTTTATTCTATTTTTTTTGAAGCTTGATACTAAAAACTGCAACCCCCCCCAGTTATGCAAAATGACAATCTAATTATTATGAGCTCATATTTATGTCACAGATAATCTATTTTTTTTTAAGATTTTATTTATTTGTCAGAGAGAGAGAGAGTACAAGCAGGCAGAGGCAGAGGGAGAAGCAGGCTCCCCCCCGAACAAGGAGCCCGATATGGGACTCGATCCCAGGGTGGGATCATGACCTGAGCTGAAGGCAGACGCTCAACCGACTGAGCCACCCAGGCATCTCATGGTCATCTCTTTAAATGAAGTAAGTTAAATGTAATCCTTTAAAACATTTTTATGATAGATTTTCAAAGTTACCTATGAATGAGAAATATCACCTGATTTATTGTCCTAATGATCTACCCTAATAATTTCTCAAATCTCATGCCTGAGAAAGAAAGTATAGTAGAAGAGCTAGAATTTTTATCTTGTAATTTTCAAACTGTGATCATGCCTCATCAACTCATATTGTAAGACTATGAGAATGTTAAAAATAAAAACAAAGTAAAACACATTCCAAGTTCCTCTGCTTTTTTTCTTTTTTTTGGTGGGGGAGTGTTATGGGAAGTACCCTGTGTAGAAAAGTGGTCTATATAATACTAAATACTCAGTCTCTCTAATACCTAGAATGACTAAGTCTAAAAAAAGATAAAAAAGATAAAAAGAAAAAGAAAAAGAACGAACGAACGAAAGAAAGAAAGAAAGAAAAAGAAAGAGAGAGAAAGAAAGAAAGAAAGAAAAGAACATCTTCCAACAATGCTGGAATGGCTCATAAAGTTAAGTAATATTATAAAAGATTCAATGAATAGCATACATTACATTGTGAATTCCTGTATGCTTATATCAAGTTAATGTCCAGTAATTCGATTAAATGAATACAATTTAAAAGAAGAGATTCCCTTAATAATATAACATTGCAGTTTCTGGGTAAAATATATAACAGTATTTATGGTCATTTACTCAAACCTCTACTAACTTCAGTGGATATTGCTTTATGAATTTTTCAGTAAGAAGCAAACATAAGCTCAGTGAAGCAGCTATCTCTCTACCAGTTGTAGATAATAAAATACTTTATATTAAGTAGTCATTTGTGTTAGATTAAAGTTGTCCATAAAGTACTCGTGCTGTATATTTTTACTATTTCCTTCCACTCTTATGATATGCAAATATAATCATTATACCATTTCACTGAAGTGTTCAGCATGTTTCTACACCATCTAAATTGGTGAAAATGAATTGCGATAGCATGCAATATTAATATGAAAAGCCATAAAAATTGCTCACATAATACAACTTTCATATTAGAGGATTTAAAAACTTCAGTTTTGCTATTGCAAACCTCTTCTTAGTTGTGCACATAAGCAGAAAGACGAGGTACTAAGTGTTCTATCTCTTTTGAAAATAATCTTCCCTAGGGATCAGAATGATAATACTGCTTGGCAAAACAATATTTGTAGATTCAAAGAACAAAATACTAATTTCAGTTAAATCTAACTCTATTGCTAAATTTATAGCTACTGAAATTTAGGGAAAGGACAAGATTCCTCCTATGAATAATAAAATGAGAAGTTGAAAATCTATCTGGTATATAGAGCTACCCATTTCCCTTTCAGTTTCATATGGTGTATAAGTTCTAAAAAATAGAAAAGAAAAGAAAATTGTAGGGACTTATTATCAGGAAAATACTTACAGAATTGAGTCATAGAGTAATTCTCTTACCAAAGGTAGCATTCAAATTCATCTTTTGAATTTTATGAGTTTTTCACAGAGAAAACCTATAATCATTTGCCCAAAGTGTCTATTTACTGGTTTTGCCCATGAGATGCTCTCTATAAAGCAAAATACGGAACCAAATGGCATGGGTCCTTGAGATTATCTGTAAATATATATAAGCCATGAAATTCTAAAGGGCTGTATCTTTCCCAGCTGTCTTGAAAGTGGCATTTTTATTGGGGACAAGAAGTTATTTACTGGAGTCATTTTTATTTAACTTCTCATACTATGTCCTATATTAATACATCTTCAACTCTTTACATTACTAAATGAAATACACAAACATAGCCTCTTTTAGCTGTTTGCCCTACTCAGAATTATGGGAGAGACAAAATAATTTACTGGTTTTATTTTATTCCCCATGACTAGTTTATTCCTGCAAGTAGGAGGCCAGTGGACCCGCATTACACAACTGTCAAGACAGAAGACATAATACTACCATCAGTTCTAAAAGTCAGACTCTCCTTTCTACTTATGATGAAGGAGGCATTGTCAATGGCAGTTCTGCTAGGTGTACTGCTTTCAGATGAGAGGATGGGGCTACCACCAGGAATTGTTGTACAGGAAAAATCATGGGCATGGAGCAGGTGTAGGGAAAAAGAAGAAGAATCAACATGAAAATCTTTGCTCTGCTACTCAAAGAATCCTCATTTGTAATATCCCATCCACAAAATGGGTATAATAACACATATGTGAAATAAATAGGATTATAAATATGTGATATCTATGTAAATCATCAAAACCTAGACATATTCAATAAATAGTTTTACTGTTATCCAGAAGATTCTCAGTATATTTAATTGTCCCCTCTCACATAAAAAAAAAAATCCACTTGGCATATTAAATGAAAATACAGAGAAATATCAAATGTATGTGACCCTTATGAAACAAAACAAAACAAACTATATTTCTTTGGTTTTCATTTCTATAGAGCATCATTATCATCATAAACCTTCTTATTCCTTATTCTTAAATGTCATGAACAAATCAAAGGAAGGATGGTCTTTGATTGCAGAAAGTTTTGGACTGAAATTAGGCATCCTCGTTCTGGAAATTTAGTTACTATTTCTAAGTCATTTTTTTCTTTTTTAAAATGATATTTCAGGCTGGCTCTGAGGATTACACAAAATAGTCTGTAACCCTAAATGGTACATAAAGCATTATCAAATGGGAAGTTAATCTATTCTATTTCCCTCTCTATACACTAATATTAAAAAAGGTAATACTATCTCTCTTGGAAATTGTCCTTTTTAAAGGTTTTAGTTGAAGAGTAGTTGACATATAATATTTTATTAGTTTCAGGTGTACAAAATAGTAATTTAAAATTATGTACATTATGAAATATTCACAAGTGTAGTTATTGTCACCATATAAAGTCATTATAATATTAATCACTATATTCCCTATGCTGTACTTTTTATCCAAGTGACTTATTTATTTCATAACTGGAAGCTTATCTTCTTTATGGTGGGCTCTTCCTCTGCATTCAAGTTTACTCTCCCTCTTTGATTACACTAAGCTGCACTCTCTATTCACTTCTCCAAGTGATTTTATCCACAATTTTCCATTATCAGCCAAGTGTTGATGGCTCCCAAATCCAGAGCTCTATGCTGAACTGTTCCTTTGTACTTTAGATTTTATCAAATGCTTATTCTATTTTGCTTATTTTATTCACCATCTTTCTCTATAATGGTGATCACTCCCCTGTGATCAATTCCCATTATTCTATACACCTTTCTTTGGTGTATACTTTTTACTATTTTACTATTTTGGTATATGCATTTACTATTTTCTCAGACCACATATGTTTTCAGTCAATAGGTAGAGTCAATTTTACATAATAAATAATCCTTGAGCTCTTTTTATTTCTCTGTGTAACATTCCAACTTGAGCTTTCATTATCCATTACCCAAAATGTTTTATTTGGGTGTCTACCTCTTAGCATCTTTGCCTGCAATCTTTCATAAATACGCATGTTGCATAGCTGTTGGATTGAATAAAATATGAAATCTGACCATATAACTCTCATTCTAAAACTTCTAAATTGAATTTCCATCAAATCCAAAACAAAAATTTCATGTATTTTCCCATGACAATTGAGGTTTTCAATGACCCACACTTCCACTGTCCATGTTCATTTGCCACTCATTCTACCTGCCAAGGTAGATTTGCAAAACTTACTGTTTTGGAGTTTTACATTAGTGATATGCAGTTTGTGCCTTCATTTATGTTCTGTCTTCCTGAGATTATTTCTTATCCCTGCTTCACTTGGTTAATTTCTACTTATCTTCTGTAATTCAGATTAGACTAGCTAATAGTTTTATCATATGCCTTCAAAAAGATTCCTGATACTATGCTGAAGAGAAGGAAGAGAGACAGATATTGATATCTATGCATCACACCTTATATTTTTGTTAGGTTGTATTCATACTCAAGTCATAGCATAATATGAGTACTAATTAGAAAAAGGTTATTGAATACATCATATATGTATGTGTGTCTATATGCATATATAATGATCAGCACTTTATCTGTATTATATCAGTTAATCTCTAAACAGATTATGACAGTCATACAAACACCTCTGTTATCCACTAAAAGCCATCCTTAACATTGTTCTTTGATAAAAGACATCCCTGTCCATAATGTTTCCTCAGAGGGTAAAATTGAGATTTACAGCGTTTGGTCACTTCTAAGACATCACACCACTAAGTGCTGGACCTAGGATTTAAGCCCAAGTGTCTCTAACTTGGAAGACTTATCTGCGTCCTTAGCACATAAGGCAGTACATCATGAATCTCACAACTTGCAAGACTTTACTTCATAACACCGTTATATTGTCTCTCAATGAAATGACTATGTCTATCAACCCAGTAGCTTGTACATTCCTAAGTCTGTTTGTCTTTATGTATGATTTATGATTTGTTTATGATTTTTTCCTGATAACTGTTTAAATACAGGCTGGACATATGCAAAAATGAATACCAGACATTAAATAATAACCTTTAGAAAAACATAGTGATCTACTTTCTCCCCATCCCCACATTTAAATTTAAATCCTCAAAAAATACATTCTTTTAAGTGCAGTAGAAACCAAAACTAATAGTCTATAATACGCCAAACATTCATAAAGTCAGTATGATCTTATCACTAAGGGCCTTCCATTTTCAGCCCAACCCCAATAATCACAAGTCAATATTCTTTTTTTTTTTTTTTAAAGATTTTATTTATTTATTTGACAGAGAGAGAGAGATCACAAGTAGGCAGAGAGGGAGGCAAAGGGAGAGGGGGAAGCAGGCTCCCTGCTGAGCAGAGAGCCCGATGTGGGGCTTGATCCCAGGACCCTGAGATCATGACCTGAGCCGAAGGCAGAGGCTTAACCCACTGAGCCACCCAGGCACCCCACAAGTCAATATTCTTGAGTTCTAAACACATTTTTCCCTCACAGTATCCTGGAAAGTGAGGCATGGACACATGATTTATGGAAGATGAGTAATTTTAGTCCTGTAAGGTCTCTTGCGACAGAATAATGGGAGAAGGGGATAAAACTGCAATGAAGGGATTGCATATGGAGGTAACCTGCATACACTGAGGTACACTCTAGTAAAAGGACAATGACTGAAATCTGGACCAAGATGAACATATTGACTAAACATGGTCTAATTATGGCTGCTCTTATCCCACTAAGGGTCTTTGTATCTAAGTCCTTCAGGAAATAGGAGAGAAAAATTTTTGAGTCATGGGAATGTCACTAAATTTAGTTTTAGATAACAATTCTATGAATAGTAAACAAAAGGTGACAGAATTTACCTCTAAGACAATATGTTTTATACCTGCATCAAACACCATTAAGAATTAAGACTTGGGGCAGCTGGGTGGCCCAGTTGGTTAAGTGTCCCACTCTTGATTTTGGCTCAGGTCATGATCTCAGGGTTATGAAATCAAGGCCCTTGTTGGGATCTGTGCTGGGCACGGAGCCTACTTAAGATTCTCTCTCCCTCTCCCTCTGTCTCTCCCAATCCGCCCCTCAAAAAAATTAACAGATTTTTTCAGGTGTATTTTCAGATCACAGAGTCAGGTCTTGATTTAAGCTGTTGTACAAAAATGAAAGCTACACTTTTGCAAATCTAAATTTGAACTTATGAAATTTGGATCTACCACACAGGAAGATATTTTCTGCCACCCTTTATGGGTCCTCCCTACATTAGTATTTTAGGGACTGCTGTGAGCATTTTAACCCTTCACAAATATTCAGTACTCTATCCTCCCAGGCACATGGAAGAATGGCACTTCCTTACTCTTGTAAGGTTAGGTGTGGACATTAGACTTACTTTGTCCAGTCAAATGTGAGGAGAGTGATGTGAATCACTTTTAAGTAGAAACATTTATTTTTATTTTATTTTTTTTCAAGTAGAAACATTTAATTGCCAGGCTGAGATTCTTCTGTTTTCTTCTCCAACCCAATGACTATGGTGGGAATAAGGGTTGTATTAGAGGAACGGTGCTAAGCGTTCACACAAATAATACATTCCCAAGAGTTATCTAAACTCACAATGAATTTCATGGGAGGAATAAATCTTCATTGCTTTAAGCTCTCCAGGCTGTAGCTGTTACTATATTTTTCGTTACTGTTATTTAGCTTAACCCAACTGATCCGGGAATCAAAACACTTTTGTGAATGCTACTTTCTTGATAGCTAGAGTTCTTTCCAACACCATTCCAATTAGACCCTGTGTCATCTGAAGCTGTTTGGCCACTGCCATATCCAGACTTAAAGTAGGTAGAGGTAAAAAGTGGGTAGGTGATGGTATCTGTTATCATAAACTTTAATGTCATGGAAGAAAAATGAAGTACGGAAGGGCAATTTGATTAGTAAATGCTACGTGTTGCTTGTTATGTAAAGGGAATAATATACCAACTGCTTCATATTGCCCAAAATATCTGCCTGTGTGTTCAGTCAAATGAACAGAGTTTTCCAAGAATGAGTCTCTCCTCAGTACACAGGAACAAAGGAAATAAATAGCATTACAGGGACTGAATTCAAGCAACAAAATATTCTCTATTTGTTATAAAGAGAGTTAACTACAAAAAAAAAATAGGTTCTATTTATATGTTTATAGGGAATAGCTGTATTCGTAACTTAACTAAAGAAATTGAAAAAACTAAGCAAAATAAGATAAGTCAATGGAGATTTCCAAGGAAGAGTCTGACAGTAAAAAAATACAATGTTTTTAAGTGTTTTATAACGTTCTTTTCACTGAAATAGGTACTGGAGATAGCAACATCAGATCTCCTTCTCTTATGTCATGAAATATTTTGGGGGGCAGGAAAGGTGGGAAACTGTTTCATCAGTAAGGTGGAAGGAAGTACAATGAAATGAAAAGGCAAAAACAAACAAACAAAAAAACATGAACCAGATAAATACAGACAATAGTAACTATAAGGAAGAAATAAAACCAGTAATATGAGGAAAAAATGGGGAAGGACTGGGTTTGTTAGTGATTTAGACTGAGTAGATTGGGAAGACCTCTTTGAAGAGGAAGAAGTTAACTGAGATTTGAACGATACAAAGAACTCAGTATTTTGAAGTTCTGCTCTCTCTAGTGAGATCAGGTTGGTTTCATTTGAGATAAAAGAAATATTCCAGTGTAGCTGAAGTGTTCTGAACCCAAAAACTGTATGAGATGAGTACAAGAAGTGGATTGGGGCCTTGTTATAACAAATGTTGGTAGACAAATGATAAGTCTAGGAAGGTTTCATTTAGTAAACATAACCCAATTATGAACTGATCCAAATAAATGTAAAATAATCAGGTGTATTTTATAAAGTTAAATACAGATCTTATTAATTGTGTTAACAAAAAAGAAACACTGTGTTTGGCTCTCTGTAAGTACCGCATTATTAAACCAATTCTATGGACCTGTGGAAGGAGTCCATTTGTTATCACATGCACTTCCAGTTCTTCAAACTAACTGGATATCCCTCCTTTCCATGTCCCATAGCTTCATATCACATAACTATGATATCTGTGAACTGTGTCATATGCATGCTATTTAATAACCATCCATCTATAAACAGAGAAGGCTAAATTTAGTAATTTGCATTTATTCTGACAGATGGACAGCCCCAAGAGAGTTTTAGGTTAGAGAGTAACAAATGAATCTGTATTTTAATGGGACTACTCTGGTTACTTTGTGATAAGTAGGTTACTAGAAGGTAAAGTTGTACCAGGGTGACTAGTTTGGAGGCTGTTGCAAGGATTGCAATCAATCAAGTTTCATAAACACTTTAAGAAAATAGGAAATGATGATTCCACACCCAACTAAGTTGTCATTGAGATAAAGATATCAGAAGATATGCTAAGATGTTTAAGTTAAATAGAATTTCAAAAGTCTTAAATAAAAAGTCTATTGTAAAAATAAAACTTTAAATTAAAATAAAACCAGGAATCATGGGCATAAAATAAGCAAAAAAAAAAAAAAAAAACCAAACAAATCAGGTAAAATATAAATAGTTAACTTTTCATATTTTCAATTATATTTGTATAAAAATTAGTTTATATATTCTTTTTATGAGTGTAAATCCCCTAGTTAAGAAATTGCTACAGGGCCAGCACCAGTGAACTCTACTGTACTACTTAAAGAAATGGAGGCTTACTTGGGAATACTATTATCTGCAAGAAAACTGGGAAAGTTCAAAGCTAAACATTTATGAGTAACTGCTGGTAAAAGTTACCATCCTGCACCAAGACACAAGGAGCCACCAACTCTAAATTTCATCTCTTTGACATCAGCCACAGCAACTTCTTTTAAGACGCATTTCCAAAGGCAAGGGAAACAAAAGTGAAAATGAACTTTTGGGACTTCATCAAGATAGAAAGCTTCTGCACAGCAAAGGAAACAGTCAACAAAACAAAGAGGCAACCCACAGAATGGGAGAAGATATTTGCAAATGACAGTACAGACAAAGGGCTCCGTATCCAGCCTTTATCTTGGTATCCAAGATCTATAAAGAACTCAAACTGAACACCCAAAAAACAAATAATTAAGTCAAAAAAATGGGCAGAAGACATGAACAGACACTTCTCCAAAGAAGACATATGAATGGCTAACAGACAGATGAAAAAATGTTCAACATCATTAGCCATCAGGGAAATTCAAATCAAAACCACATTGTGATACCACCTAAATTAAATTTCATCATGATGAGAAACAGCAATAGATCTGGTACCTGCACCTTTTCAGAAACCAACAAAATAAATCCCATTTATTGTTCAAATCTGATTAAAACTGAGTCACTACCCACTCTCCAAGCATTAATGATCACAGATCACACAGACACACCTGCTACAATCCTCAGACTCGACATGTTAACATAGCATGTCCAAACACATCCAGGGTGCTCTCCTGAGATCTGCTTCCTGAGATCTGCTTCCCTGATAAGAAAAATTCCATTTTCTCAGTTTCTTAGCCTTTTACCTCTCTCTCTGTACCTTGTATCAGTTGTTCTCAACCTTGGTTGCACATCGTAATGACTCTGAGTTATTAAAAACAAAAGAACAACAACAAAAGATGAAGCAAACACATAAACAAAAATGTATCTCTGTTCTGCATACACACCAGTTTAAATTAGAAGCTTTAGGAATGAGACCTGAGTTTTGTTTTGTTTTGTTTTTTTAAAGCTCCTCAAGTGAATAGAATGTGCTTCCAGGAAAACACAGCTTTAAAAGAAAACTAATTTTCTTCAGAGAACAAGCTTCCTTTGTAGCCTTAAGTTGAGGCACTTTCCTTTACATATCAAATATGTCAGAGGCAGGAGGCTGAGTCACTCTTCTTGTGGCTCATTATCAATGCTTCTAGACATTACTCCTTCTCCCTCTTTTGAAAGAAAAAATATATATATGTTTTTTTGAGGTGCATATTGTCCCAGTATGTCTCAAACTTTAATGTGAATCATATGGGATTCTTGTTAAAATGCAGTGCAGACTCTGATTCAGTAAGCCAGGAACAGGACCTGAGATTTTGCATTTCTAAAAATTCTCAGAGACCCCAGCGCTACTGGTCATGGAACACACCTGTTAAGCACGGAGCACCATCATCCACTCTTCCTCGGATTTGCCTTCTCATGCTCCCATTTATTTCTTAGGAGATTTTAGCTTCTGGATCACAGACTTCCTTTCCTCCCATCTCATTTAATTAGTCTCAATGATATTACTATCTACATAGATGAAATAATCTCAACCTGGACTCTTTATGTCTTCATCATCTTACATTCAATGATCTTTTTCTCCTGTTCACCTCAATACTTTTACTATCCACAATAAATAAGACTACTCATTATATCTCCATTTTAATTTTTTCTTTTTCTTTTATTTTTGTATTGTGTTATGTTAGTCTCCATACAGTACATTATTAGTTTTTGATGTAGTGTCCCATGATTCATTGTTTGTGTATAACACCTAGTGCTCCATGCAATCTATGCTCTCCTTAATACCCATCACCAGGCTCTTCCATTCCCCTATTCTCTCCCTTCTAAAACTCTCCATTTGTTTCTCAGAATCCTTAGTCTCTCATGGTTCGTCCCCACTCCGATTTCTCCCGCTTCATTTTTCACTTCCTTCTAATGTTCTCCATGCTATTCCTTATGTTCCACAAATAAGTGAAAACCATATGGTAATTGACTTTCTCTGACTTATTTCACTTAGCATAATTGCCTCCAGTCCCATCCAAGTTGATGCAAAAGTTGGGTATTCATCCTTTCTGATGGCTGAGTAATATTACATTGTGTATATGGACCACATCTTCTTTATCCATTCGTCTGCTGAAGGGCATCTTGGCTCTTTCCACATTTGGGTATTGTGGACATTGCTGCTATGAACCCTGCAGTGCATATGGCCCTTCTTTTCACTACATCTGTATCTTTGGGGTAAATACCCAGTAGTGCAATTGCAGGGTCATAGGGTAGCTCTATTTTTAATTTTTTGAGGAATCTCTACACTGTTTTCCAAAGTGGCTGCACCAATTTGCATTCCTACCAACAGTGTAAGAGGGTTTCCCTTTCTCCACACCCTCTCCAACATTTGTTGTTTCTTGCCTTGTCGATTTTTGCCATTCTAACTGGTGTAAGGTGGTATCTCAATGTAGTTTTGATTTGAATTTCTCTGATGGCTAATGATGATGAACACTTTTTCATGTGTCTGTTAGCCATTTGTATGTCTTCACTAGAGAAGTGTCTGCTCATGTCTTCTGCCCATTTTTTGACTTGATTATTTGCTTTTTCGGTGTTGAGTTTGAGAAGTTCTTTATAGATCTTGGATACCAGCCCTTTGTACTGTCATTTGCAAATATCTTCTCCCATTCTGTGGGCTGCCTCTTTGTTTCGTGAATTGTTTCCTCTGCTGTGCAGAAGCTTTTTATCTTGATGAAGTCCCAAAAGTTCATTTTCTCTTTTGTTTCCCTTGCCTTTGGAAACATGTCTTGAAAGAAGTTGCTGTGGCCAATGTCAAAGAGGTTACTGCCTTATCAAGGATGCCCACCCTCACCACCATTGTTCAACATAGTACTAGAAGTCCTGGCAACAGAATTAGACAACAAAAAGAAATAAAAGTTATTCAAATTGGCAAAGAAGAAGTCAAGTTCTCTCTCTTCGCTGGTGACATGATACTTTATGTGGAAAACCCAAAAGACTCCACCCCCAAATTACTAGAACTCAGCATTTCAGTCATGTGGCAGGATACAAAATCAATGCATGGAAATCAGTTACTTTGTTATACACTAACAATGAAACTGTAGAAAGAGAAATTAGAACTGATACCATTTACAACAGCACCAAAAACCATAAGATATCTTGGAATAAACCTAACCAAAGAGGTAAAGGATCTATACTCCAGGAACTATAGAACGCTCATGGAAGAAATCAAAGAAGACACAAAAAGATGCAAAAACATTCCATGCTCATGGATCAAAAGAATAAACATCGTTAAAATGACTATACTACCCAAAGCAATCTATACTTTCAACGCCATTCCAATCAAAATACCAATGGCATTTTTCAAAATGCTGGAACAAATAATCCTAAAATTTGTATGGAACCAGAAAAGACCCCGAATTGCCAAGGAAATGTTGAAAAAGAAAAACAAAGCTGGGGGCATCACATTTCCTGATTTCAAGCTATATTACAAAGCTGTGATCACCAAGACAGCATGGTACTGGCACAAAAACAGACACATGTACCGATGGAACAAAATAGAGAGTCCAGATATGGACTCTCAGCTCTATGACCAACTAATCTTTCAATTAGTTGGAAAAAATATCCAATGGAAGAAAGACAGTCTCTTCAATATATGGTGCTGGGAAAATTGGACAGCTATATACAGAAGAATGAAACTGGACCATTCTCTTACACTATACACAAAGATAAACTCTAAATGGATGAATGACCTCAATGTGAGAAAGGAATTCATTTTAATTCTTTTAAGAGATTTATTTGAGAGAGAGAGAGAGAGAGAGAGAGAGCATGCATGAGTGGTGCAAGGAGCAGAGGGAGAAGGAGATTATCTTAAGCAGATTCCCTGCTGAGCATGAAGCTGGACTCCAGGCTCGATCTCATGATCCAGAGAGATAGATGCTCATCCAACTGAGGCACCCAGTTGCCCCTGTATCTTCATTTTAAAGATCTGCCCCTCCTCTTTTGTCCTTCTGCTGCATCATCCTATATCTCATTACATATCTCCTGATTTTAAATGTTCACTGCCATAATTCCTTGCATTCATCAAGACCTTGAGCACTGACTCCCACTGCTTTCTTAGAAGCATCCATGATAGCTTCATTCTCCACTTTGTCAACCCTGGTGGAGAACAGGGGCAGAAGAGAATACTATTTATTATGTCTAGTATCTACAGTAAGCAGTTGGCCCACTAACCATTGAGTATATTTCCTGTGCCTCTTGTCAGTGGCCAGGATACTTCTGCATAATGATCTTAACTAACTCCAAAATTATACAGGCCCAGTAAGGGAACAATTTTCTCTGTTTGGAGACTGGGAAGGGGTTGATATTTCTGAAACAAGAAATCAATGGAGAGAAAGAGTAGGGAATGTGCATGTCTATTTTCATTATGATGGAATTAAGTAGTATATTACTTAAATTTCCAACCTTCACCATACAATCCTAATTCTGGTACTACTAGGCTACCTATTACCAATATTTTATGTACTGTGAACTTTCACCACTTGCTGTATTTTCATGAGTGTTTTATTAAAAATTGGAAAAGAAGTGCATCTATGATAGCAAAACATGATTTTAAGGTAGAAGTTAAAAAATAATTTAGGATACTTCTAGGGAATGAGTGATTAGTGCACACTTCGGTGTACAACAAAAGTGAGCACATTGACTTCACAAGATCTAATCCACAATGACTTGCATGCTTCTTAGTACATTTTGTTTTTCTCACTGTGTTCTAGAACTCGGCCCTTAAAATGTATAATAAATTGCTGTGGTGATTTGGAACATTAAAAGCAATTCAAATTGTGGTCAATGTATCTCAAAGCCTCAAGCTAAAATTAAAAGCAGGACACAATTTACTTAGGTTATTTTCATTTTCTGCTTAGTCTCACCTTTATTCATTTCTATTTTTTAGTCTTCCTGGTTTTTCTATTTAGCCATTTTATTTTTGCTTGTAATCTCAAAAAAAAAAAAAAAAAACAATAAAAACAGTAAACCCAAATTTGAATAATAATAAAATTTTTTACACCATGCCTTATGCCATCTTTAAAAAAAAAAAATACATCTTTAAAAAAAAAAAAAAAAATACAAAAACACCATGCCTTATGCCTAATACACTGAAAACAATTTTCCCCACTACTAATATTCCTAGGAGAAAAATATCCACCTGCATTTTAGTATTAAAGAATTTGAAAGATAAGCTTTCAAAGGAGGCTAAAAGGTACTTTAAAGACATCTCATATTAAAGTTGAACTGAGAAAGATATTAAAATGTTAGTAAAGCAAAAGAAAAACATGTTAACAAATAAAACCTTAAGTAAATAAAGAACAGAATAATATATGGATGAGAACATATCTAGTAGAAAAACAGGTAATTCAAACTTAGTCCAGGGTAAATTGGCTTATGCAACATAACCAGAGACATCCCATGCTTGAAAAACCCATTCATATATATATATATTTTTGTCACTGTGCTTCCAGTCCTTGATTCATTCTTGTGCTCTGTCTTATTTACTTTGTTTATATGTTTGATTTTATTAGAGCTACATGCACCAGTTAATTAATTCATTCTCCTAACTCCATAGCTGCTTGCTATGGTTCCTGAATTTGAAATTCTCTCCTTACTCTTAGCATGCAGTTTCTTTTGCTCATTGCACTCCATAATGCATTCTTTGACACAGTTACAAGATCTCTTATACAACAATGGTCTTTCTAGCTAGGACTGATATGTTGCCTAGCCAGACGCAGTAGAATGAACTTCTATACCCAGACATACACCTTATATAATAGCAATGGCAACTATAAATTACCGTGGAATTAACTTTGAATATACAAAAACCCCATGACAAAAAATTTAAATATTAAATATTACACTTAAAATGTATTATGATAAAACATAAGTGTGGGATTGTTGCAAGAATAAGCAAAACAATACAGAAAAAATAGGTTAAAAACAGAATTATACATGAGTAGGGACTTAATATATGATAAAGGTGGTCCCACAAAGCACTAGAGAAAGCTTACATTTTATAGTAGATGCTGCTAAGCACATTGCTCACTATATGGAGGAAAATTAAATCCCTACCCAATGGTTCATAATTAGATAAAATAAAAATAAATTAAAAATCTAAATATAAAATTACAAAGTTAAATCTATAAATTTTAATAAATATAAAATTATAAAGTCAATTAAAAATTAAGAAAATACTCACTTCGCCTAGAACAGAGAATAGTATCTAAAATCATGTGAATCTGATTATGTGAGCATTAAGAATCTCTTAACCAACAAATGTTACTGCAGACAGAAGACAGATTGTGACAGAACATTCCATTTCTGAATTAACTATATTAATATGAAATGTACATTCATAAATAAGACAGCAATCTCAATGTAAAAACAAGCAAAAAATAAGAATAGAAAAGCCTTAAAGCCTATTAGAATATGATATGATGTCAAAATTTTTGGTATTCAAAGATTGGGATGAAAATAATCAATTGGGAGAGGATTAAATTAACCAGTGAAAACACTTCCAAGTATTTAGATGTATGATTAATGCAGCCTTTCTCATAAGAAGTTAAAAAAAATTACTTAAAAAAGTGAACACATATTGATTGTTGATAAACTCCAGATCTTTCTATATCAGGATCTATTTTATGTTTTTCTAGGTGCATATTTGGGCCTTTGGTTACATACAACATTGTATTGAACATATGATTAGCATTCATTCATTTTGAAATCATTGATAAGGCATTCTTTAAAAATGATTGCTACGAACTTTACACTTCGATTTTTTTGAGATAAGTATTGCACAGTATTTATTTTCTTAAAGAAAAGTAGAAATGTGCAAATAATTTTTTCCACTAGCTATATGACATCTTGTTAAACCTGTCAAGACACAGCTGCCTTTCTTCTGAGTAATTTTTGACAAAGAGGAAAGAAGTCTGGGTGGCATGATGCTATTCCACAAAAAAACATATTTATGGATACTGATGGCCAGTAAATAGGAGTGAGGTAAAATATGGCTTTTACTTCTTCTAAGTGTGGTAAATATGAACAGGACAATAATTTAATTTTGCAATAAAAATAATGTCCAAATATAATCATTTTAGTAAAATAAAATAAATTTTATTTTCACAGAATTGCTTTGGAAGGGTTTAGTCTATGGTTTACAAAAATGCATTACTTTGAAAAAATTTGTGCCTAAGATCGTGAGAGGTAATCTCCACCAAAAATTTGTTTACCATTTTTACTCAATTTTGATTTTGAAATTGTTTCAATTTTAAACAACTAGTAGAAGTATTGTATTCCTTGATTGTCTCCTTTGTGCCAGATATAATGAATTTATGTAAAGTACCTGACCTAATCTCATAAAATCCTTAAAATAATCATATAAATTCATTACTCTTATCCCCACTTTACAGAAGAGGAGCATAATATTATATTAAGGTAAATTGTTTCATTCCAAAATCTCTTTAATGATTTTCTATTTTTCATATACATTTTTAAAAAGATTTATTTATTTATTTATTTATTTGAGAATGAGAGAGAGAGAGAGAGAGAGAGCATGAGCAAGGGGGAGGGAGTGGCAGAGGGAGAAGCAGACTCCCTGTTACGCAGGGAGCCTGATGCAGGGCTGGATCACAGGACTCTGAGATCATGACCTGAGCCGAAGGCAGATGCTTAACCAACTGAGCCACCCAGGTGCCCTTCATATACATTTTATTTGAGGAACAAAAGGCTATCCTGCTATTAAGATACCAAGTTATTTCCCTGACACTGCTATCTAGAAGCATAAGGAGAAGAAAATTTAGGAGATAAAAATTTGTATCTAAATGCTTCTTTGAAATAACTATCCTGTCTAGATCTAATTAGAGCATACTCTACTTAACTTTTGATATATTCCTAAAATATCCATTATTATTATATTTTTCTATTAATAATTATTCTTCAATACCATACACTTTTTCTTTGAACAGATTCCTGCTAATTAATATCATTAGGCTACATATTGGTTATCAGATCTTTCCAAGAAGCCCCAGAAAAAAACTGCTGATCAAAACAAAGCCAACCTGATTAAAACTATTGCACTTAGGACCATCACTGCTTTGGCAAAATGTTAGCAGTCTCTCAGATGGGAAAAGGTAGAGGAGGATATATTTAGTATTGTAGGGCCTTTGCTGGATGGTCTTGGGTGGAAACCAAGACAGGGACCTAAATGGGCTTGGGCAACGTTTATGACTTAATAGCTTTAGATCAGTAGACATAAGGTTTGAGTCTTGAAGCAAGTATTGCTGAGACAATCTGATGAATAATAAGTCTTGATAAGTAATTTATATTAGTTGCTTTACAATCTTATTTTATAGAAACAAGCAACTATCTTATATTTACTTGAAATCTGTACTGTTTATCATAGAGAAAGAAAGTATATCTGGTCCCAGTATTGGTTAATAAATGACATTATATTGATTTCAGTTCTCACACACTACTGAATCATTTCTTGTTCCATAATTTGAAACTATAAAATGTGTACTAACTTAATAAGCATTTATTGGACCTTGCAACCAATGAGGGGAAATATAAATAAAGTTATTTTTGAGTCTGGCTTAATAATCTAAACTTCTTTATCCTCTTTTCTTACTATTTAACCTCAAATAAATCATTGAAAATACTTAAGCAATAAAATCTTTAAATTTTTGCAGGAGTAAAATTATAGTGACAATACTTTGCTTGCATATTTAACAAAGATTAAGTGAATAATAATGCAGTAAAGTACTGAGTTTGGTGTCTGGTGTGGAGTATTCACCCATTCATTCATCCATTCAATAAAATTTGAAAATGTACTAAATTATAGAAATTATTGGACACGCAGTGAAGTATACAATTATTAATTCACTGATTCCTTAAAAAGTATTAAATGTTGATAAAAATGCTTATTTTATGAGTACTTGCAACTATGCCATATCTAGTTAATTTACATAAAAAGTTACATAAATCAAGGGAACCTCATACAATTGTGCTTCCTAATGTTCTATTCTAATGCAAAGCTTGAGCTATTGTTTTCCTAAGAATATTTTAAAATATAAATTGTAAAGATGGAAGATGAAAGCATATATTATAAAACAATTTTCATTTTGTTGTCTTAAATTCAGTTTTTCTTAATTTTAATATATCTCCAGGAAGTCACCTTGTAATACAGTAAATGAGAAAAGCTGTAAATAAATATAATTAATTGAATTAAGTTGGTCATATAGATATATAAAAGGAGTTCACTTTCCACAAAGAAAGCAAGGAACCGAAGAGTCCTTTCCACTTCTAAGATAGGTTGTGATATGGATTGTCTGTTCAAACTTATGAATAACTGGGTAGTGGGAAACAACACAAAAGTAAGGAATCGCCAAAATAGGGTGGTTAGAGTATGATCATTACTTAATGTTATATCTTGTAAAAAGTAGAAGCAGCTTTGGTGAAAAAATTGAATCAATGACTGCCTTCTGGTTTTCTTAACCTTTCACTAACTGACTTTACACGCACACATACACACACACACACACACACACACACAATTCAATTTGGCAAGGAGAAAAGAGTTTGTCATGCTCTTTAGCTAAGATTTTCCCTAAATGCTGAACTGGTGAAACATCGCTTTATCAGAATCATGTCCATAATCTTTTATGTAATAGTGGAAGCAAAGGGGACCTCATGGGCCATCTATGCATGAAGACATATAAGCATTTATGACTGAGTTAGATGTTCCTTTTATATGTTATATTCAGAAAAGTTAAAAATCATTTCCAAATGGAAGATTTGATTCATTAAAAGTTCATGGTATACTAGAAAGAGACAATGTGATTTGGACTCAATAGTTTTTAGAAATTTGTCACACAGGATGATTATGCATATTTAATATCTATCCAACCCAAATATAAAAGAAAAATGGAACTTGCACTTATTTTGAGGTGTTGGAACTTTTTGTCTTTACTTAAAATGCTCACAGGTCTAATGAATAATGTATGTATTACTTCTCTCGATTATGTCAATCCGCATTAAATCATAGTGACATTTACATTAATAGCTAAGGTTAAAGGGTATCTTGCCTGAAGGAACAATGCTTTGTTACTATAACCACACAAACCTTGTCCAACTTCAGAAAACAGCACTGACCAAGAACTTAATTGTTCTTATAAATGCTCTGTGAAGTGTTTGAATAGGTCTAATTTATTTACTTAGAAATTACCAACAAGGATGTTCTCACCCATCATATATCTCCTTTGTATTCAAGTATGATTTAATGGTTTCTTGTACAAAACTAGCCTAAGTCAATTAAAAAGCAAATAAATAGTCACAGTAGAGGGTAAATTGCCTTCTCTACTTTCATGAACCATGTGTGCATGCCTCAGATAAGATGCTGTCAATCTGTAAAATCTTAGAGAATCCATCCTCTTCTACCACTAGTATAAGAAAAGCTTTAACATTCTAGACAAATGCAGAGGGCCATTTGTCTAAGTTGTGGCAAAACCTAAGGGTCATAGTATTCCTTGCAACACATTAATCTTGACTTTAAAATAATGGAAAATGTTCCCAAAGGGTCACTGTTAAACACACTTTATTTGGGGCTTAATTCAACCTTTTTCCATTTTCTATATTTCAGATAGAATAATACATGCCAGAGGGAGGAGCAAGATGGCAGAGGAGTAAGAGGCAGAGATATTGTCTGATCCCAGAAGTTCATCTAGATAGTTATCAAACCACTCTAAACAACTAGAAACTTAGCAGGAAATAGAAGAGAAGATGAACAGCACCTCTAGGAACAGAAAATCGACTACTTTCCGGAAGGTAGGACCTGCAGAAAAGCATCCAAAGCGATGCGAAGATAGACC
>CM052886.1:81343806-81366787 GCA_028534135.1 Potos flavus | reverse complement strand
CTCCGCTTGACTTATTTCACTCAACATAATCTCTTCCAGTCCAGTCCATGTTAAAATAAAAGTTGGGTATTCGTCCTTTCTGATGGAGGCATAATATTCCATTGAATATATGGACCATATCTTCTTGATCCATTCATCTGTTGAAGGGCATCTTGGCTCTTTCCACAGTTTGGCAATTGTGGCCATTGCTGCTATGAACATTTAGCTTCCACAAACTTTAACACTTCCACAACACATGGTCTATAGCAAATATATTGTGAATCTTTTACATGTAAAATTAATATAAATATTAACTTTTATGTCAGAAATAAATATATAGATATGTATTTTAAATGATCCATTCATTAAGATTAGAGTTAGAAAATAAAGATAAATCAACGTTCCTTTCAATTTGACTCTCTCCCTAAATCATAAATTAAATATGTGCTGTCCTTTGAACATTTTTACCTGTGTTACTAAAAGAATCTGACCACTAAAGGATCCTTCATGAAAAAAATAAGTTAGCCATGGGTGTGGTAAGGAAATGAAATACACAGAAAAGTATTAGATAATAATATAATTCAATCAAAATGAACTTTCTTAAAAATTATAAATTTCCAAGCAGTGATAAGTAGGTTGTATTTGACATTTCTAATTAAAGTAGATTATTTTTTTTAAAGATTTTATTTATTTGACAGAGAGAAACACAGCGAGAGAGTCAACACAAGCAGAGGGAAAGGGAGAGGGAGAAGCAGGCTTCCCGCCTAGCAGGGAGCCCCACGTGGGGCTTGATCCTAGGACCCTGGGATCATGACCTGAGCCGAAGGCAGATAATTAACAACTGAGCCACCCAGGCACCCCTAATTAAAGTAGATTATTATTATAGAGCAAATCAGATTGAAAACTACAATCCTTTTCTCCTTAAAAAAAAGTTCCAAGCACTTTAAAAACATCTTTATGTCAAATATTTGATTTATTGAAACATTTTACTGGATATTGCAAGCACTATCTTATTATAATACCCCTATAATTTTTCTTTTTTTAAAGATTGAGACAGAGAGAGAGAGAGTGTATACACCTGAGTGGGGGGAGGGGTTGAGGGAGAGAATCTTGAAACAGACTGCCTGCCCAGGGCAGAGCCCAATGTGGGACTCGATCCATGACCCATGAGATCATGACCTGAGCTGAAACCAAGAGTCAGATGCTCAACCGAGTGAGCCACCCAGGCACCCCTAGAATTATTTCTAATCATAGATATACTTGAGGTACTTTAGGAAAACTGGCATTCTGCTCTGAAAATACTTTTGAGATGCAATATTTCAACATGTATTAATATTTATCACATAAATATTATTAGAGAATGGGTAGCGTGGGGAGACAATTCTAATGAGAAAGAATAGAATATTAAAAGGCCCTCAGGTATATGGTATATTGAAGGAAGTGAGAGAGAGCGATTAACTCTTTGAGGTGATAGAGAGAGGTGATATCATGACCAGACTGGGGACCACTTGAAGACTGACTACTTTATATTATGTTAATAGGAAGACACTGGAGTATTTTGAGCCAGGGACTGAGTGCAGAATCAGTGAGATCAGATTTGTGTTTTGGAAAATTCTGTTTTCAGTATTCAATATGTAATGTCTGAGGAGAAGAGAGCATTAGAGGAAACAGGAAGCTCTAAATTAGCTCAGGTGAGTGACAATGGCAGCTTGACATGAGGAGATGGGAAGAAGAGGAGAGAGGTAAACAGAATCAAGAAATATTTAAGAGGCAAAATAGAATCAGTCGTGGATAAGGTTGGATTTGGGAGTTGAAAAAGAGGAAGAGACGGAATATTCTAAGAGGATCTAGAAGGTGACTTCACTCAGTAACACCAGTCATTCCTGACTTCACTCCCCCTCACAAGAATAACTAACAACTAATCATGGAGAAGACACCATTGAGAGAAGCTTAGAACTTGGGAGTGAGGCTAAAGCAGGCCCTTGCACCAAAAGACCAAGAAAGATTGCATTAGAAGGGTGAGCGATGGCTACATATAGACTGGACTGCCCTCCCAAGGCCAGTGCAACACCATACCAAGTTGTCTGCCCTGAGCTCACAGTACCTCCAGTGGAAAAGGAGAGTCCAGGGGTGACACTTAGCCCCTGCAGCCTTGTGGGTCACTTTGTAGGAGCCCCTATTCTACTTTCACCCTACAGGAATCACAGGAGAATTTACAGTGCTCAACTGCTGTAAATATGATTGAGTCAGAGAAGTGGGGAGGAGCTTCCAAGAACCAGTACTCGCATCTTGTAAATACTTGCAGAACCCAAGTAGTAGTCCTAATCAGTGGTTTTTCTCACTGTCAGATGCACAGTCTGACCAGAGAATTCAACAAGGTGCAGGTCTGCCAATTTGGTTTCCAAATTAGGAGTTCTGTTGGCCTGGAAGCCTGGTCTGTCCATGCCCAAGTGAAGAGTTGAGTCATAGCCCCTATGGATCGCCATTCTCAACCCTTGAGGTTCGCCGTTCTCAACCCTTCCCAACCAGAAAACATGTTTGGAAAAATTCGTAAGTAGCCTGAAGTGAGCCCTCACACCCCTGCCCAGACAAAAGTCAAAGCTTTAACTCTACATGCCACAAAGCATGGTCCCAACCACGTCTGACAGGAAAAGCCAGCAAGAAAACATGAATATGTGTAACCCAAGAACTCTAGAGTCAAGAGGCAGGCAGGCAGAGCTGACTGTTCCCAGAGCAAAACCAGTGACCAAGTTCCAGCTTGGGATATGGGGCATGGAATGGCTTGAGTCAAGACCACAAAGAGCACTACTGGTTGCCTTGGGGCTGTTTCTCCCATTAGTCAGAGAAACTAATTCATAGCCCATTATTATTGCTGAATATAGCCTTCAGCCCACCCAATCAGGGAACCTTGCTAGAGCACGTGGGAAGCTGTATAGCCCAACCAATAGCCCTGCTTACAGTAGTATTTGAGAAAACGACACAGTCATGGCTGCCCCTGTTTGCAGGTCAAAACTGGTGTCCTTATCTGACCAGAATATCCAACGTACACCCTTGCCTGATTAAGGTCCCCTAACAACAATCTGTGCAGGCCCTGGGTCCTGTCCTGCTGCCCTGCCAAGGAAGTTAATTCCTAGTCCCACCTACTATTGAGTATAATACCAGTCCTGAACTTCTAGAAATCCTAACCAGAGAATCCAGGGAACTAGAAAGCCTGTCTTACAGCTTAGCTTGGACATGTAACCAAGCCAGCAGTCCTATTTAGGTATTCTTAGCCAGTGCCATTCCTCAACACATGACTTCAGAGCTCAAACAGTTGCTTTGTCCTAAAATGGGCCTTAATAGCAGTCCCATCTTCCCAAGAACATTACCATAAGATACATCCAGAAACCTAAAGTAAGCTGAGTAGTGAAGAACTGTTTCTGACAAAGTAAACCTGCAATGTCTTAAAGAGACCACTTACTCAAATGCCCAGTTCAAATCCATATTGTTCAAGGGTCATCTGTACCTGGTTCTGGATAAAGACAAAGTAGATCCCATTCACCCTGTTAATCCTGCCAAGGACAGCTAAAAACCTTGGACATTAGTTATAAAACAAAGACTCAAAAATTGTTGAGTTCTCTGGATTTTCTTTTACCTTGCATAGCCTAGATTGACAAGCCATCCACCTTGAAATGCCAACAGGAACAGACAAAAATAGCCATAAAGAAAATCTGCTTTCTAGCTAAAGATCAGGAGAGTGGTAACGTAGCAAGACCTGAAATTTTTACAAAGTAAACAATCTACTCTAAAGACTATAGGGAAAAAAAAAAAAAAAAGGAGATTCACCCCTAATCTGGTCAGCAAAAGTTGGATGGGAAACTAGACTGAGAACCATGCCCAGTGGGAATATCTCTCACTCTTAGCCAAAAAGGTATCAGAAGAGGCCTAATAGAGAGTCCGATATACCAAGCTGTGTGGGAAGCTGGACATGTAACCCTCCTTGGCAGTACTGACATAGAGCCCACTTTCCCCCACTAGCATAGTGGTTAGAGGACACCAGCTATAACAATATATATATACATACATACATACATATATACATATATATATATATATATACACATATGTGTGTGTGTGTGTGTGTGTGTATATATATATATATATATATATATATATATGTTTTAATAACCAGAGTCTCATAATACACGACGCCAAATCTCCAGGATACATTTAAAAATCATGGAAATGCCAAGATGACACAAATGTTGGAATAATCTGAAAAGGAGTTTAAAACTGCCATATACGGGTGCCTGGGTGGCTCAGTGGGTTAAAGCCTTTGCCTTTGGCTCAGGTCATGATCTCAGGGTCCTGGGATCAAGCCCTGCATCAAGCTTTCTGCTCAGCAGGAAGCCTGCTTCCTCCTCTCTCTCTGCCTGCCTCTCTGCCTACTTGTGATCTCTCTCTGTCAAATAAATAAAATCTTTAAAATAAATAAATAAATATAAATAAAACTGCTATATAAAAATTATGCAATGAGCAATAACAAATATGCTTGAAACAAATGAAAAATAGTCTCAGCAAAGAAATAGCAAAAATAAAAAAAAAACAAATTGAGATTTTAGAACTGAAAAATATAATAAGTGAAATTTTAAAAAAAGCTCAGTGAATGGGCTCAACAGGAGAATGGAAAGGACAGAGAACATAATCAGTGACCCTGAAGACAGAAAAATAGAGATTTCTCAAACTGAATAACAGAAAGTAGACTAAAAAAAAAATTAAAAAAAAAAGAACTGAATTTCCAGGACCTGTGGGACTACAAAGACATAACTTTTATGTAATTAGAGTCACAGAGGAGAGGAGAAAGACAACAAGGTTAGAAAAATATTTGAAGAAAAAATGGCAGAACATTTCCTAAATTTGGTAAAATATTTAAGCAGATTCATGAAACTGAAAGATACTAAATAGAGTAATTCTAAATAAATCCACGCCAAGATACAGCCTAATCATAGTTCATAATGTGAAAGACAAAGAAACATATTGAAAGAAATGATTAAAACATCTTTTCCAAAGAGGCAGAAACATCCACAGAATGGTAGGTTTCTCATGAGAAGAAATTCTGTCTCTGGAGATAGAATTAAGTTGGTATATAATTTTTAAGTGCTGAAATAAAACCAACTGTTAACTTCAAATCATATGTCTAACAAAATTATCTTTCAAGAATTAAAAAGAAATAAAGATAAAAACTAAAACTAAAACTAAAACAGAAAAACTAAAAGAATATGTTACTAGCAGATCTACTCTAAAAAAGCTTAAGAAGTTTTTGAAACAAAATGGAAATTATAAAAGAATTTTGAAACATCAAGAAAGATTGTACAATGGAAAGGACAAATATATGGGTAAATTCAATAGACTTCCTCTCTGTTCACATTCCTAAATTATGTCTGAAGCAAAAGGTACATCATTGTCCTATGTGGGTCTCGCTGCATGCTACAGAAATGTTTAAGGCAATTATAAACAGAGAAGGGAAAGGGATTTAAAGAAAGGTAAGTTTTCCACACTTTACTCAAATTGGTAAAATACATTAGTATATCTTTGGAGCAATAGAATAGTTCTGTACTTGATTCTGCCAGTGGTTACAGGAATCTACATTTGTGATAAATGAAGGGAATTACACACATACATTCTTCCAATATCAATTTCTTGATTTTGATATAGTACATCATTGGATGATATCAGTGGGAAAAACTGGGTGATGACTACATATGATCTCTCTGTAATATATTCACGACCTCCTCCTACATTAAGGTTACTGCAAAATAAAAAGTTTTTAAAAGGATATTAGTTAGAGTGTTTAGACCTAAATATATTGCCTCCATATTGGAAGCCATACCTGATACATGTTGAATATGTTAAAATGTGGTTAAGCTTTATGGTACTTTTCCTAATGTCTTACCCAAAACTATGGTGGCTAGAAGATAGTGGATAGTTTTTAAAATATCAAACATGTAAAAAAACAAAACAAATACTTGTCAATTCTGAGTTCTCAATATGGCCAAAATAATCATTTATTTATATAGTGAAGCAAATAAGGACATTTTCAGATAAAAGAAACAAATGGATTCCTTTGTCAGTAATCATTTTGAAAAATATAGGTCACTTTGTTATAAAAATAAACATAAACCTATCTAGAAATTCCACTTCTGTATATGTATCCAAGATAGGAAAAATGTGTTCACAAAAAGACATGTACATAAATGTTCATGGTAACTTTTTCATAATAGATAAAAAATCTAAGAGTCTTTTAATAGAATAGATTATATACTGTGATAAATTTATTCACTGGAATACTATGTGGAAGTAAAAATGAATGGCCTGTTGATACATAAATCAACAGGGATGTTTTTCAGAAACATCAGTACTGAGCAAAAGATCTCTTATATAATAGGGAATAGTGCATTCTATTTACATGAAATTTTAGAATAAACGAATCTAATATATGGTAGAAAAGAATTTTATTTTTTTAAGAACTTTAAAACAGTAGTCATCTCTGAGAGATATCTGAAGAGGTTCAAATGTGAAAAGGCCAGGGTAACTTCCTGGGATATCTGTAATGTATATATTTATAGGGTTTGTGTTATACAAGTGTATACATTTATCATGATACAGAAACAAACTGAAATGACTTAGTTTACATGATAAAATAGTCGTTTTTATAGAATTAAAAAGCAGTGTTGGAATTTGTACATAAAAGTTTTTAACACCAGGGAATTAAAACTAGATCAAATGATGAAACCCTTAGTGATTGAGATATATTTTAAGGATTTCTCCATTTTCTCAAGTGTGGTTTTGTTATACGTCAAGGCACAGTTTCTCTATACTGTCTCCCCTACCAACTCCATTAGATACTTTTCCTTTGTGTTCAACTGCATCCGGAGGGTGCATCTACCAGAGTATTCCCTCTTTATGTATCTGTCTCTATTACTACATTACAAACTCCTTTAGGCCAGAAAATTTATATAATTTATCTTTATCCTTATTACTAGTGCCTGGCACAGAATCTGCACATAACAAGCAGTCAGTAAATGATCAGAGAAGCAATACACAATTACCAAGAATTAAGTAGAAAATGCTTTCCATCCCTTTTTAATTAATGTAAAATAGTCAGTTTTTCAACATGGGCTTAAAGGAGGGGTCACAAGTTTAAATGTCCATCATTCTCAATTAATATAAGTGGGTGAAATGGGATGAGCCAAATAATATTTGAATATGTAGTAAATTGGAAAGCTTGTGTCCTGTTTAAAAGGAAACATATGCTCCACAATGCCTGCTAAATGTTTACGATGTAGGCATATAAACTGATCATTTCAGAGATTCAGAGTATCAAGAGAAGAAAAATATTCAGCTTTTTCCTAATTTTAGTTCCAACTTTACATTTTGGCTAAATATCTAGGGCATACATATTACAACACTTTTCTAGATTCCGATCTGAGAGACACCAACTTATTATCTCTGCTATGGAATTTCTTGTTATCAAGAAAACAGTTAGAAACAACTATGGGGGGACACCTGGGTGGCTCAGTCATTAAGTGTCTGCCTTCGGCTCAGGTCATGATCTCGGGGTCCTGGAATCAAGCCCCACATTGGGCTCCCTACTCGGTGGGAAGCTTGCTTCTCCCCCTCCCACTCCCCCTGCTTGTGTTCCCTCTCTCACTGTGTCTCTCTCTGTCAAATACATGAATAAAATCTTGAAAAGAAAAGAAAGGAAAGGAAAGGAAAGGAAAGGAAAGGAAAGGAAAGAAAAAAGAAAAGAAAAGAAAAGAAAAGGGAAAAGAAAAAAGAAAAGAAAAAAAGAAAAGAAAAGAAAGAAAAGAAAAGAAAAGAAAATAAGAAAAGAAAAGAAAAGAAAAGAAAAGAAAAGAAAAGAAAAGAAAAAAGAAAAACAACTATGGGAGGGGCAGCTGGGTGGCTCAATTGGTTAAGGTCTGCCTTTGGCTCAGGTCATGATTTAGGGGTCCTGGGATCAAGCCCCTATATGGCTCCCTGCTCAGTGGGGAGCCTGCTTCTGTCTCTCTCTCTCTGTGTCAAATAAATAAATAAATCTTAAAAAAGAAAAAGAAAAAAAAGAAACAACTATGATAGAAGATACATATTTTTTGCATTTGGTAAGATAACCTAATTAGTGTAAGTGACAATTCAGGGATTGGATGATGCCTAAAGGGAAATTTCATAACCCATATATCATGACAAAGTATTCAAACTTCTAGAAATGAAGATTTAACAATTAAGTAAGCTACAACTCCCAGGAAACTCTGCACCACTGGCATTCCACAACACACAGCTTGCTCTCAAGGTATTCATTATTGCTTGCTCTTTCTAGCCAAATTTTCCAAATTTGTCTAATGGGAATTATTCTCTGCAGAAAAGCATCTCTTATTTCATAATTAATGTCAGAAGAAAATAAGCTATTTGTAACCAAAATAACGGGAACACATCTACTCCATAAAGGAAGATATAAGTGAATTCACACATTACAAGGTTTACATGTTTTTTATTTCTTTCTGGCTACTCTTTTCCATTTAGTAGAAGTTGATTCACACTTATTTTCCATATTTATTTCTCTTTGTACCCTAGGATTATCATGGTAATTCAACAGCTTTGAATCCCAATAAAACTTCCCTCTGACTTCCCAACTTAACAAAACCCCAAAAGTTGATAGGGAGAAAGTTTTGCCTACTTAGATTATACTGGTTTACTTATTTTAGAACTTTTTAAAAAGCAGTTAAACCTCTAGTTTGTCAAGCTAAGTACATAACACAAGAAATAATTTGCAAAAGATATACTTTTGAACTTTATTTGAAAGATAGAGTTCTTTAAGCAACATTTGAATTATTTTTTTTTAAAGATTTTATTTATTTATTTGACAGAGAGAGAGAGATCACAAGTAGGCAGAGAGGCAGGCAGAGAGAGAGGAGGAAGCAGGCTCCCCACTGAGCAGAGAGCCCAATGCGGGGCTCAATCCCAGGACCCCGAGATCATGACCTGAGCTGAAGGCAGAGGCTTAACCCACTGAGCCACCCAGGTGCCCCCAACATTTGAATTATTAATAGGAACAAAACATTTCCAAGTCAAAAGTGCAAAATCATCTTATTGGAAAGAAAGCCAGTGACATAAGAAAAGAAAAAAAAAAATGCCCACTGAAAAATTAATTCTCTTACATTTAGGGCAATTTTTATAATATTGCAAAGGGCAAAATGAGAACTATGTGAGAACATGATATGAATAAATCACGGACATACGCTGGTCATTTGTTACCTATTCTTTGCAAAAATAATAATCAATGCTAATTGGGTGCTTTTTATGTACCAGGTACAATGCTAAATGCTTTTTATACATATTCTCAATTAATACTTGCTATGAAACCATCAGACAGTAAAAGCTTTAATCATTTTCCTAATTTGTGTATCATTTCTGATATTTTGATAGATCACTTTTTTTTTTTTTAGGTTATCAAATTTGCTGCAGGCAGTGTTCTTATTCTGTCTCTATGTGCCAGTCTATTTTTACATTCTTATGCTGGTCAAATTTTATATTTTTTTTCTTAATCAGATTCCCAAGAGGTTTTTCTATATAATAGATCTTTTAAAGGAAAAAAGTTATGAAAATATTTATCTTTTCTCCTTGACGCCTTCTACTTATCAATTCAAATTTTATTTTTATTAATTCACGAATATAATTTTTAAAAAATTTTAATATCCCAGAAGAAGTATAGAGATGTGTTTTCTTTGTGTTCTACAGTGGTGACATCATGTAAATCTACACAATTCATGTGAGAACCACCTTTGTTGTATTCCATAAGTGTTAGTATAAAGTATTCTATCTTCTGTTGTTTCCTTGATATTTGTAATTTTCTAAATGATTTCTTGTTATTTCTGAAGTTTACTTAGCAATGGGTTTCTTAGTTTCAAATTGTAGTTAAAATTTCCATGACAACATAGGCATGTATCTCTCAATACATTTTTGGTAAATGTCTTTATAAGAAAAAGTATGTTCATCATTTGTCTCTATACTTTTCATACTTACTATTGCAGGCTGAACTGTGTCTCTTCAAAATCCATATGTTGAAACCCTAACTGCCAGTTGTGCTAAAATGTGACTGTAAATAAGGCCATAAGGGCAGATCCTAATCTAATCTAACTGAAGTCCTTATAAGAAGAGGACATTAGGACACACACACGGAGACATGGAGGCTCACATGTACAGAGGGAACACCACTTGAAAAGGCAGCAAGAGAGGGCCACCTCTAAGCCAAGGAGATAGGTCTCAGAGGAAACCAACTCTGTTGGTGCTTCGATCTTGGATTTCTAGCCTCCAGAACTGTAAAAACATAAATCTCTGTTTTTAAGCTACCTAGTATGGGGTATTTTGTTATGGCAGCCCAAATAAACTAATATACCTAGTAAAATGAATAGTGTACTTATTTAGGTCCTTTTGAATATTTTTATCTTTGCTTTAAAGATTCCACTAGAAAATAAAACATCTACATATTTTAATAGTAGTTAAAACATAATATTAAGGAATAAACACATTGTCTTTATGAAAATATTAAGGCTATCCACTAAAATATTAATAAATGTTTTACAGTGATTTTAGACTTCATGTAACACTTTGCTGCTACCTTGGCACTTATTAACCAACAATTACTTCATATGACTATAAAGTGTTACTTTACAAGACTATAAAGACACAAAAACATTTTTTCATCATGTCAGTGATCGCAGATTTCTTTGAAAGGAAGTTTGAGGAACTGATCTCACTATAATTTAGGAAAAAGTAAACTTCCCCTTTTCAAATTTGTATACAGTAGATTTTATAAACATTCTGAGGGAAGTCTACAAACTTGTGTAAACATTTTGAAAATATTGCCACACTTCAAGCAATAAATATAGCAAGATTTTAGGTGATTGTGTTAGTATCAGTAATTTATGACTTTTAAATAGTTTTACCATTAATCTAGTGCTTTAGATTATAAGATAGGAAGCTAACAAAGATATGAAGAGCCCTTAAATAATGAACAACTTTAAAAGTTCCTGGATTACATATTTTAGTGTAGTGACTCATTCATATTTTTGTCAAATCTCATACCATGAAGAACTATAAAACAAACTATATTTCCTCTTTGTGTTTATTGCAGTCAGTCTCTTTTTGATATACATTGAAATGTAATCCTTTAAAAACTGATTTTTAATAATGAATTTGCTCAAAACAGGGATCTGTATTTAATGTCTTTTCAGAGCTTCACTAATATCCACTTATGGTATTATTTTAGCTGTTAGAAAATTTTCATGTATTTTTTAAACTTTTCACCTAGTCTTTATCAAGCAAAGAAATGTGGTAAGCAAATGTCTGTACTACCCAAATAGGTGTTATATAGGCTACTTTCTGTCTGCCTAAATCTTTGGGGATAATATTCAAGGGAAGAAACCAAAAGACAATGAAAGCAAACTACTAGTACAGCCTATTCAGTATTGATCATACACAGTTAATAGCTAATACCTAAACTTTGATAAGTAGGAAATACTATTCATTGTAACAATTTTAACCATGTCTATCATTTTGCCCAATAGGAAGACACTTTCAGATTAGGCCTTATTTGGGAAATTTCTCTACTTAACCAAATATGCCAAATATAACACATCCAATAAGGATACAATTAGTAGAATGTGAATAATGCAACATAGAGTACTCAGGGTATTTCATATTGCTTCATCACTAAATAAAGGGAAGTATTCTTTTGATAACCAACTGGATACTTTACCATGTATCTATTAAATAGTAAATTCCTCAGGAATAACATTATAATCAACTCATTTTTAATGGTTTTGTGAACAAGGAATAAAAGTATACTCAAAATAACTCTTGTGGTAGGTGGAATTTTAAGATGGCTCTCAAGATTCCCACCTCCAAGTGTACATGCCTTGTATAATCTCCTTCCAACAAGAGCCAATAGAACCTATCAATATGACAGGATACCATATTATTAGCTTATATATGGCAAAGTGGAAATAATTTTGAAGATATAATTAAGGTTTCTAATCATGTGACTTTAAGTTAAAGAGATATTATCCTGAATGGGCTTGTCAATATCAAATGAGTCCTTAAAAGAATTTTTCTTTTGTTCTTGAGGAAGTAAGTTTGTGCTGTTTTAAGCTGTTAACATTGTGGCAGTTTGTTATACAGGAATAGAAAACTAATATAACTTGGGGGCGCCTGGGTGGCTCAGTCTGTTAAGCATCTGCCTTGAGCTCAGATCCTGATCTCAGGGTCTGAGTATGGAGCCACTGGGATCAAGCCCCAGGTCAGGCTCCCTGCTCAGTGGGAAGTCTGCTTCTCCCTCTCCCTCTGCCCTTCCCCGTGCTCAGGCTCTCTCTATTTCTCTTAAATAAATAGAATCTTACGGGAAAAAAAAAAGAAAACTAATATAACAATTTTTTTTTTCTTTCTTCATGAAAGCCTAAAAATAATCTATAAATAGTATTATTGGTTAGACTGGATATATCCCACTACTATAGTGTAGGGAGACCCTTTAGCTGGAAATACACAAAACTCATTGCCAACTGACATAAATAATAAACAATCACCTTACAAAAGTCGAAGTACAAAGGCAAGTTAGCTCATGGTTTAAGGATCCAGTAGCACAATGATAACAAGTCGTTGGGATTAATTTTCTGCTTATCTGTCTATTCTGCAAATTTCCTCTCATATGTCACTGACCAGAAACAAATCTTCAGTGTCACGTGTTTCCTTTTTCATTCAGTCAATAGATATTTAGTAGTTGTCTTTAATACACTTGGCAATAAGGAAGAACACACTTACTAGTGTCTTTTCTCCTTGGGGAAGCTAAAGTGCTGGACAACAGCAGAGTGGAAATAATTTAAGCAAGACAGAATACTGAACAAGTAGACTGAGATCTAGCAAAGATAAATGATAATTTGACTTTGAATCATTAATATACTGATTACATAGAATGGAAGTATATGGATTGGTAACTTTATGTGAAAAAAATAAAAGGAACTTTTTTAATTGAGAGAGAATACAATATAAAATGGAATATAGCATCACTGCTTAAAGCATTTATAAAATTAGGGTACACTAACAAAACAAAAGTGATAGTTTTAACTGACTTTTGTTATCCAAATTTCATGCAGATTGAATATGGTGTTTATTTACAAGTTTACATGGTATTATGAAAGTACATAGAATTCAGGGATTAGTAGTCAAATTAAATAGGAGTCTAGAAATAGTGTTACATGACAATAAGAACTCTAAGGAAGTTATACATGAAAATGAGAAGATGTAAAGGAATGTTTATTAATGCATATAGTATTTTCTCAAGTAGACAATCTACCAGGAAAAATCATGAGTTCCAAATCACACACACACACACACACACACACACACACACACACAGACACACACACACAATGTTTATGAAAATTCTGAATGGCCATTTCTTCAGATATCACAAAAAATGATTCCTTAGGGGAAGAAAATTGGAGGAGTACCACTATACATTTCCTTTAAATTATATATTCATATAATTCTCCAAACTTTCCTGAAAAAAGTTGAAATTTCCTTAGTGGAAATTACTGATCTAAAGAAAAAAATTCATAATACATCAGTCAAGTAAAATTTATTTTGCTTTTTCATTAGTATCACTTGTTAACAGGAAATATTAGTTTAAAAAGTAAAACAAAGCAAACAAAACAAAACTATAGTTATTATTAAGATCCCTTCTGATCATCTTATATCTTTGATGTCCATATTCCTTTTTTTTTTAAGATTTTATTTACTTATTTGAGAAAGAGAGAGCATGAGTTGGGTGGAGGGAGGATATTCTTTTTTTTTCTTTTCTATATTTAATTCTCTTCTATTGCCATATATAATACAGGACAAAAAAATGGAGCTACAAATAATTAAGTGTTACTTCACCGAAAAATTAATGTTCAAGATTAATAACTTTACAAATGTAAAAGTGCAGTATTCTTATTTTTAAAAAGATTTTATTTATTTTATTTATTTGACAGAGAGAGAAAGCACAAGCAGTGGGAGCAGCAGGCAGAGGGAGAAGGAGAAGCAGGCTTCCTGCTAAGCAAGGAGCCCGATGCAGGCCTTAATCCCAGCGCCCTGAGATCATGACCTGAACCGAAGGCAGACACTTAACTAGCTGAATCACCCAAGTACCCCTAAAAGTGGAATATTTTTAAAAACTATATTTAAACCAGCTGTTACACTTTCTAATCAATTTACATATCCTTACTAAGTGAAACTTAAATGTGTTTTTGCTTTTTTTTTTTTTTAATAACTGATTTATAGTATCTGTGGTGGGCACACACTTAGGTAGTTTTTATGATCCCTGCTTCCTGGTGTTCACGCCCTTATATCCTTTCATCTTAACTGAGAACAGGACCTATCACTGGCTTCTAATCAATAGAATATGGCAATGATGAAAAGATATATGTGATTATGTGTATATTAATATGTTACATAAGGTTGTAACGTTTATCTTGTTAAATGATTCTCTTGCCTGATGGCTTTGAAGAAGCAAGCTGCCATGTTGTAAGACAAAATGGAGAAAGTCATGAACAAGAAGCTAAAGGTAGCCTTCTGCCAACAGCCAGCAAAGAATTGATTCCTTCAGTTTAGCAGCCTGCAAGGAACCGAATCCTGCTAACAACCTAAAGGAGTTTAGAAGGAGATCCTTCTTGAAATGAGCTTCCAATGACCTCAGAGCCCTGGTCAAATACCTTGATCCCAGTGAGACCCTTAACAGAGGACCCAGTTGAGCTGTGCCTGGGCTTCGTACCCACAGAAACCACAAGATAATAAATGTGTGGGTTTTTTTAAACCGCTAAATGTATAGAAATATTGTTATTACCAATAGTTAACAAATACAATACCTATCTTCAAATATTACATGAGATTGTTTGCTAAATATTTTATCTGCGTACTTATCTTTAATCTATCTGCACTGGTATCCAGAAATATGATTAAGTTTCTATCTTACTTTATTCTAGAGAGAAGTCTTTTTACTATATTTTACTCATCTTTTTAAAGATCTATTTATTTATTTTAGAGAGAGAGAGGGAGCACACAAGCCAGGGGAAGGGCAGAGAAAGAGAGAGAGGGAGAGAGAGAACCTCAAGCAGACTCCCCGCTAAGCACAGAGGCAGAGAAATCCTTTTATATTTAAAAGCTACGCACAGTGCCGCCATATTCTTATCTATTCACCTGTTAAACACACACTGAAAAATGACAAAGGTTATCATTAGTGACATTTCTGTGTAAAATCCAATAAACAAATTAAGAAGTGTATCTCCTGACGACAACGTATTCATACAAAAAACTCTTTAGTGTGTTAATGACATGAACTGTTGCACTCTCTGGCTTTTAAATATCACTGTTAAATAGGTGGGACTATTAGGGGCTTTTCTTCACCTCTCAAATGACCTTTATATCATTTAAAAATAAATTATTATCATCTGATATCATTTAGAGTGCTTCTATTTATTTTGCAATTAGCCGAACAGAGTGATCGCCTGAAGAGAGCTCTTAATATTAACTGCATTTTGTGCCACTCAGCTGGTATCCATCATAGATTACTTTAAGATGCATCTGCTCATTTGTATGTCTTAACTTCTTTAAAGTATACAAGCTCATGGGGAATAGGGTTTAAATCTATGTATTTCTTTTAAGCCTCAGAGTGCCACTCCTGAATACCACGTCTAAATAACTACTTTCCTTGTATGATCACATAATTAATCATTCAATAATTAATTCTATTCAGGAAACCTAGGACACTTTTATTTTAAAAAACAGAATGGAATAACCATGTAAAGAAAAACATGTTTTAGGGGTGTCTGGGTGGCTCAGTGGGTTAAAGCCTCTGCCTTTGGCTCACGTCATGATTTCAGGGTCCTGGAATTGAGCCCTGCATTGGGCTCTCTGCTCAGGAGAGAGCCTGCTTCCCCCTCTCTCTCTGCCTGCCTCTCTGCCTACTTGTAATCTCTGTCAAATAAAAAAATAAAATCTTTAAAAAAAAAAAGAAAAACGGGTTTTAAAATGATAAATGAAGGGAATTTAAAAAAAAAGAAATGTGCAAAGGAAAAGAGGAAGGAAGTAATAAAGGAAGGAGGGAGGGAAAGAGAAGAAAAATGGAATGATAGAAGGGAAAACAGAAATAAAAGAAAACATGTCTTAATACTTTTATCTTCTAGAATAAAATGATTGGTTTATTATAGCTAATGCCCTAGTAGAGCATCAGTGGATTTTTTTTTTTTTTTTTTTTTTTTTTTACTGGATAGGTACAATGACATTATCTAGAGAACAATTTTATAATGATGTGTTTAATAATTTTAAAGATCATACTATAGCCTCTTTTTGGGTAATTACTAATACATCTCTTCTAAATTGTAATAGTTACATGAAAAAAAAAGAGGAGAAAAGTAGGAGGATTTTAATACTTGGGACAATCTTTGAATAGTCCCTTGACTAAATACTATTTAATTATATCCATTAAGCATACCCACTGCTTGATAACTAGAGAAGATTATTTTATCCAACTGAAATGTTAAAAAATGGACAACAGAGTCTGAGATTTTCATTGTGGATTATAATCCTACTGCTTAGTAAAATAGCAATTTGCAAGGTGATTTCTTCCTTTATTTAAAATAAGACAAACTACTCAACCAATACTAATAGTTCATAAGGAATTAATCAGGTCACATTAGCCAAAAAGCACAATATTATTTTGTTATATAATTTTAAGACAGGAAAGATGAAGGTGCCACAAGTAATTGATATAGGGGTTACAAGTCAAAATAAGTGCATACACTTGTCTTGAAATAGTGCAGCACTAACGTGCTGGATTTCATAAGTATATATGTTTCTGTACATAAGCAAATGGACTGAGGAGTTTAAAATAATTTTGCATCTTCAGAACTGTAGAAACTTACCATGCCTTAGTAGAGAAAAAGTGGTTTTATTTCAGAGTACATTCTATCAGTGTTTCTACTGACAGTCCAGTATTACCTGCACTTTATCTAGATAAAGTCTTAACATAACTCTTTCATCAAAGCTACTGCCCTAACATGTAGGTGACTGATTCTAATGGAACTGCTGAAAAGAAGACAAAGAAAGGGCTGTCGTGCCCACACCAATAGCTTTGCTACCCAACAGGTACAATTATTTCCTCTAAAGCTTTCAAATTTGACATTGAACAGGCAGTTTCAACAGATACAACCCTGAAGCAATTGCCGTTACTGAGGATGCCGAATAGATTAGCAGAATTTTCTCCTGAATTATTTCTTCCCAACTGGGGAGTTTGGAGATTAAATGGGTCTTAGAAACATTTAGTGACATTCATGGATTAATTTTTTGGCTAGTTTTGTAGGCACTATCTTATGTGTCATTACCTCTATAAATGAGTTTTTGGAAGTTAATTGATTTTCTTTCCTCATTTAAAAAAATTACAAGAATTATTCCTCAGATATTTTAGTGACAATATTCAATGAAGACCATTTATTCAGTTATTAATTCAACAGACAGTTATTAGTCTACTATGTGACAGACATTGCATTATAGATAAACCTTAGGCAAGACAAAATCCTGTCTAGGAGCTTATGAAGTAGGAGAGATAAAAAAGTAAACAAATAGGTAAAATAAAATGTGATGCATCTTAAATAAAGGTTGAACCTAACTCCACCTAGCAGCTTCAAGAAAGGTAATAAACCAAGTCTTGAGTATCACTAAGAAGGCTATGGAGTAGAAAAGACATATGAGTAAAGGGATACTCTAAAGCATTAAGACTTTGGGACTACATTGTATTGTGATACCTAAAGCTGTTTGATAGCATTAAAGCTTTGGATGAATATGGACTATAGTAAGAAATGTCACTAGAAATTTTCAAGATAATGAAGATCCTTGAATGAAATATCTAGGCATTTCATAGGCAGTAAGAAGACACTTAAACATTTTTGGCAAGACAGTAACATTAAAGATTTGCATTTTAGAAAAATACACTGAGCTTCACTACACAGAATTTTAATTATTTTATCTTCTTTCCAAACTACAACAATCACAGAGAAAATGGTGAGGGGAGGAAGGAGAGATATTAAGAGGTTTTCAAGAGATATAATTGGCAGGATTTGTTGCATATTTAGATTTGATTGCACAGAGGAGAAAGGGAATAAATAAATAAATAAATAGATAGATAGATAGATAGATAGATAGATAAATTAATAAATGTAAGTAAGTAACAATAATAAGACCATTCCAGAGACTAACATTCCTTTGTGACTACACTATATTCAAAGATAATTAAATACTGAAAGAGCACAGCCCTCATTCAACTCCTACTCACCATTACTAGGACTGGTTCAGTTGTCTAATTTTTGTTATCATTTAACCAAATCTCATAATCTTGTAATACTAAGTCTCTACCTCAAATGTACAACTAAGGCATATATTCTGTCATATACCCTTGAATCCATATTTATTAGACTTCCTCTTTCCAGTTCTAGCCTCCAACTGCTGCCTTCACTTTCAAAATTTTTTACTTTGCTTTCTTAAAACTTCATTCCATAGTTAACAAACCTAACTGTATCATAATTGATGAATATTTTTTCAGTTGAATTTTTGTTCTAAGTACCCACTGATAAATTTGTACAGCCCTGGTTTTATAACTGCATAAAGTAAAAGTAAAATTAAGTTTGGAACAAGAAACATTACATGAGATACATACCCATGCTTCCTAGGGTCAGTCTGAAGCTTTTGCTTTTACTATGCCTTTCTAGGTCCACTGAACATTAGAGGAATGTGCGAAAATATTTACCTCAAAAATTAACTAATAATTAATAATAAATCTAAATTGAAAATACTTCATCAGTCATATTTTATAACATGAAAGAAATGTAGATCTTATGTTTTAACCAAGACTCTCAATTGCCACATTTGGCTCATTGATATTTTTGTCCTTTGTAAAGAAATATAAATTGATGTTGATAAAAAAATTGTCAACATTTGTAGATAATTTAAAAAAAACATAGTTGACTAAACTTTTCTTAATTCAATTCAAATATGCTTTATTTGGTGGAAGAAAAAAATGATGGGGTTTAAAAACTTCTGGGAAATTATTCATAACCTGACTATCTCTAAAAGAGTGTTTTGTAATTTGAAAAGAAAGTGTCTCAAATTCCATTCCAATTAAAATGATGAAATTGCATGTTTTATTGCAATTTCTATTTAGATTTGTAATTTTATTTGGCACAAAAGAAGTGCTTTTGGTACTAAACATTTTCCTTCTATCTTTATGAATTTGTACTATGCTCTCATTTCTAATTCAGAGACAATGACCAGTCATCCTATTCCAACAAGCAAAGTCTACAAAGCATTGTATATGTCTAGTAAGAACACTTAACATGAGGTCTACTCTCTTTAACAAAATTTTAAGGGCACAAGTATTGTTAACTATAGGCACAATGTTGTACAGACAACAAACTTACTCATCTTGAATAACAAAATTCATACCCACTGAACAGCAACTTCACCATTTCTCCCTATCCCCAGCCCCTGACAATCATTAGTCTGCTCTCTGATTCTGTGAGTTTGGCCAATTTAGGTACTTTGTTTAAGTGGAATCAGGAAGTATTTGTCCTTCTATGACTGGCTTATTTCACATAGCATAATGTCTAATAGACATAAAATTCAAAAAAAGAAATAAATAAGAATCATGTCAGACTGCTATAGAAATAAAAAAGATCATGAGAGACTGCTAGGAACAATCATACATCAACAAATTAGAGTCTAAGATATATGGATACTTTCCTGGAAACACGCAATCTGCCAAGACTGAATAATAAAGAAACAGAATCTGAACAGACCAATAGTAAGTAAGGAGACTGAATCAGTAGTTAAAAACTTTGAAATAAAGAAAAGTCCAAGATCAGATAACTTCACTGGTGAATTATCTCAAACATTTCAAGAAGAATTAATATCAATTCTTCTCAAACTCTTGCAAAAATAGAGAGAAGGGAACACTTCCAACCTCATTTTATGAGGCTACTACTACCTTGATACTAAAGCCAAAGACACTATAAGAAAGAAAAAAAAAACAAAAAACAACAAAAAACCTATAGATCAACATCCCTAATGAACACAGAAGTAAAAATGCACAAAACTGAATTCAACAGCACATTAAAAGAATCATACATTATGATCAAGTGGAATTTTTCCCTGGGATGCAAGGATGGTTCGACACATACAAATCAATTAATTGATACTTCATATTAATAGACTTCATATTAATTGATACTTCATATTAATAGATGACTACGTCATCTCAGTAGACGTAGAAAAAATATTTGACAAAATTCAATATCCTGTCATGATAAAATCTCTCGAAAAACCAGGTATAGAAGGAATTTACATATAAAGCATTCTGAATCCCAACCACCAAGCTTACAACCAACAAACTTTTAAATATGCCCTAAGAAGAGTTCTTATTAATGTTAATATTTGTTATTATTTTTGTCTATATCTTAAGGAGTAATAAAGTATCAGTGAATATCCCTGGAGAAGTTCTGAGTTCCTCTTATATCTTTATTTTTGGCTTTCTCGTTCATGTTGGGAATCATCCTCACATGCCACATACCTTTCACTTCAATTTAAGTATAAAGGAGAAAAAATCCAATTGAAAGAACATGTGTGAGCAAAATACATTAATGACTGAGCTTTATTATAGTAGAATAATATGTAGCTAAACTTATTACATGAGGACTTCTCCTACTGGAATCTATAGGCCCTTTTTTTGTGAACTTTTCCAGTTTGTTTTTTTTCCCCAGATAAGGTTATCTAATGACTGTGTTGGACATTGTAGACATGCACAGAAGAGAGCTCTAGGTTTGTGAGACTACCTAATATCCCTGTTTCAGCTCCTTTGTATATTCACTCAAGTTGTAGATGACATAATATTATACATATAAAACCCTAAAGATTTCACAAACAACAACAACCAACTAAATTGTTAGAATGAACAAATTCAGCAAAACCTCAGGATATAAAATCAAAATATAAAAACTAATTGTGTTTCTATATACTAACAAGAAACAATCTGGAAAGGAAATCAAGAAAATCTATTTACAATAGCATCAAAAAGAATAAAATACCTAGGAATAAACATCACCAAGGAGTTAAAAGGCTTGGACACTAAAAAATAAACAACATTGATAAAAGAAACTAAGGCACACACAAATAAATGGAAAGACATCTGTGTTCATGGATTGGAAGAAATGTCCATACTACCCAATGTGATCTGATCTATAGATTCAAAGCAATCCTTATCAAAATTGCAAGGGCATTATGGGAAAAAAAACCTAAAATTCATATGGAACCACAGAAGACCCCAAATAGCTAAAGCAATCTTGACAAAGAACAAATCTGGAGGGATCATGTTTATTGATTTCAAAATATATCACAAAGTCATAGCAATAAAAACATTAAGACAAAGGCATAAAAATAAACGCATAGACCACTGGGACAGAATAGAGAGCTCAGAAATAAGTCCATGTATATATGGTCAACTAATCTTTGACAGGATGTCAAGAATGCACCATAGGAAAAGAATAGTCTCTTCAACAAATGGTGCTGGGAAAACTGTATATCCACATACAAAAGAATATAACTGAACCCCCCCTTTTTTTATTATGTTCAATTAGCCAACAAATAGTTAAACCACACATAAAAATCAACTCAAAATGTTATCAAAAACTTAAATGTAAGATCTGAAACTATAAAAATTCTCAAAGAAAACACTGGGGGGAAACTTCTTGACATTGGTTTTGACAACGATTTCCTGAATTTGATGCCAAAAGCACAGGCAACAAAACCAAAAACAGAGAAGACTATATCAAACTAAAAAGCTCTGCACAGCAAAGGAAATAATCAACAGATTGATAAAGCATCCTATTAAGAAAAAAATATTTGCAAACCACATATATTTCCTATATATCAATAGAAATAAATAAATAGGTAGGTAGAAAAGAACTAGCATCGACATTTCTCCAAAGAAACCACACAAATGGCCAACAAGTGTATGAAAAGGTCAACATCACTATTCATGAAGAAAACACAGACCAAAACCATAATGAGAGATCACCTCACAGATGTTAGTTAGGCTGGTTATTATTTAAAATAAACAAAGGGGAGGGAGGTAACAAGTGCCGGTGAGCATATAGAGAAACTGGAAACCTTATACATTGTGAGAATGTAGAATGTGCAGCCACTACGGAAAACAGTATGGAGAGTCCTCGAATAATTAAAACTAGAACTACTGTAGGGCTCAGTAATCCTACTTCTGGGTATATATCTAAAAGACTTGAAATCAGGATCTCAAAGAGATCTCTCCACACCTGTGTTATCTGCAGCATTATTAACAATAGCTAGATAAGGAAACAACCCAAGTGTCCCTCTATAGATGAATGGATAAAGAAAATGTTATATGCACATACAGTGGAATATTATCAACCTTATAAAGGAAATCCTGTCACTCAAGATAACATGGATAGACCTAGAAGATACTATGCTAAGTGAAATAGGCCAGTCACAGGACAAAGACTGCATGATTTCCTTTAATATGAGGTATCTAAAATAGTTAAACTCAAAGAAGTAGAGACTGGAATAACAGTTTCCAGGGGGTAGGGAAGAGCTGGAAAGGTGGAATTGTTTCTCAAGGGGTATAAAGTTTCAGTTATGCAAGATAAATAAGTTCTAGAAATCTCATGTACAATGTAGTATCTACAGTTAACAAGATAGTATTGTGCACTTTAATTTATTTATTTTTTTAATTAAAGCATAATGTATTATTTGCCCCAGGGTACATGTCTGTGGATCCTTAGGTTTACACATTTCACAGCACTTACCATAGCACATACCCTCCTCAATGTCCATAACCCAACCACCCTATCCCTAC
>CM052886.1:81297648-81335906 GCA_028534135.1 Potos flavus | reverse complement strand
GGGGGTGAGAGGATGGGTGAGCCTGGTGGTGGGTATTAAGGAGGGCACGTATTGCATGGAGCACTAGGTGTGGTTCATAAACAATGAATCTTGGAACACTGAAAAAAAATAAAATAAAGATGTTAAAAAAAAATCATACATGAATGTCCTATAGCTCAAATGCCATCAATTGATAAATGGCTAAACAAAAGTGGTATACCCATACAATGAAATACCCTTCAAGAATTGAAAAAAAATTCTGCTATATGCTACAACATGAATGAATCTTGAAACTATTATGCAAAAAAAAAGAAAATATTATGCTATGTGAAAAATGACAGACATAAAAAAATATATATTGTATGGTTCTGAAATATCCAGAATAAGCAAATCTGTAGGAAAAGAAAGTAGACCAATGGTTGCCAGAGGTTTAGGGGAAGAAAAACTGGGAGTTAAGAAAATGTTTTGGAATTAAATAGTAGTGAATGTTGCGTAAGTTTGTGAATTAACTATAAACAACTATATTGTACACTTTAAAAGAGTGAATTTAATACTATGTGAATTATAAGAAAAATATTTTTAAAAATGATTTCACTACTTTTCAAGAGTTTAACTGTTAAATGTTCAAGAGACTAAAAATAGGTAATACAGATACCCAGAGTGAATATACAGACACATAGATACAGAGATAAATACATAGAAGGAGAGAGATAAGAATAAATATTTTCAACCTTATTTCTGGTTTATAGGACTTCTTGAAACTGATTTGAGGTTGTTTTTCTGTTTGGGGCAATTTTTGTTCATTATCTCACCAAATATTGCTTATGCACCATTTTTTTACCACCTGTCCTTTGGGATCCTAAATACCTATATGTTATACCTTCTTTTATCATATCTATATCTATATCTATATGTATCTAATATATATATCATACTATATGTCATACTAGTATATATACTATATATCATACTAGTATACTATCATACTATACATATATATCATGCTATATATATTGTATGATACATGTATATATGTCATACTATCTTATACATTTCACAACTATTCAACTGTTTGAGTTTCATTCTGTATTATTTATTATAAATCATTGTACCTATTATCTTTAGCTGTGTTTCATTTGATGTTATACTCCTATATTTTATTTGATTGATGCTTTTTTTTTTGTTTTAGAATTCTCACTTGATTTTTTTATAACTTTTCAATCTTGTCATTATTTTGTGAACAGAGAAAGCATGTTTATTTAAAAGTCTCACTCCAATATTTGGAGCCCCTGGAGACCATCACTATCCTCTATTTTGTTTTCATTCAAAACCAAGTTATCTTTTCTTCTCATGTCTGATTATTTATGAATGTGTTACTGACATCGTATTTTCAAAATTGTTTGTGGAAAGTATGTGAGGCAAGAGATGAAGTTATCTTTCCTCAAATTTCATATTTGCTTCTGGAAGGCCAGTAAATTCAGTAGCAGTCTACTGTGCCATAATCTAATTTCAAGAACTGAGGTGGCTTGAAGTGGACCTGTAATCCATGCAAGGGTTTATCTGTTTCTAAGTCATTCTTCCTCTTAAGTTCTAGTCCCTCTGTGGCTTCAGCCCATTTAAAAGAAGAAGTTTTACTGTACAGTTCCTTTATTCAGTACCAGACAGCACCTTTTTGCCCCAGTCCTTTAAGGCTGTCATAAGTACTGCTCAGTCTCTTAACCTCATAGACAACTTTTTTCAAAACTGACAAATGCTCAAAGTGAATGCCATGGCATATTACTTGCATATCTGTTCTCTTCTTCAACACTTTGGATTGGTGAAAATTACTGCCATTTTACCTCTCCTATTTTAAAACATATTTTACAAATTTTAAGCTTTGTGAGTTGTTGTAAGCAAGAAAGTTGATCTACAAGTAGCCCTTTGTTCCTGAAAAATGAATTTCTCTTATGGGAGAGAAACTAATACAATTTTAGTTTCACAAGAATAGATCATGATACCTACTGCAGCTTGCCTTTATTGTATAACAGCCTATTTCTCTGAGTTGATAGATACTAATACAAACCTTTATTTTTTAAGTATCTGCAGGTTAAATATCTGCAGAAATATCACATCACTCTATGATGTGAAAATCTCACTGTTTATTCAACCATATCCTTCTTGGTAGATACTTCAGTATCTTCTTTTTGTCTTTACATTTATTCTTGAAATCACTGAACATATATTAATGGACTAACATACTAGTATACTTTAGGGCAATTCATGTATAATTTTTGTATTATTTTCTATGATGAATCTGCTTTTATACAAAGAAGAAATGCATTCTATTATTTTTGACTACTCAATTATTTATTCTTCATGAAATCATATTGGAAGAAGTGAAGTCAAGGGCTGACCAAGTATTCTTCATCAACTTCACAGAGAGAACTCAATGCTTACATGAGCCATACCTAAGATATGCATTGTACGTGATGCATAAGCAAATTTGGTGATTGTTTACTTAATAGCAATGGTAAATATTTTGTGTGAATATTTAACTACTATTTCTAAAATGTGTAAAATTATAAATATAAATGTATGGTTTATCACATTCTATTTTTCAAAAGTTTAAACTTTAATATAACATGACAAAAATTAGAAAATACAGCATAAATTTTTCTCGCTTGAGTAATCACTTTTCTAGAGTTACAGTAAGTCAGCCACCATAAAGTGTGTCTTTTAATTATGTTTACTCTTACCATATTAAAAAATTATTTTGAGTTAACAACAACAAAACCTGAAATATTCATAGATTATTTTAAGGCAAATATGACATTGGAAAAATAAAAAGTCTATTTGTACTAATTTCCAGCTATCATATCCAAAGTTATGCTAAACAAAGTATTTTACACTCTACAAAGTTTCCCAAATGTAGAGTGCACTTACTCCTATCTTCTTCATTATTATTACATGTTTAAGAATACCTTACTGAGGGGCACCTGGGTGTCTCCATCAGTTAAGCGTCCAACTCTTGATTTTGGATCAGGTCACGATCTCAGGGTCCTGAGATCGAGCCCTGAGTTGGCTCTGTGCTGGGTATGAAGCCTGCTTATGGTCCTCTCCTTTGGCCCTCTGCCCACCCCTTTTCCCTTTCTTAAAAACAAAACAAAACAAAACAAAACAAAACAAAACACCTCACTGAAGAGCTGGAACATGTTTGGGTACCGTCCACATTGAGGAAAAATTAAACAGAATATACTAGGTCCTAGCTCTGGGGGAAAAAAAAGGTACAGATACAATGTGTGTTGCCTTGCATTGTATGCAATAAAATAGAAAAGAAAAAGCAAACATCGTTTTAGTGCAATTTTCTAAAAATGGGAAACTTCCTTTCACCTGCAGGAACTATTTTTGTAACAAGACCATGATGGTGCAATAAAGTAATTATAGGGACATTTTCCTAATATGAATGACTCATTTTGGAGAACAGCTAAATGAGTCAATTACCAAAGAAACTTACTGTGAAAGGGTTAGATTTTTATAAACTTTAGGACACACACACATACACACACACACACACACACACACAAAATAAGGTGTATCAATAAAGAAAAATTGTATCCCTATAATGAAAGCTACATGGGGTTTATTATCACGTGGAAAAAAACCCAACTTTTAAAACAAACTGACATTTTTTCATGGGGTATATATTATATTAGCCACTTCCTTGGACCAAAAAGAGACTTACCATTAATGAATATGTTACAGTGAAAGCACTTCCAGATGCTCCTGCAATGCTAAAATTCTATGATTTTAGGTGGTGATTGAAAGTTCTAAAAATGTCTTTATATAAGTCAATCTAATGAGCTAGAACTTACCATTTTAAAAGGTCAGAAAATAACTACCAGAACTATTGCTACAAGGTTACCAAAATGTTTTATGCCAAAAATAGTTTCAATAGCTCAAATACTAAAAGAGGCTTAATCATCGCATTCAAGCACTATAAAATACTGGTAATCTGAGGAAGTCCTGAGATACATTTTAACACATGAGAACAATATTAAGGCAACAGAATAGAAGAATTACCACGAAGTAGCAAGGCTACAGAAATCTATAAGACATTTAACAAAAACAAAAAAACAAAAACAAAACGGGGGACAAAACTTTCATAGATTTTCTATTATCAGTTACTTTAAAGTTAGATAATAACCGTTGTATGGCTCATATTGTGACAAAAATGCAAAATGAATTTTAAGATACAATGAGATCCACCAAATGATAAAGGCTTCCACCATATTTTTTCCAATACTTTCAATATTTAAAGTAGCAAATCTTTCTCTTGTCTTGTGAAACTTTCAACTATTTTCTCTCTTCAGGGCAACTCCCACAGACAGTGAATAGTTTAGTCATAATTCTAATTAAAAACTGAGTAGGAGCCCCACAGCTTGTGAGACTTACAAGGCAATGTCACTAATTATTTGTTATTTCAATTTGTGGTCTGAAACAGTTCTGGCAGCTTCAGGAAGGTATGTGTACAATAAGCAATCTGGACCAAACTAGTTTCTCGAAAATACTATTGAGATATTACTGATTTCATAGATATTGGGTCTTATGCACTCTTTTAATTGCCTTTACCATTTAGATCTCCCGTCTTTCCAGAAAAGCATATAAGCTATAATAATGGATTATTCATAGCTAACTCACTAAATAATCTTCATGATATCCATGCAATGTAATAACAATTCTTATATTGGTCTTCTTCAGGAACTAAAATTTAACTTTTAAATTTTCAATGCTTTTATTTCAAGTTCTATATCACAAAGTCTAGTATGCTATCCTTGATAATGGAGCTAAGCAGAAATACTAAGTATTTCAAATGTAAGACTCCACAACATCAGGTGTATATTTATATATACTTGGTAAAAGCTCAGTACTAAAGTATACTACCTTAGATTTGCATGATGCAATTTCTGGTGCTAAAAAGGAAATGGTTGTCACATGCATGGAAACAATTAGCAAAAACAAACAATCAACAACAAAAACCTGCTACTGACACCACAAGGGCAGTATTGAAAAAGGTCATTTGACCTCATTCATATATGCATATTTCAGGAAAGTTTAAAGCTGAAAAATTCTACTAAATCCAATTAAGCTATTTTCCTTTAAAATGTTTCTTCAGACTCTATAATTTTATACATGACTACAAAGTATTTTTTAAATATTGAGAAATTACTCAATTATTTTAAAAAATATTATTCTATTAGAAAAAGTTTACTCATTACTTAGCTTTACAAAAAGTATTATACACCATACACACTGACAGCTAAGAAACAGAATCGTATCAACTTAGAGAGTAATAATACTCTCTCTAATAATACAATATTAGAAAGATATGACAGAAATTTGTCCAAATCCTAAAGTTCAGTTTACCTTTTTGACATACATCTTATAGACAGAACAAAAAGTGAACAGACTTTTAATATAGTATCTTGCTCTCATAGAAAGTCCTAATATTGGGTGCCTGGGTGGCTCAGTGGGTTAAAGCCTCTGCCTTCGGCTCAGGTCATGATTTCAGGGTCCTGGGATCGAGCCCCACATTGGGCTCTCTGCTCAGCAGGGAGCCTGCTTCCCCCTCTCTCTCTGCTTGCCTCTGCCTACTTGTGATCTCTCTCTCTGTGTCAAATAAATAAATAAAATCTTTAAAAAAAAAAAAAAGTCCTAATATTCATGGAATTTTTCCTTAATACCACAATCGAGTTGTTAATTTAATTTTATGGAATTTTGTGATTCTGATTAAGATAATCCCAAGGTAAATCTATTACCTCATAGAAGGTAAAGTGAGTTACAGAAAATTTTTGTCCAGTTTCAGCCTTTTAAAAATAAGACTGTTACTACCTTGTAAATCCTGACTGAAAAGTGGCTGATATGGGGCATATGCACTCGTTAACACCATCTAGAGTTCTTGCTCCATTGTAACTTTGATTTTTTAGTCCTGGACTTACACAGAGGAACAGACATATGTTATTAAGAATGTTAACTAAGAAATTGCCATTTGGAGATTCCCAAAACCCATACTATCAGCCTTTCAACTACCTGAAAAGTAGAAAATAAAGTAGAAGGCTACATTTACATTTTTTAAAAGTTATCGTTGAGTTGTTGAAATGACGTATGTATATAAAATTCATGGTTTTCTTAAACCTTAAAAATATTTCACCTATCTGTTAAAATATGCATTATTTTATATCCCTAATATACCAATCAGCTCTTCAAGTAGAGAGCAGGGTACAAGATACAGGTGAACAGTTCATAAGGGCAAAAAAATACACTTTAATTTGTTTAACTGAGTAATATAATTGATTAAAAGCAGTTAAGGCATTTTAAGAAAAACATAGCTAATATGTTGGATCCCTGAGGTTTGTCACTGACCACCCTTTATTAGGAAGAAGACTAATTTTCTGTTGTAAATTATGCAGATTAGACCATGTCTGAAACACTGTTTTCAATTTCCGTCCTTAAGAATTCGTTTAGGGGGAAAAAAAAAAAGAGAGAGAGAACATTTAGATGAGGTGATAATGACCTTCAGCAGCCCATCTTAAGACTATGCCAAAAAATACTTAGTGAGGATATTTCAAAACTGAACTTGTATGAGAAAAGAATAAAGTCTTTAGTACTGCCATGAAACTTTAGAAGACACAGACTTATAAGGTATTAGAACATAAAAACACAATGTAGTCAAAGAATCATATCTTTGTGTTGTATTAGTTAAGAAAGAAATATAAGTCTTAAAGCCTGGAAATTAAAAGAAAACTTTACAGTTTTGTGAAGGGATATTAATTTTAATTGAAATTTGCCACACTATAATTTGCAGCTTTTTGATGAGAATAATGAAGGGGAATTTAGCTTTACAGGATTCTTGCAGAGGATTACATCATGTTGGCCTAAGTTAGCATGGATAAGCTCATCCTATCTTAAAATACTGTGATGCTGTGATAGGCTTACTGCTTGTTATGTTATAAAAAAATATTAAGCTTCATTGATTTTTTTCATGTGTTTGTTCTTTTGGAACATGCTTTCAGAAAAGATGATGGTTTATAGATTATGTTCTGTAGAGCTGTAAAATATTTAGCAGGAGTGAATGAGACAGGGAGAACTTCTTGTTACTTCACTATAAATCTACTAACCTCTCCAAAATATAAATCAAATAGAATATAAATCAAAATAGAATAGGAGACTCATCAAACTGTTAGAAAAAATATTATAATATTAGACACCAATAATTTTTCCTTGACATCTAATATTGGTCTTATCCTTATGAAAAATATCATATCCTCTGAAATATAACTTTTATATGAAAATCTACTATAAGAAATTATTATCAAAAGAATGCAATGATGGGTTTTACAATAAATTTTTCATTTTCACATGCAAATATAAATAACTCAGATTATCATTTTGTCAAGTTTTTAAAAGATATTAGTGAATGTTGCCTGCAGGTTTAAGATTGGGACAAATCACATGAAACAGACCTTAATCCTCTATGGATAAAATTATATGTGCAAAGATAACTCTTGCATTATATTCTTGAATTAATTACCTTGCTATTAAAGTAACAGTTAAGATTTGCTTGAAATTCAGTTGCATAATAAGGCCCATACGTAAAGCAATGTTATAATTACATTGACAGATTAAAATATTTTAACTAAAATTTCATCTATTCCCTTAACTAAACCCTAAGCAATTATAATGTATACAAAGTACTTTTCTTAAAGATAGCATATGGACTCAGACTTCAGACAGACTGGATAATAATATAGGAAATAGGACACACCCACACACATGATACAAAATAATAAAAGCTGCAAAACAGAAAATGCTATAAAAGGAACACAGTTTGGGTGATTTTTAAATGTTAAAACCCACCTAAAAACAGACAGATGGTAAATCTACATCTTTTTACAAAGGTTATAATGACTGCTTTTTTATGAAAAAAGACTGTGAAAGGGAACATAATTTTATATAATAATCACATTAGATTTACAGATTTATACATGTTATAAACATGTCTTAGGAGATTCCCATTGTCTATCACTGTCTATAAATATCTATTTTTCCCATTATACTAAGCACAAGATGGATTATAAATGGTTCTAGAAATAAAATTTCAAAAACAATTGTCATTTCTCCATCCTTTAAAAATGAAATTGCCACCAGGTTTGGTTTTGTTTCATATTTTATTAATTTCAGAAATCTTTGTAACCAGAATACTATCCCATACATTTACCTAACCTAAACACTGATAATTTATGACAATTTAAAGTTAGCTGATAAATCAACATAATTTGAAAAGGATTGTTGACCATACAAATGATGAATTCCCTTAAAAGGTGCTTAAAATTTTAAAATTTGATCTTTCATAAAGTAGTTCTATTTTTCACTTTTTGAAGAACCTCCATACTGTTTCCCACAGTGGCTACACCAGTTTCATTCTCACCAACAGTGAACGAGTCTTCCTTTTTCTCCACATCCTTACCAACACCTCATGATCCAGCAAATCACACTACTGGGTACTTAACCAAAGAGTACAAGAACACTAATTCAAAAGGATGCATACACCGCCGTGTTTATTAGCAGCGTTATTTACAATAGCCAAGATGGAAGCATTCTGAGTGCCCAGTGCTTGATGAATGGATAAGAAGATGTGCTGTATATATGTGGAGTATTATTCATCTGTAAAAAAGAATAAAATCTTGCCATTTGCAATGACATGGATGGAGCTAAAAAGTATAATGAGTATAATGCTAATAAGCAAAATAACTCATATCACATGATTTCACTCATAGGTGGAATTTAAGAAACAACACAAAGGGGGAAAATGAGAGAGAGAGAGAAGTCAAGAAACAGACTCTTAACTATAGAGAACAAATTGATGGTTACCAGGTGGGTTCAGGGAGGGGTGCTCTCATGAGCACAGAATGATGTATGGAAGTGTTATAATCCTGCACACCTAAAACTAATGTAACACTGTATGTTAACTAATGGAATTAAAATAAAAACTTCAAAAAAAAGATAATTTGATCTTTCAAAGTTTTATCTAATGAATTTAAAAGGCAGAGAAAAAAGAGTTTTCTTTTTAACAAACCTTTTTTGTTTGTTCTTCTGTAGGCTTGACTGATACATATAATTGTTGCAGATCGTCTAGCTGAATCACTAAACACAAAAAAGATGAGAACTAAAAATTCTCAAAAAAACCCCTACAATGTATGTATTACAATAACATGACATGTTCACAAAATAGCGTATTTTAATCTTACATAGCAACTGAACAATCACAGCTGTTTGAACTCAAACATAAAAGTTCAAACATTGGTTAATGTCAACAATAAGACATACTTTTTTTTCTTAAACTAGCTTTATTTTTTGTCCATGGAATGGAAATCCAAATAAACAACTTTCTGAAGTTTATCCTTATGGACAGTTTCATTAGTTTTACAAAAGCCAGCCTGAAGATGTCACACAACTAAATTTTAAAAAGCTTTTAATGAAAGAATTCACTTTTATTTTTAATAGCCGTAACACTGACACATCTGAAAAGGGTATTAAAGAGAATGAGAAAATTAGTTTTACCCCCCTATCCACAACCAAAAAATGTTGCAGTCAGAAAGAGGAGGAGCTGATTTAAGGTATGATACTCGCCACTGACTGAATTTAGGCATACTGAACTTGAAGCAGTGGTAGATATTCAAGTAAAAGAGGCTATAAAATGTTTGGAAATGTAACTGTAAAACAGCAAACATAGGAGACAGGCTCAGGTTATAGCATCAACTACTACATATCATGCAGGTTATAGCTAAAGTTATAAAATTAGATAGGATATAGCAGATTTAAGAAATGGAGAAAGAGAAGAAGAGCAAAGACGGACACTTGAATGGAATAAATAAGTAGGTGGTATGAGGAAGAACAGGGAGGCTGAAAACCTTGTAATATATGGAGGGCTCCAAACAAGAAAAAGAATGAAGAAAAATGAAGAATGAGGAGAACACTATGGTTGTAAAGGCTAGGCAGTAAATTGTTGGTAAAGGTTTTCTTACTGGTATTACAAAATAAAGGGTAAATATGGATAAGCAGGTATCAGATCCTTAAATGTGAGATTATATATGAAGGTAAAGATTTTGACAAGGAGACCTGAATATAATCTATATGTAATGAAACAGTATCAATAATGAAGAAAGGTCAAGGAGGTAAGATGGAGGAGTAGTGGGAGGACTCTATGCTTGCCTCATCCCTAGAATACAGCTAGATAAATATCAAATCATTCTGATTACCCAAGAAATCAATTTAAGTACTGAAGGGACAATCTGCACAATTAGAGAAAGAGAAGACATCCCACTGTGGAAGGTAGTAGGTGCAGAGATCTGATTTGGAGGAGAAACAGATTATGGGTGCTGCAGAGGGGAGGGAGCTCTGGTCAGGAGAGAGGTGAGAGGGAGAGAGAGAAAGGAATGTACTGAGCATTGCACAAGGAAAACACTTGCCCAAACCCACTGATCGAAAAATGAGAGGGTCTGATTTTCATGAGTTTTACAATCAGCAGGGTTCAAAGACTGGAGTTTTAGAGATCTGCTACATGGCCAGCGGGGAGCCCTGAGGGCACTTCAGTGCTCCTTTCGAGAAGGAGGGCAGAAAGCCAGAGACTAGATTACATGACCTGAGGATCCTGTGGGAGGCACTGAAAGAGAAGATTCCCCCTTCTTGCAGCACATCTGGGAGAGATGGCCTTGCCTTTCTGGGAAAAAAGAGCCAGCAGGTGCCATTACCCTCCCCTTCCCTTCACCACAGGGCAGAGATACCTACTGAGATGGCTAACCTGGACACAGCCTCTTTGCTGTGCTTTACTCCAGCCTCTATGCCTCTATGTACTTTGGTGTGACTGCCCTTCTAGGACAAACCTGCATCAATCCCAGCATGCGAGACCCTCTCCCAGAGGACCAGCATGGTCCGTGATATGCCAGCTCTCTAAAGTTTAGAGTTTTAAAACTCAGCCAACCTGCCTGGGCTAGAACACAGGTGCACTGTGCTGCCAAGCAGGCAGATGGCCCAGACACAGATGGCAAAGGCAGGGATCTGAGGGACACCTGAGACACACAATGGGAAATTGTTTGCTCTTCTGGGAGGACTTCCCATACAGCAGCAGGTGCAAACTCCCCTCTCTGGGGACGAGGGAGGGGGCTGGCACCATTTCTCTCCCCTGCCCTTAGCATAAATCTGAGTAAACAGGACAGTGCCAACTGTGGCGGCTTAAACTACTTACACCAAGCTCCACCCCACTGCACTGTGCAGGTGCTGCTTTTCTTGGGCATGTGTGCTGAGAACCAGAGCAGTGAGCCTCTCCCCAGAAGATCAGCACAACCCCCATCTCCAACATGCACCACGTCTACTGACTACAGAGTCCTGCAAAGCTTCAACTCTAGTGGAAAGACTATCAGTCCTCTTTTAAAAAGCAAACCAGAGCACACCTAGTTAAAACTCTCCACACTGGCCAAGGTCCAAACACTGCCCACTGAAGGTAAGGAGAGACTTCAGAGGAATGACCTGAGGGAAAGAGCAGCCAATACACAGCAGCAGAGCACACAGCATACAGCAGAGACATTTGCTGAAGCACCAGACCCTGGACAGTATATGGCCTCTTCTTCATAAAGCCATTACCCTTAGGAACAGGAAACATAACAGGCTTTCCTAAAACATAGAAGACAGAGACCTAGAAAAAATGCAGAGATGGAGAAACTCATCCCAAAACAAAGAAGAAAAGGTGACAGACATGGATCTAATCAAAACAGATATAAATATGTCTGATGCAGAATTTAAAGCAACATTCATAAGGATACTAGCTGGGCTTGAGAAAAGCACAGACCACAGATGACACCAGGGAGTCCCTTACCACAGGGATAATTGACTTAAAAACTAGTCAGGCCAATATGAAAAATGCAAGTCGAGATTTGAAACTGACTGAATGCAATGACTTAACAGATCTGTTCAGAGCATTTCACCCTAATGCAGCAGAGTACACATTCTTTTCAAGTGTGCATGAGTCATTCCCCAAAACAGATCACATACTAGGTTACAAATCAGGCCTCAACAAGTACAAAAAGACTGAAATCATACCACTCATATTTTCAGAACACAACACTATGAAACTTAGAAGTCAAGCACAGGAAAAAATTTGGAAACACAACAATCACATGGAGGTTTAAGAACGTCCTACTAAAGAATGAATGGGTTACCCAGGAAACTAAAGAATAAATAGAAAAATTATGGAAACAAATAAAAACACGAGTGTCCACAACCTTTGGGATGCAGCAAAAGCGGACTGAGGAGGGACATATATAGCAATATAGGTCTACTTCAAGAAGCAAGAAAAATTTCAAATATGCAACCTAACTTTACACCTGCAGAAGCTAGAAAAAGAACAACAAATGAAGCCTAAAACTAGCAGAAAAAAAAGGAAATATAAAGATCACATCAGAAATAAATGATATAAAAATAATAGCAAAAAAATCCAGTAGAAGAGACCAATTAAACCAGGAGCTGGTTCTTTGAAAGAATTAATAAAATTGATAACCCCCTAGGCAGACTTATCAAAAAGAAAAGAGAAAGGACCCAAATAAATAAAACCATGAATGAGAAGAGAGATCACAATCAACACCACGGAAATATAATTATAAGAGAATATTACGAAAAAATTATATGCCAACAAATTGAGCAATCTGGAAGAAATGGATAAATTCCTAGAAACATATAAACTACCAAAACTGAGACAGGAAGAAATAGAAAACTTGAAGCGACCAATAACCAGAAAGAAACTGAAGCAGTAATCAAAACTCTCTCAACAAATAAAGATAGCTTCCCAGGGGAATTCTACCAAACATTTAAAGAGGAATCAATACCTCTTCTTCTCAAACTATTAAAAAAAAAAGGAAGGAAGGAACTCATTCTATAAGGCCAGCATTACTATGATTCCAAAACCAGAAAAAGAACCCATTAAGAAAAGAGATTTACAGGACAATATCCCTGATAAACATGGATGTGAAATTCTCAGCAAAATACTAGCAAACTGAATCCAACAATACATTAAAAGAATCATTCACCATGATCAAGTGGGATTTACTCCTGGGCTGCTAAGGTGTCTCAATATGTGCAAATCAATCAACATGATACACCACACTAATCAAAGAAAGGATAAGGAAAAATAAAAGGAAAGAACCACATGATCCTCTCAATAGATTTAAAAGAAGCAAAGCACAGCATTCATTCATCATAAAAACCCTCAACAAAGCAGGGATAGAGGTAATATAACTCAAAATCATAAAGGCCGTATACGAAAGACCTACAGCTAATATCCTCAATGGGGAAAACTGAGAACTTTTCCTCTACAGTCAGGAACAAGACAGGGACATCCATTCTCACCACTCTTATTTAACATAGTACTGGAAGTCCTAGCCTCAGCAATGAGACAACAAAAAGGAATAGAAGGCATCCAAATCGGCAAGGAAGAAGTCAAACTTTCACTATTTATAGATGACGATATTCCATGTAGAAATCCTGAAAGATTCCACCAAAAAACTGCTAGACTGATACATGAATTCAGTGAGGTTGCAGGATACAAAATCAACATACAGAAATCTGTGGCATTTCTATACATCAGTAATGAAGCAGCAGAAAGAGAAATCAAGGAATCAATCCCATTTACAATTGCACCAAAAACCATAAGATACCTATGAATAAATCTAACAAAGGGGTAAAAGATCTGTACTCTGAAAACTATAGAAAACTTATGAAAGAAATTGAAAAGGACACAAAGAAATGGAAAAACATTTCCTGCTCATGGATTGGAAAAAAAAATTGTCAGAATATCTATACTACCCAAAGCAATCTATACATTTAATGTAATCCCTACCAAAATACTAAAAATACAAAATACAAAAAAAGCAAATCGAAGCTGGAGGCATCACAAAATTCCAGATTCCATACATGACAAAGCTGTAGTCATCAAGACAGTATGGTACTGGCACAAAAACAGAAACACAGATCAATGGAACAGAATAGAGAACCCAGAAATTGACCCACAACTATATGGTCAACTAATCTTTGACAAAGAAGGAAATAATATCTAATGGAAAAAAAGAGTATTCAACAAATGGTGTTGGGAAATCTGGACAGCAAGATTCAAAAGAATGGAATAGACCACTTTCTTACACCATACACAGAAATAAATTCGAAAGGGATGAAAGACCTAAATGTAAGATAGGAAACCATCAAAATCCTAGAGGAGAACATGGGCAGCAATCTCGTTGACATCAGCCATAGCAATTTCTTACTAGATATGTCTCCAGAGGCAACGGAAATAAAAGCAAAAATGAACTATCAGGACCTCATCAAGATAAAAAAGCTTCTGTACAGTGAAGGGAACAATCAACAAAACCCAAAGGCAACCTTTAGTATGGGAGAAGATATCTGAAAATGACCTATCTGGTAAAGGGTTGGTATCCAAAATCTATAAAGAATTTATCAAACTGAACACCTGAAGAACAAATAATCCAGTCAAGAGATGGGCAGAAGACATGAATAGACATTTTTCCAAAGAAGACATCCAGATGGCTAACAGACACATGAAAAATGTTCAACATCGCTCATGATCAGGGAAACTGCAAATTAAAACTACAATGAGATAGCACCTCACACTTTTCAGAATGGCTAAAATTAACAACACAGGAAACAAATGTTGGTGAGGATGCAGAGAAAGAAGAACACTTTTACGCTGTTGGTGAGAATGTAAACTCATATAGTCATTCTGGAAAACACTGAGTTTCCTCAAAACATTAAAAACAGAACTACCGTACGATCCAGCACTTGCACTACTAGGTATTCACCCAAAAGACAAAATAATACTGATTCGAAGGGGCACATGCACCCTGAGATTTATAGTAGCATTATCAATAATAGCCGAATTGTAGAAAGAGCCCGTGTCAATCGATTGATGAATGGATAAAGAAGATGTAGTATATATACAATGAAATATTACTCAGCCATAAAAAAGAATGAAATCTTGCTATTTGCAATGACATGGATGGAGCTAGAGTGTATTATGCTAAGTGAAATAAGTCAGAGAAAGACAGATACCAAATGATTTCACTCATGTGGAATTTAAGAAACAAAACAAATGTACATAGGGGGAAAATGAAGAGAGAGGCAAACCATAAAACAGACTCTTAACTATAGAGAACAAACCGTGAGTTGCTAGAGGGAGGCGGGTGAGGGATGGGCGAAATGGGTGATGGATATGAAAAAGGGTATGTGTTGCAGTGATGAGCACTGGGTGTTACATGAAAGGGATTAATCACTAAATTCTACTTCTGAAACTAATATCACACTATATGTTAACTAACTGGAATTTAAATAAAAACTTGAAACCAAAATAAAATATTTTGTCATTTCCTTTAAAAATAAATTAATATAATTCATATAATTAAAAAATAATGAAGGATAATATGGAGGCAAAAGTTCTGTGTGATAAAACACCCTTATTACCCTTATTTAATAAAATCCACAAATCGAACTGAGTCAATCAATAAACAGACACAATCCACATAACTTCAACACGTGTATGCTTAGTTACTTTTTTTGTTATGAAAGAGGTTTATGCCAGTTGTCCTTTTATTGTATGTTTCATCTTGAAACCAAAGTTTGTAGAGTAATGTGGGACTAGGGAAGGAACTCTGTTCTCTGGGTCTGCTTTCCTCTGGGTCTGGCATTAGATGGAATAGGCAATTTATGTTGACTCTCCAGGTGAAAATAAAAGATAGACATAGAAATGGCAAAAAAAAAAAAAAAAAAAGTGCACGTAATTCACAATAAAACCTTTTTTAAAAAATATTGTTCAAATATGTTGAAATAACTTCCTATATATTTATCACTTAAATCAAAAGTCTTAATTTTATATATTAATTTCCAGTTTCTGTCCACATAAAATCCTGGGACTTAAGTTTTAAACCACTCATACACTGAATGTTAATTATAACTATACAGCTACAGCTATAGAGTTAATTATAAGTTAGGGACCTTGTAATTTCTAACTTAATAACTTAGGCTGCTTCCATCATTTTCTATGAACAAGGCTTATTAAGAAATTTTTACTGACAATGAATTTGTGCATCAAGATTTCATTAGAAAAAAATATAAAGAAATGATTTTAAAATATCAAAAACAACCACATTTCAATTTTGATCTCTATGACCGAACAAGCCACTACAAATAATTTGGCTATTATTTTCTTTTAGCAATGTGAGCAATTGCTCACGTCATCACTTTCTAGAATAACATGGGTATTATGTAAATGTCTTCCTAATGAGTTAGAAGAAAAATTCTATTTTGTTATTGTTTTAGTTATGAATTAAGTGGTTATCATAAGTTGTTTTTGTTTTTTTTTTTGCTACATTTAGTGGTTATTTGTAGTGTGTGTATGCTTAGCTCTATAGAATTCTATCATATTTTGTATCTGGCTTTTTCTTACTTAAGTTTGTGTAAGTTTGTGACAGCTTTCCAACTAAGTAAGTGGGTATATATATCATCCTTTTAAGTCAGAATTACATTCAGAGATGACTTTAATCGCTCTCTAAATTGACACTAAGTTATTTCATAATTGCACATTTTATATAGAACTCTATATAGAGCAATATCATATTATTTATTAATTACAAAATTATTTTTGAGTCACTTCCTTGAAGGGTAATTAGTGGATTTAAAAATTGACTGTATTACATGTTGCTACTCATTATAGAAATGTTTTCTAAAGAGGTTTTAACAATTTATACATCCACCAACAATGTATAAGAATGTTTGTCTTCTACACATTCTTACCAGTACTAGATTTCAATTTGTCAGTTTCTTTCCATTGTTCTAAATCTTTTTAGAGAAAAAAAAAAAAAAAGAAAAACCTTTCTTAATTTAAGCACAACCAGTTATAAGTGGAGCTTCACTTCTTTATAATTTTACAGGATAACTGTAAAGTTTTTAGAACTTTTTTATCCTGTATAAGTTTTCCACAAATATATTCTTTTGTCAGTGGTTATTAAAGTTCTGTGTGTCATAATCATGCAAGTACTTTTTTTTTTTTTCAAATTTGAGTTTGGCTTTTAATTTGTTTCTATATAGATGTTTTATATCTTTATGTGATTGAATTTAGCACTTTTCCTTTTAGGATTTTATATTTTCATGATATGCTTATGATATTTTTCCTGTACATTATGAAAACATACACTCATTCATATTTTAAATGCCATCTCCTAGGTACCTATTAGTCTCTCTTTTGCATATTGTCCTTTTCTGGTGGTGGATATATATTGTGAATTATATTTGTCTTTTCAAGTGTCTTCTCTGCTTTTTATATTCTGTAACTTCCTTGATACATCTTAGATCACATAACTGTCCATCAATAGTTTATCCATTCTTTACTCTCTTGTATTTACATTTTAGATTTAAGTTTGCTGAAATTTGATATTTTAATGTTGGGAAATAAAGAACTAACACTATTTTCCATATAATTAGTTGTTTTATGAGTATAAATGGAATGCATATGTCTTATTTCCTTACTATCACCTACTTATTCTGAGCTCTCAAATTTGTTAAAATATTTTTGAGTTTTGTTTCTTCTTGTGTATTTGGATGTTTCAAAAAGTCTCTTTAAAGTATTGCATGGTATATTATCCTTTTTTCTCCAAATTTTCTTGACTATTTATATCTGTTTATAATCCCAAATCTGATTTGGATTTTCAATTTCCAAAGTATTTTCTTAGGATTTATTTAGAATTTCAACATTTTTATAAAAATGTTTGAAGGTTACCACTTGTAATAAAAAAGTAATTATTTGAAAATATGGTATTTTTCTCTATTCATATACTTTTACATTACTAACTTTAACATTTTGTTTAGTATGTTACATTTCTTGTTTAGAATTTTTTCCTTTTATTTCATATATTTTGAAAACTATTATAAATGTGCTTCTTTTTATTATATTTTCTATCTGGTTGATATTTATAATTTCTAATTATTTTATATTTTTGGTATTTGATATTCTTTTTTTATTTGACACTCTTGAGACATAGGTACCATAGGGATGAAAACACTAAAAAGAAAAATAAAAGATTTGGAAAAAGTATAGTTCCCATTTTCTGCTCTAGACAAACACTAAAATAAAATTTTCTCAAGCAACAGCTGTACTTCCTCCTGCTACAAATATTTTTCAGGTGAAAAACAATCAATGTGTCCTTCATTGGAGTTTAAGCAATGATTATACTTCAGCTGATTCATATCCCAAGTATATTGGAATATACTTAGATAATTTGACTAATCATTTGGTGCACTGGATTGCCCTTCAGATTTAAGTGGAAATGCTTTCAGTATACATGTTACAAAAGACTTTAAATTGATAAAATAAAGCCACATAAAACATCATGATTCAAACAAATAAACAGCAACAACAAACCTGAGGAAAAAATACAATTCTTTGATTTAATTTTTAAAAATCAGCAAAAGACTAATACGTCATAAAAAAAGCCATTCTCATTACAAATAGAAATTGGGCCAACGTAAAATTAAACCAAAATTAAACCAAAATTAACCAAAATTAAACCAAATTAGAAAACAATTAAGGAAAATAATACTTAATGCTGGTAAGAACTGGTTGTTCAATTCCTGGAAATGAGTATTCATAGAAAATTTCTAGAACGCAATCTGGCTTTACAAATTAAAAACCTCAAACAAGTGTGTACCTTGACTCATCAATAAAATTCTCCCAGTCCTGGGAAATCCATTATCATTACAAGATAAAAGTTTGTACAAAGATAGGGGTACACTGATATAAGTCACAACGTTATTAAACTAGAAAAGAAAACAGAGAAAAGTTAAATGTCCAAAATTGGGGAATATTTATTTCAAATAGATGCGTATCTATAATGAAATATTTTATACTGGTAATAAAAATAGAAAAATTCTCATAGACATTATTATATTGAAAAATGAAAGACAAATTATGTATACATATGTGAATCATCTCAACTATTTATAATTAAATGTTATATATTAATGTAACAGCTCATTTTGTATGTGAATAAAAAGAGACACATCTATCCACCAAAATATTAATAATCTCTAGATTTTTATATTGTAGGAAATTTATAAATCATTTTTACACACTCATTTTATATTCAATTATTCTTAAATGACCACATATCAATGTGATCATTTAAAATAACTGAAATCATAGAAGCCTCCTTTACTCAGCTAAAACATTTATATTTAACATAATAATAATCCTTATTTAGATACCACCTGACTATATATCTTCTATTACTTTGGTAACTCAAAATAGTCTGAAAAAAACATGTGCCTAAGAGCTCCAATATATCAAAATCTCATCATGTAGAAACTACTACACATTTAATGCCCACTAATATTCTCATCTATTTGGAGTTATCAGTAATGACATGACTACAGTAATTGGTCTTGGATTCATAAAAAACTGTTGCCATAATGAAAAACTTATGCTTAGACTTAACTTTTTATTCCTTTCCTTAGAACAACAAGTTTCTTAAGGATTCAGCTATTAGAAATGGTACTAAAAATTATATCTGGAGAGTAAGCAGTTGTGTTGAAAATGAGACAAGGGTGCTTGGGTGGCTCAGTTAGTCAAGCATCAGACCCTTGATTCCAGTTCAGGTCATGATCTCAGGATCCTGAGATTGAGCCCCGAGTCAGCTCCTCACTGACACTGGCCTACTTGGTGTAGGCCACCCAAGAGACTCTCTCTCTCCCTCTTCCTCTGCCCCTCTTCCCTCCAACTCTTGCCTACTCTCTCTCTCTCTTAAAAAAAAAGAAAGAAAGAAAATGAGACAGTAGAGTATACGCTATACAACTGCACATAGATTTCACACTCAGTGTGATCAGCCTCACATATTCGGGAGTTTCTAGGGTGGCCATGATACCCACTCTGAAAATCCTAGTTTCACAGCAGTATCAAATTCTAGTTCTGAGCTGCAAGACAATTAAGAAACATCTATCACACTTGTTCCAAAAATTTGAAAATATGGCCAGTGGATTTTTGCTGCTTGTTCTGGTGACAAAATATCCTAATTATTGATAGAGTCAGCACTAAAAATAAAGTACCCCAATTCTTTCTTGGCTGTTTCTAGCAAACACCCTATCCAACTTCAACTTCAGAGAAGCCATGGATGCTGTCACATGAGTGTTAGGCTCTGTCATATTGCTAGGCTCTATTTTGTCTGTTTTTGTATTTTCTTGGGAGGATGACACTGTATTTGGGTACAGTTAATCAAGAAAAAATAGTCACCCCAAACAAGGCAATTTTACTGAAGGCTAGTTCGATATAACTCATTTATATTATCCATGGCATCTGCCCAGTTTTAATGTAAAATCTTATCAGAAAGTTACATACAAAATACTTTTGAAGTAGGAGTACCAGTTTTATCATGTCCTCAATATCCACTCTGAACTTCAATATTCTCAAATGGGGTATTTAATCTCTATATCTGAGGCTTTTGTCAGGATTAAGTTAATTGATTGGAAAGCACCTCACAAATTACCTCCTTTCCTGTGCTAGTTCCTTGGCCTAGTTACAATTCCTGTAACAGAAACACAGGTATAATATTAGCTTGTTTTCTGTTATTATAGGTAGATAAACAAATACACCTTCTGCCACACCTTATATGTTAATATATAATATGTTAATTGGTTATTAGGTAACTTAAGATCTATCAACTTCCTTCTTTCGAGAGAACTGTATCTCAACATAAATCATGGGAAAATATTTTGATACACTTTAAAGAAATATATTGTGTTCCTGCCAAATTTTGAGACTAAAATATTTGAAACAACACAGTTCATATAAAGATTTATAATTTCCCCTTAATGTGGAATTTCTGGAAAAAATTAAATTACACTTCAAACATGTGGAAATCTAGAGCAAGATGTGTTATGGTCCTAGGTGGGAGAATGTGGTGTGTCTTAGTAGATTGGGTTTTACACTGTATTTGGGTTGCTGGCAGCTCCAGAGTTGTAACTAAGGCAACTTTGTGTGTCATTTTGGGACTGATTTTTGCACAGTGAGTGATACAACACAGGAGTGAAGGATACAGAATAAAATGACAGCATAACTGAAATGGTGTAGAAAAAGGTACTTTGGAAGTTAGATAAAGAATTCACAGAAAATTTAAAGTCATTTCAAATTCACACACATAGCTATCTACTTAAAAATATGACTTTTCATGGAAATAATTTACATCGTCTAAAAGGTTGTTCTTCAGACGAGGTCTCCTCTTAGGTTATAACTGTAAAAGCATAGCATCACATCACAGTTTGAGTGTCAGCTGGTCCCATGAAACTCTAAATTTTGACATACCCTTGTCCTTAATGATACTGGATCCACCATAAATATTTGTCCCCAAACACATGAGTTTTATTTATATTGAATATATGTTGAGGCAAGTAGCCCTCCTTTTTAATATTCCCAAATCTGAGAAACTGCCTTCATATCTTTAGTGACAGCATTCACTGGGGGCTGGATCAAAGAATAGAGATAATGTAACAATTTCTGAATTTCTACTCACAGTTTAGTTTTAATGTGAAATATTAAAACAGCATGCAGATTATTTTCCAATATATTCTACCCTCAACTGCTACTAGTAAGGAAAACTCACGTCAGCATGCCATTTTAAAGACATAGCATAGGCAAGAAAATAATAGTATAGCCAGAGTGACAGACGTTTCTTGCCAGAGTATGAATAATTCCAAATTTTTCATGAAGCTTTCAGTTCTACTGGGGTGGAAGGGCTTCTTCAGTTGCTGTTTCATGCTTGCTATGTATTGTATACAGAGCTGTCAGTTAAGTAGGTTAAGTAAATGCAATTCTCCATATTCTGAAGGCTGAGTAATAAGAATAAAAAATAATTAAGTTTCAAAGAAAAAAAAAGTCTCCTTAACCAGTCAAGAGACATGTCTGCTGAAGAAGTCCTTTTCCAAACTTGAGAAACAATTTGATAATCATGGTTACCATTTACCTTTAAATTTTATTTTGAGTAAGTTTATTCATATAAAAACACTGCAAATTTTATTCTTCACAAATTCATTTTTGCCTCTGACATTTACTTGAAGTTAAAGTCATTTGAAATTAATTAAAACTACTTACTTCACCTAACTTCACATTTAACTGTCCTGTATATAACAATGGCTTTCATTTCATTTCTTTTTTATTTTCAGGATTAATTTTAATATCACAATTTGAATATTTACACTGCAAAAATTCATTTTTAAAATATTAGAGTGTATTCTTTTTAATTTATGCCTATCTCTTACATTAAATACTTTCATTTAAAATCACATTCAAGTTTACTTTCATACTCTTTTAAAGTAATTGTTTTCAAAATTCTGAAAATGAATTCTAGTAAAAAGTAAATAAAATATATATACCTCTATCAATCTTATTAGGAATAGTACAGAAGACATATCAAGTATTTTACCGTTTCCTCAATTCCCATGAACTTAGCTCTAAGAATTTCATTCTTTTCTCAGTTCCACTAGAAGACAGTGATATGGACTGAGAACAATGCTAAAAATAAGACTATCAACATATAAACTATAAAATTTAATGGAAGTGAAAATAATTGATAAACTTTTATGGATACAATATTATAATACTGGCTTTAAAAAGCTAAAAAAGTGGCTTTATTTCTCTCTCTTCTATTTCCTTAAAAACATATTCTGTTATAAACAAAATGGAAGAGGATCATCAAAAAAAACACTTAATTGTCCCATCATCATTAATTTGCTCAGGGAAAACACTTCAAAATGCATCTCTGTAAAAGTCAGAATAATGTCTTCCAAAGATATTTACACCCTAATCCCTGGAAACTGTGAATATACATGAACATATACGACAAAGAGAAATTAAGGTTTGTATGAAATTAAAGTTCTAATCATGGACGCCTTGGTGGCTCAGTGGGTTAAGGGACTGCCTTCAGCTCCTTGCTTGGGGGGGAGCCTACTTCTCCCTCTGTGTGCCATACACCCTGCTTGTGCTCTCTAGCTCTCTCTCTCTCTCTCTTTCTCTGACAAATAAATAAATAAAATCTTAAAAAAAAAAGGTTCTAATCAGATGACCTTAAAAAGGGATACTATCCAGGATTATCTGGGAATCTCAGTGTAACCACAAGGGTCTCTAAACGTGGAAGGAAGCAGAAACAGATGTTGAGGCTACTGTGGCTTGCTGGCTTTAAAGATAAAGAGAGCCATGAGCCAAGAAATTTGGTCAACCCCTAGACACTGGAGAGGACAAGAAAAAGATTATCCCTTAGATCCTTCAGAAGGAATGCAACCTTGCCAACATCTTGATTAGTCCACTGAGGCACATCTCATACTTCTGAGAGACAGAGCAATAAGATAATAAATTTCTGTTGCTTTAAGCCATCGAGTTTGTAGCAATTTAAAATAGCAACCATAAAAAAATATAGTTTCTACATCTGCATCTATCTTAATTTTATAGTTAAATTGTCAAAATTTTGTTTTTAACACATGCCCTCTAATATGTTGTTAGCAATATAGAGCAGTCACAGCACATGCAATCGCTCTATGGAACATATTAATAAGATTCTCAGGATCAATGCTACTGATTGCTTCCTTGCAGCAGCAGTTTAATGCTAGGAAAAAATATTGCCTCATTAAAGCACGGAAGAGAATAAAATAGAGCAAAATCAGCACAAATAAAATTCATTAATTATGTCTTAGCTATTGAACCTTTTCTTTTATGTTAAAGAAGCTTAAAAATGATGGGTGCATATACTAGGAATGATGGAGTACCTACTTATCCCTGGTGATGCTCCTTCCTGGATCACAGTTGGTTAGTTATCATTACTTAACGTTTCTAAAGTGCTCTGAAGTCAAAATCACTCCCTGGTGCTGAGTAGGATCATCTGCCTGAACAAATCTAATGATGAAAACCATATGTTATCGTTTTCAATGCCTCTATAGAGGAAAGTGAATATTTACCATTAAAGAAAACAAAACAAAGCAAACAAAAAAGAAAAAGAACTAGTTCAAAGGAAGTTGCAGACCAATTTAGAAAGAAACAAAACTTGTGCTCCCTCAATTCAGGCCAGAAGTAGCAGGTCCTCTTGTGCTTGAACACAAGGAACAGACACACTATTACCTGCCTATAGAGGCCATGGTTCTTTGAACCAAAAGGAGATATTGGTCAATGGGACATATGCGGGAACTTTGGGTTTCATATGTGAAAATATTCCACAATTGGCATGTTATCATCAACCAAACAAGTGAACATTGGTAAATAACTGTATTAAGTTAAGGCAAGACATGAATGACAACATATAGGTGCAGGATATTACACAAAAACTCCCAAAACTTTCCCAAATTATTCTGTAGGGTATGAATATGAAGCCAAAGAATGGGAAATGACAGTTCATATGCTGGTCTGAAAAATCTGCAGTGATAGAAATGTCTTGGGAAGATTCAACTGATTCAATCTCTGCCTTAGTAAAATTCTTCATCAATGCAATATGTTATAGGTAAGTTAGGTAAGCTAGAAATTCCTAGAATCTAGCATTCATTCTGAGACAAAGCAGTATGCTTGGCATTTTTCTCTAAACTAAAAATATATATTTAAAATGATCTATAACTATGATTTCTTAACAGTTTCAGCCTTTTTTCTGAACTAGAGTGAATATGTAAGATTCTTTAAATATGTATGTTTAGGTTTGATAAAGTAACATTTGCCTCCCAAGAGAACTGGAAAATGTGATAAAAATATCAAACATATATGTGAAATATCCTCCAAGCCAATGAATATTGGTTTTGTTGTGGCAAGAGCACACAAAATGGGATGGGTATTTTAGACCACAGTAACAGCTCCTTCTTTAAACAGAAAAATCACTATTATTTGATTTTCAACATACTGCCCTTCTTTCAGGGAACTTAGGGAAATATGCTCACTTATCACCTGTGTAAAATAGGAACAATTTATGTTCTTTCAACCGTAAACACCAATCACACATAGACATTTGCAAATTTACATGAGATGGAAAGCAATTTCAAGGCAATCAACTAAACCACAATAAAAATTACACATGCATCACAGCACTGGGAGAGGGATAAAGCTGTGACTTGCCAAAAGAAAATCAGTTTGTACATAACTCTGGCTGACCGGCACTGGTGTCCTGAACAACAAAGAGCTATCTCTACGCAAATGACACTGTAAATGGACGTGCTAAGTCAGGCTTCAATAGGGCATGTATGTGTCCAGGATGCAGTGCTACAAAAAATGGCTCTGACCCTGTGGAAATAGGTTACCTGGATGTTGCTTTATGCCATTTCTTAACTGCTAACTAGAAATAATTTGGCCTATTTTCAGTAGTTGATTTAAGACTAAGAGAAATTGTATTCATTTGCAAAATTTTCCCCCAAATTTAAAAGATTTCCAAAATACCTATTGCTTTCGAAATCTAGTCAATTGGCCATTCAGGTTTAAAATGAAATGACCAATTCAAAAGAAGGAAAATAAAAGACTAAATATTTTTAATTGTCATGTTAATTAATCCAGATCCTTCAGCGTTAGAACTTCAGTGTATTTTAAGTGTTTTTTATGATTAGGCTTTTGCTTTTCACATTCAAATGATTCTTTACTCATTAATTGTTATGGTAGAAAATACAAATAAATCGATTAAAGAAAAATGCACCTATAATCATGTATTCTAGATTAAACATTTTAATAACTGTTTCCCTACAGTTTTTTTCTGTTCTCTGTGCTGTATGTGTGCCATATGTGTGTGTATAATTGCTTTTCTGTACAACTTCATATCAAGAATAATTACATATCAAGTACCATTTAAGAAAAAAGTAAACCTCAGCAAAACAAAGATTAAAAATTGTTAAGAAAGATTCACTTAAAATTTTTACAGTGAAAACTAGGTAACACTTTATGAAATATATATATTTAAAAATATCCAATTTGATACAAATGTGAATTTTAGAAATGTTCTTATTCTTTCTTAAGTGTCCTTAATACCTAATCCTCATATAGTTAATACTCCTCAGCAACAACGTAGAGCTATTTTTATTTTATTTTATAGACGAGGAAGCTAAAGGGCATAGGTTTTAAGTAATCTCTAGAGTTTGCATAGTTCATAATTAATGTATTCAATCAATATCTAGAACCTATACAGTCCATTATTAGAGTCTCTATCTATCACCAATTCCCTATAATATCTCTTCTTCTGTGATCCTAAAAACCATTTATGAGAAATCTCGGTTAGTCCTTACACACACATACTTATAAAAAGGCCAACCATTAATGCATTAATGTGTCTTTTTAGAAACATGAAGTGAAATGAAAGCATAAGGCCAAAGAAAGACTGATTAAATCAGGGGGTGTAAGTGAGGATGCTAGATTTTTTCTACTGAAACTTTAAAGTTGTACTGGAAATAAGACCAATTTCTATATAAGCTGGGTAAGTGCTTCCCAACATTTTCATCCATTGATTCATTTTTCAACCAATATTTTATGAGTGTCTAAAGTATGTCAGGCACTGTTCTAGGAGCTTGGGGCATATCAAGGAACCAGATGAAAATCTGTGCCCTTGTTTATGTATTAATAGAAGAGAGAGTAAAGTAACAAACCTAGTTTATAAAGGGCTTTTAATACTGAAGAAAATAATAACAGCTGGTACACTTGAGCTAAGAGGCTGGGCCTGCTCATAACCTGGGTTGACAGGCATACACAACACAAACGCCTCAGGGCCAATGGGATCAATGTATCAGTATTCCAGTGGGGAGACAATATTGAAATGCATGCACTAATATCATATTTTGAACTCCCTGGGAAAACAAATTTTGTAATTAAAGATTGTTTTAGAAAAAAAAGTTGTTGCTTCTTCTCTATGAGCAATTCAAATTGACGTAATTCAAATTAAAATTTCTCACCTAATGGGATAGGACTCTTCTCCCCAAATTTTGAAGACTGCTTAAGGTTAGTGTCTAAACCAAAATAAAATCCTATTGGTAGAGAGTTCAGAACACATTGAAGTGTGTTCTTTAAGTTGACCATTTCTGAAACATAGTCTGTTTTAATTTTTGTGTTTAAGGGAAGATTTTAAAACAAATCAACCCAACAAATAATTAAAACATTTATTTTAAGGGCACCTGGGTGGCTCAGTCAGTTAAGTGTCTAGATTCGGTTCAGGTCATGATCCCAGGGTCCTGGGATTGAGCCCTGCATTGAGCTCTCTGCTCAGCTGGGAGTCTGCTTCTTCCTTTCCCTCTCCCTCTCGGCTCTCTCTCTCTCTCAAATAAATAAATAAAATCTTTAAAAAAAATAAAAAATAAATAAAAGTTATTTTTCTCTTTTTATTTTACCCTATTGCTAAATTCTAACATTTCTGGTGGTCCCAGGGTTAACAAAACAATATGTGAAACAATTTATAAGCACATAACGCTTAAAAAACAACAAAAAAACCCTCTCACAGTCACATTTATTCCATGTCGATTTTAAGTTTTAAAGTTCAAAATATTAATGATTGCAATAATAAACAGAATATTTTACTTACACTTGTGAAATATGATACTATAATTTTAGATATTAATTTATGTTTTTGGGGTGCCTGGGTGGCTCAGTGGGTTAAAGCCTCTGCCTTTGGCTCAGGTCATGATCTCAGGGTCCTGGGATCAAGCCCCCCATTGGGCTCTCTGTTCAGCAGGGAGCCTGCTTCCCCCTCTCTCTCTGCCTGCCTCTCTGCCTACTTGTGATCTCTCTCTCTGTGTCAAATAAATACATAAAATCTTAAAAAAAATAATAATAATTTATGTTTTTTCTGTTCTCCGTGCCCCTCCCTCACCGCTTCCTCAATTTATTCTAAAAGCAGACTCTGTGCTCATCCGCAAAACAAGGAAGAGGTGGCAAGACCTAAAAATACAAATCATCTTTATTTAAACAAATTTCTTATCTTCTGATAAAGCTCTTGTCCACTAATGGTCCCACATACTACAGGGTAAGAAGGAGGACTCTTCCGAGAACAGTGAAATAAGATTTTCTTGATACCAGAAAAAAGATCTACGGAATCAGGAATGACCCAGTCCTCAAAGTGGGCTACGGAGTTGGTATAATCTAAAAAAAATCAATAAGAGTCTCAAGTCTGCCAAATATTTCTTTCAGACTTGGGTTGTTTATGGAATTCTGGACAATATTAAACTGACATTAGCTCATATTCTCTTGACTGGCCTAGGTTTCCAGAGTTTCCTCCTCCTACTTCATTTTAATATAGTGACCTTTAATTAGTTAATTGATATTAGTGATTGTGAAAAATTTTTCATAGTTCTAATTATACAAGGATCATCTCTAATCACTCACATTTTGATGTGATATTAGCTGGACGTTTGACTTTACACTGGTTTTAAGTTTGATTTGAACATATTTTGTTATATATATATATATATATATATATATATATATACTTTTTTTTTTTTTTAAAGATTTTACTTCTTTGACAGAGAAAGACAAAGCAAGAGAGGGAACACAAGCAGGGGGAGTGGGAGAGGGAGAAGCAGGCTTCCCGCCGAGCAGGGAGCCCGATATGGGGCTTGATCCCAGGACCCTGGGATCATGACCTGAGCTGAAGGCAGACGCTTAACGACTGAGCCACCCAGGCGCCCCTGAACATATTTTGCTATATTAAGGATGTGACTCTATACTTTTTGTTTTTAAAAATATTTGGAATGTACTTCTGGGGAAGATGGCATAGTAGGAGGACCTTAAGCTCACCCTGTTCCACAAATTTAACTAGATAATAACCACATCAGATAATAACCACATCAGTATAAATAACCCAGAAAATGACACAAAGATTGGCAGAACAAACTCTCCACAGGTAAATGTAGAAAAGAGGCCACATTGGAGAGGATAGGAAGGGTGGAGATGGGTAGGGGGCTAAACAGACCCATGGGACTGTCCAATGGAGGGATACCACCACAGGTTCAGAGAAGGGAGAGAAACAGACTTTCACACCAGGGAACCCACATGGGGAATATAAATCCCCATAACATTTGGCTTTGAAAAACACAGGGGCCAAATATTTTGAGTTCTTATAACCAACTTTAAAAATCAGCAGGATCCTGGGAGAGCTGGAAGAATAAGGGAAAACTAAGTCCTCACCCTTAAAGAGACAGCAACAAACAGCCCATGGAGATATAGCATAGAACCAGTTTCACAAATACCTAGGGTATATGGGAGGGAGATTTTTTACTAATTTCAGAGACTGTGCTGGAGGGGCAGAGATCATTAGGAGATTTCTCCAGGAACAATTGAGCTGGCAGGTGCTATTTCTCTCCCCATCCCTCCCAGCATAAACACGTGAACACCTGTGGGAGCCAACACAGCACCAACACTTGCTACCTAGCTTGCTAACAGTGCACCCTGCCCCTGAATTCTCCTGTAGACATGTCCCCTCCAAACAGTCCTTACCTCCAGGCCCCTTCCACAGGAGACCCAAGCAAACCTTTCTAATATCATGTGCCCTGCCTCCACACACTTCTGCAGATCTGCCCCTTCCAGCCCAGCCACCCTGGTCCCTGGGAGCTACAGGTCCCCTCCCACCAGCTTGGACCTTGCTGGCACTGTGCCCCCCACTCCCATATTCTCCTGCAGTCTGGTTCTACTGCCATCTGGCAAATGCCTGGTCCTAGACTAGCCCTCTAACAACATAGAGCTATCACACCCTAACAACAGGTAAAGAGAGCCATTGCAGATGACTAGATTGAAGGCAAATGTGGCTCAGTGACAGCAGTAGGGCTCATGCAACACACATACAGGCACCTCTGAAGTACCAGGTTCTGGTGAACAGGGGGCATTATACCGTAGGGCATTACAGGAACTCTACTTCTTAAGGCCACTACTTCCAAAAGCAGGAGACAAAGATGACTTTCCTAATGTGTAGACACAGACACAGAGAATGAGACAAAATGAGGAGACAGAGGAATATGCCCCATATGAAAGAATAGGACCAAATTACAGCAAGAGATCTAAATGTAAGGGAGATAAGTAATATGCCTGATAGAGAATTTCAAGAGATGATCATAAAGATACTTACCGAACTTGAGAAAAGAGTAAAGGAAGGATATCAGTGGGACGCTTAACAAAAAAGATATAAAACATGAAAAAGAACCAGAGATTTTATTGCAGCATTATTTATAATAGCCACATTATGGAAGTAGCCCAACTGTCTGTTGATAGATGAATGGATGAAGAAGATGTGATATATATACATGCAATGGAATATTACTCAGCCATAAAAAAGAGTGAAACTTTGCCATTTGCAACAAGACAGAGTTAGAGAGTATAATGCTAAGTGAAATAAGTCAGAGAAAGACAAATACCATATGATTTCACTCATATATGGAATTCAAGGGACAAAACAAATGAACCAAAGAAAGAAAGAGGGGAACCAAAAAACAGACTCTTCACTATAAAACAGATGGTTACCAGAGGGAAGCTGAGTAGGGGGCTAGGTGAAATAAGTGAATGGGATTAAGAGTACACTTATCCTATGAGCCCTAATATATGGAATTGTTCAATCACTATATTGTACACTTGAAACTAATATAACACTGTATATTAACTATAATGAAATTAAAATTTAAAAAATTATAATAATAAAGATATTTGGAATAAATTTTGAGTTTTATCAACTTTTATATATCTTTGAAATCACCACTTGCATATTTCCTTCATTTGACTTATTAGGATGATGCATTAATTAAAGAATTATTTTACAACTCCATCATCAACCTGCAAGTTATTCTGCTGGATATTATTTATTAAAATATTTAATATAAAAATCATTTACTTCTATTATTATTATTATCCATTGTTCTATACATTAGTGTGTATTTTTATTCATATTAACATATTTTTTTATTTTTAGAGCCACATGTGAAAATTTCTTGATAATTTAGATATATTTTTCAAATTAACAACTAGTAACCAAATGATCATACTGTTCACTGGCTTATTTTATGCCTTATTTTTCCCTTGAGTGGACTCATTGATGGTGCTGTAGCTGGGTCTATTGAAAGTCTTAAATTGAAATTAGATTGAGAAATCTTGGGTTCGCAAACATAAGAATACCATTTTTACAAGACACATTGAAGAAAGCTGACCAAGTATATCACTATCTTCCCTAACACTTGGCTGAGCAGCCAAGCAGTTTTTCATTTTACTTGTGAGCACACTGTGAGCACATCACATCCATGTATTACAAGAGAACGTGCAAAAGCTTCTGTTATTCATGCCCATGCAAGCAATGATATCATTTTTTTAATCTTAGTGGGAAAATACCACTTCATACAGAACAGAATTCTGTCTCTATGTCAAAAATGATTATAAAACAATAAATCATGCAATGTGAATATCTCTAAACAAAAACGGATTTCTAGAATAAAAACCGCCAATCTCAGAGACTAACTCTAAGGAACATCAACTAGCCAATCATCCATCTAGCATGCAGTGGAAAAGATATCATTTCAACCTACAGTTGGTATCAAACGCTTTGATACAATTTATTTCAGAAGATAACTGGATACACAATTTCCTAAACAGACTATATACAAGTCAATAAAACTAAACATGTTTTTCCACTAACATACTTTTCCTATTTTTCTTTGTCAGTTTGTTATAATTTTGTTCACTCACAATGCTATTATTTCCCAAAAGTGCCATTGGACCTTGAGTTTTCTAAACAAGTCAAATTATCTGAATCACGACTGACTGAATATCACTTATAAAGAAGATGCACCACACTTAAGAAATATATTACAATTTTCATGTACCCAGACATAAATAAGCTTTACTATTTCCAGTTTCTCACTTATTCTTCCAGTCACCATCTATTATTTGCAGTATCAAATTTAGAAAATGAAAAGTTATATATCTCTTTATAAATATATATGTGGGGGTTGTTTAACTCAGTTTTTTATTCAATAAACAGTCATTAACCTCATTATCTTCATTCATTCAATCAACATACTCAAGCAACTACCTTGTAGGGAACACTATTTCTAGGTGCTGGAGATACAACAGTAAGCAAAACAAATTCCCTGTCCTCATGTTCTTTAAATTCTAGTGTGGAAAGAGAGAAAACAAACAAATAAACACATTTAACGTGCTGAGAACTACTTTAGGAAGTGGTGAGGAGACAGTGAGTGAAGGACTTTGTGGTGATAGTGGTATTATTATTATTTTTCAAACAGATTCATCACAACCTCTCTATTAAGGTTATACTGAAGTTAGCACCCAAACGAAGCAAAGGAGTGATCAATACAAGTGTGCTCTGTTTAGAGAGCAAGTAATTGCATAGGCAGATATGCTGGAAGAATAGAGAGAGTCCAGTAATTTCACCAAATTGGAGTCATCCAGGTGGTTGTAGCAGGGTGAGGGCAGTGAGTTAGTCAAAGGAGGATATATCATGCTCTGTAGAACTTGTTTTTATAGAATTTTGAATTTAATTCTACATAAATTGAATTTTAAACACATGTGTTTCAAAAGATCACTCAGTTTTGTGGAGAATAATAATAGTAAGACTATCATTCTATAATGACAGTAAATGCAGTTGTAGGCACTACGTGAGGTGCAAGGGAAACTGATTACAGTATTGAACTTGATAGACGACTGTCCTCTCGGGAAGTTTACATCCTACTGGGGGAGGAGGAGCATAAAACAAGAAAGCAAAAATAAATACATAAAAAGGATATTAAGTAGTGATAATTTTCAGATAAAAATAAAATAGATTCATATGGTATGACTGAAGGTAGAGGGTACTACTTCTTGTGTGCAAAATCAAAAATCTAATATAGAATTACATTTAATCTGAGCCCAGAATGCCCAGAAGAAGACAGTCACGGACAAACCATAAGTAAGAGAGTTCTGGAAAGAGGAACAGCATGTAGAACTGCACTTACGGAAGAACAGAAGGAAGGTTGGTGTTTTTAGAATAGGGGGAAGCAGAGGAAAATCAATATTAAGTGAACTGGGACAAAAGAGGCAAGATGATGTGAGACCTTATAAGCCATAAGATGTGAAGAGTTTAGATTTAACTCTAAGGAAGCTGGGAAGCCACAGGAGACTTTAATGCTAAGGAAATAACATAGTCTGACTATATAGTTGGAAGATGGGCTATTCTTTGGAAAATCAATTTGGTGGAAAGTACTATGAAGAAGGGAGGCAAGAATACCATTTTAGAAAGTTATTTCATTAATCTAGAAGGAACATTTTATGGTTTAGATTATATGTTAGCTGAGAAGATAAAAATACATGAATGAATTTGAGAGATATTTTGGCAGTATAGATGACTGGACTATACTGATTATAGCTATAATTGGGGGGTGATGAGGTTAGAGGCATCGAGAATGTCTCCTAGGTATTTGGTTTTAGTAAATGTGTAGACAGGGAAAGCTATTAATTAAGATGTGGAAGACACAGCTTTAATAATTGTGGGAAAAGTATTAAGGAAGCATTATTTCTCCTTTGGGTATGGCAAATTAGAAATATAAACTAGACATCCAAGTAATTATATTGAGTAGTCAAGTAGGCAGCTCCCCTCATCTGATTTGATCTAAAGGAATATTTGAGGTCCGCTTTAGTGAAATACTTTCATTTTATTGCCAATAAAAAAAAATCCTAGATTGGCTTTATCATAATCTCTAGTTTCTACCAATTTTCCTACTTTCAGAATATGATCTAAAAATATTTCAATAGTGACATCTGAGACCAGGACTGGAGACTAAGAGATTGATTACTGACTTAACGATTTAGGTATCAATGTGGCTTGTTTGACCAAAGTGGGTTCTACTACAATATTCAAATCCTTAGCTACAACTTCAAGACACTAGCCTGATTCAAAGAGGGCATGTCCCAGTGACCTCTCTTTGCCAGAAATTTTAAGAAATTCTTTACTAAGAAGAAAGCAAAGTTTACCCTCTCAGTTGTGTAGGACATATTTTTTGAAGCTTTGAATATTTAACTCATATTTCTTCCTAAGTAAAAAAGTACCCAATGTATTAAAAACTGAAAAAACAAACAAACAACTCTTAACCTTTAAAGCAGCCTAGAATTGGTGATGGAAGCCACTAAATGCCAAGGAGTATCTACAATAAGAAATATTATTGTTATGTAAGTTAGAAGCACAGATATGGAAGCATTCATTCTGTCCAGACAATAAAAAACTAAAAGACAAAGCATCTGAGATATATCTGGAAGTTACAATAGGAATTAGCAAAAGCTAATGAAAATGAAAATCAACTGTTTTATTTTTTTGTATTCTAGCTAGATATTATTTGAAAAGTACATAGGATGCCTGAAAGAATGACTGAAGATAAGACTGGAATATTAGGTAGGCTAGACTGTGAATGATGTTGGGGTTTCATATAAATAGTTTGGATAGTAGATAATATAAATGACATTAGAGTAACATGATTATATTGGGTTTAGAAAAATTTTACTTCCTTTACAATGCAGTGTAATAGAGGAAAGGACAAGATTTCAAGAAGAGGTAAATGAAACGTCTCAATCAGTAACAATATGTATGTGCTATGCCTGAATATTTGTGTCCCCCCAAAATTCATATGTTGAAATCCTAACACCCAAGAAAATGGGACTAGGGAATGGGGCCTTTGGAAGTCATGAGGGCAAAGGACTCATGAGTGGGATTAGTTCCGTTATAAAAGAGACCTAAGAAAAATCCCTATCCCCTTCCACCATGTGAAGATATAGGGAAAAGGTACTGACCAGGAACCAAAAAGCAGGCTTTTACAGACACTAAATCTGTCATGATCTTAGGAATTCTGGCTTCCCGAACTATGGAAAGTAAGTTCCTGTTGTTTATAAGCCACGCAGCCTATGGCATTTTGTTATAGGAGCCTGAACAGACTAAGATAGCGAGACTGAAGAAAACAAGATAGAACTGTTAGAAAGTCCACAAACCTACAACTACCACATCCTAGTCACTATGAGGAAGAAGCTGGAAAGCGAAGTCCCCAATATGATGCTGAGGTTCTTCACATGTGTGACTAAGTGAATAGTGGTATCTCTAAATGAAGAAAAGAAACTCAATTTCATGAGTGGTGTTATAGGAAGAGTTCAATATTTGCAAATTCAGTGGAAATGACCAGTAAGCAAATGGAAATACAACTGGTTGATCTAGAGAGAAATCAAAGCTAATGTCAGAGAACTGAGAGTCAACAGCAAATTCAAGAAAGTGGCAATTGCTCAACCCAAAAAAGTCATGAGTATATTAAATTGAGAAGAGACTCAAGCATAAAACTCTGGGAAGAGTGGACTTTCACGGAAGAGGCAGAGGAAGCCAGGGTAAATCAAAGAGAAGGACCCCTCAGAGACATCATGGGAAAAGGAAAATAAAGTAGCTAGGGGCCAGAGGGTTGGAGGGGGTAGGGGGTGGAGTCGGTTAAAACTGACTACAAACTAAAGTTATTATGTGTAAATGTGCATTTACTAGGTTTTTCTTTTCTCATTTTAAACATTTTTATCTGAGAATTATCATCGATCCTCTGTTCTTTCTATTGCTGTAATTCCATGTGTCTTTCTCAAAATTGTGAAAATAATTATCTCATTTTCTATTCTTATTTGCATTTAAGAGAAAATTAGTTATAAAATCAATGAAAATGCATAAAGGAAAAAATAGGACTCAAAATACAATAAAAACTGTAATTCATTTTTTCCAGAATTGAGAATAAATATATGTCTCAAAGGCTGTTTTTCATAATTTTTTATGTCCAAATGACACTTTTTAATCTTCTCTGGGGGCTCTACATATAAGAGAAGCATTACGTGTGGGTTAACTCAGTCATTTTCAAGTACTTACCAGTCATGTATTGTTAATTATAATATTGAATATATGACCTAAGCCTAGAAGAAATTCTCAATTAGATGGGAATCACATCATTGGGAGAAGTGATCTATTACTATGAGGGGTACGGATAAAGATCTGTAGTTTTCTTTAAAAAAAAAAGATTGCTCTGAGCTACAGTAAACATATTTTATGTAACATTTAATTTTAAAGGCATCAAATTATTGTGTAAGGATGTTGAAATAAAGTAAGTGGGTGAAATAAAGTGATTGTGCTGGTTAGATCTGTAACTTTTACAATAATTGATTCATGCTGATCCTGGGGCCACTGAGTAATTAGTAAATCATTCAGCAGTAACAGACCAAAAAAAAAAAAAAAAAAAGATTCTATAATCCTGAATTTCTGTGCCCTCACCTGGTGTCAGGTAAGTTATTTATAATATTCCTGAAAAGTAGGACTTAAAAGTAAAACATGAGCCCCAACAGGTTGAAAATATTTACAAATAAGAAAATGACCTGGAATTAAGTTTTGTGATTTCAATGCCTTACTATAGGATATTAGGGCTTCTGAAATAATATCTTGGCTTTTATTTCTTTGGGCACTTTCTGTAACAAAGATTGCTTTTTAATCTGTAAAATGGAAATAGTGTTGATATTTTCACAAGCTGTTTGTGAGAAATAAATCAGTAATATGAAGGGTTTCAAGAACAGCACAACACAAAGCATGCATAGGGACTTTTTTTTTCCTTAGTCGTGTTTATTACTTGATTCTCAGTAAACTAAGCTAACAATAATTCTCAAAATATCCCACATTTTCACTATATTTTAAAAGATAGGGTATGCGAAATGAAAAGACAGTTATATTTGCTCTATAGCACTTACGTTTTGCTCACACCATCCTTCTCCCCCTCAAGACTCTTGTCCCACCTCCCTCCCCGCCCCAGTACCACCACCAATGACTATTGCTTTTCCAGTTCAAGAGAAGTATAGAGAGCACAGCAAAAGCCTCATTTAGTTTTATATCCCTGAGCTATCGGTTTGAAATCCTGGGTCAATTAAATGTTGTATGCATTCATCTAAAAATGTTTATTTACTTAATTTCCACTGCATGTCTGGCACTATTTTGGCATTTGGTATACAATAGTGATTGCACAGAAAGTTTCTACCCTGCCTGATGAAGTGTGTATGCTTGTGAGGATGACACAGAATCAAACCAAACCAAACTAAACTAAACAAAACAACCATACAAAACAACAACAACAAAACACTAACATACACTTTCAGGCAGAGATAAGTGCAAGGAAGTAAAAGAAAACCAACTATGATAATGGAGGGTGACTGGAAGGAGCCTCACAAATAGTGTGGTCAAGGGTCACCTCTCTGGGGAGGTAGCATGTGAGCAGAGATCTGAATAAAGTTGAAGGAAGTAGCCATGAGAAGGTGTAGGGAAAGTGTGCCCAGAGGGAACGGCATATACAAAACTCCTCAGGCAGGACAGAGATTGTTCGATTTAAGGAAAAGCAAAAAACAGTCTGTATTTTTCAAGCTACAAGCAGCTAAAAGGAATAGTAGGAGAGAAGGAATAAGAGCACTGAGAAGAGCTCAAAGTATTTAGACCACTGCAGACCTTAATATGAACTTGGATTGGGATACAAGATGGGAGGAAATACTAAATGAATAGAGGGAGGCATAAAAGAAATGACAGCTGAAAAGGCAAACATAGTTAGATGTGCTATCAAAAAATAAATGTCTAAAACATGAGAGAGAACATAAATACAGGCATCAGATTGATTCTTAAGTTGTTTAAATCCTTTAGAATTGACAAATCACATTTGCATGCATAATGTCCTGCTGTGTCTCATGACAGTTTCACAGACATAATGTTTTAGTCTGGATCCTTGTGGAATAGACTATTTGTTTGGTGTGATTACATGGGAACTTTCCTGTTGGAATCCTATTTGTCTCTTCTCCTTTAGGGGTTTTAAACAATGAGAGCACAGGGGAAAGGCTGCATAGTGGTTAAATTATCTCCCCACGTATGGATGTAGACACAGTATCTAGTATAATTGATTCTGTTTAATGATCCCATTTAATAATTTCACTTAAAAAATAAAATCTAGAGGATCATTTTCAAATATGATAAAATAAAGAGAGGTTGCAGTTACTAAGCACACTGGGGAATAGTTTCCCATTATGAAATCAATTGGCATGATCTCAAATGTGGGAACACTAGAAAGACAAGGCAGCTCTGTAAGTGTATGGCAAAGAGAAAATAAGTACCAGTGTGGGATAGAACAAAAGCACATAAAAGGCAACGTGAATAAAA
>CM052886.1:81280799-81297148 GCA_028534135.1 Potos flavus | reverse complement strand
AAAAAGGTAATAGTGGATAAAAATTTAAACGTTAACTCGACAGTTGCAAAGATGGAAAATCACTTGTAGCATGATGAGTATATAGACTTTATAAGGTGACTTTCTAACATATTTCGACAGATTTTGAATTTATCAGGGGAAGTTTTAGGTATAAGGTTTTTTTGTTTTGTTTCGTTTTGTGTATTTTTTTTTTAAGATTTTATTTATTTATTTGACAGAGAGATCACAGGTTAGGCAGAGAGGCAGGCGGGCAGGGGTGGGGGGAGCAGGCTCCCTGCTGAGCAGAGAGCCCAATGCGGGGCTCGATCCCAGGACCCTGAGATCATTACTTGAGCCAAAGGCAGAGGCTTTAACCCACTGGGCCACCCAGGCACCCCTAGGTATAAGTTTTAAAAATAAATATTTTGCACTTCTGGATAATAGTAGAATCTCCCTAAGAAGCCCTCGATGTTGTCTCTTCTCATATTCTAATTTACTTATAAAGGCAAACACATACACATACACACACACACACACACACACGACAAAGCACACAGGATCACTGAAAACTGAGAGGTAACTATACCAGTTAGCGTTTAGTTAGAAGTACAGAAACTACATTAAGTAATTCTAAGTGAAATTAAAACGGAGAAATTGTTGGCACAGTTATCAGAGGGATCAAAGAACAAAAACAGAACCAAGAGGTAACCAAAAATAATAACTTCAGGTGTAGCTACTCCTTCTAAGGACAGGGGAACTCAAGGAAGAAGTGAGGTTCACTAGAACTCTACAGCATAGAGAGGTCTCACAGGGTGAAGAGTCAAATCTCCTAGGGGAGGACTGATACAGCTGCTGGCTGTACCTATGAGGACCTCTCCTATCTTCAGATTCTAATAAGAAGTCCTTTGGTAAAGGAATCTGAAAAATGCAGTTTGCAGAGCCCCAAAACTACCATCACAGAGTAAAGAAAGTTGGCTTTGTATCTGAGAAGTAACAGGCAAAAAACTGGCAAACAACCGATTAACATAATCTAAGAGAAAATTTTTTAAGTATTTTATTTATTTATTTGAGAGAAGAGAGAGAGCCAGCACAAGCAGGGGGGAAGAGCAAAGGGAAAGGGAGAAGCAGGCTCCCCACTGAGCAGGGAAGCAGATGCGGGGCTCAACCCCAGGACCCTGAGATCATGACCTGAGCCAAAGGTAGATACTTAACTGACTGAACCACCCAGGTGCCCCTCTAAGAGAAATTTTTAATGAAAAAGATTGTTAGAAACCTTAGGTTTTACTTCATAAATAAAAACAACCAAATACTGTTTAAGTCCTATTTGTCCCATTGCTCCAAATTATAAGACATTTACAGGCAACCAAGGCACTGACTTTATAACTCTTACTTCACCAAAACATTCCTGCATTTAACAATATATTAGGTAGAGAGACTATTAGGAATCAGAGGAACAGGAAGACAGAATATGGCTTGCTATTAAAATTGTGTCCTGATGAACACAGATAGGCACGAATGTTTGCAGGAAAAGTAGAGACAAGACTAGCCCCAATAGCAACTTAAACTCAGGGCTGTGATGTTCTCTATGTATTCCAAGGCACAAAGTCACAGACTCTAGAAGAAGACAGATCCTAGTTAGTATAGCAGAACTACACTAGTTCTTGGCTTTCCAGCAAACTATGCACAGAACACTGAATGTTAGTTCATTTTCTAGTCTGTATGAAAACAGGTTCATTTATCACTCATTGGCAATTCAGAGTAGGTTAAAATGTGATCCATATGTGTAGTCTTTTGACCAAGGTTAGGGCATAATGGATCCTGATTGCTAATTATAAGTGAGTGGTAAGTGAAACACCATTGTGTTTACGGAAAACACTGCTGTGTTTATTACAAAGCAAAGAACAGGTAACCTAGTTATGGAAGACCCACAGATAGAAAACTATATACAACAGATGAAGAATTTAAAAATCACCAAACATTTGGGATAAAACAAAAAGATATAAAGAGAGAAGGGTTGGAGACATAGTTACATTGTGATGCCATTAAAATGTAGATGGAAACTGCATCAGGTATATGGATAATTTTAGTACACAAGAATTCAGGTTAAATGATGTGTGATAAAATGATAACTGCGGGAGCAGGGAAGAATATGGTAATCCAAGACAAGGAAAACAGGTGTTTTCCAGGAAGAAATAAGAACTGAAAGGGAAGAAATAATAGATAACAGCTTTTTTAAAGAAAATAGAGGGTTTCTAAGATCTATATAACCCAATCCCAAATATTAATTACAGCTAAAGAAATATGAAAAACCTTTGGCTTACTGTTTTATATTCTATGAACTTTCTCATATGGTAGTCTCATTCGGTAGCTATTTAAATTTAAATTTTAATTAACTATAATTAAATAAAGTTAAAAATCTTTCTCAATCTAGGTACATTTCAGGTAATCAACAACTACATGTGGCTAGGAGGTACTGAATTGTAACCATGCAGATATAGAGCACTTAATCATTGCAGAAAGTTCTGTTGACCAGCGCTGTTCTAGAAAATCACTCTAAGGAAATAAGAAGAGGTGGTCTGAATGATATAAGTAAAAGGAATGTTATCTTAGTAATATACAAAGAGGAAATTTTTAAAAAATCCAGTAACATTATTCAGCTTAAATGAATTATAACCATAAAATTATGAACCATGTAAAACTATTGTTTGGAAGGAAATTCCATTATATTAGAAAATGTTCCCACAATAATATGTGAAATATATATATATATATATATATATATATATATATATATATATATATAATTAAATATTTGGGATGCTCCTAATTTGGGAAGGTAAAAATGGGTTTACATGTATTTTTGAAATTGTATTAATATATAATATCAATGTTAGCTATCTTTAAGTGATAGGATTGTCCAGTATTTCTTTTCTTTTAAAAAAAAATGTTGTTATTCATCCTGATATGAAAGTATTATTTATAACCTTATAACCTCACGTTATTTAATAGTTAGAAATAAATTCCTTTGAAACAAGATGGGCATATATATGTATATAATGCAAGTTAAGTGAATAGAAATTGTGAAATTATTTACAACAGTATTTTGAAAGGGAGAGCATATTGTCTATGGAACCCCATATGCACGCTTGCCACTCTGCAGAAGGCTTATAGCTCATTCAACCACAGTGGACCTCAGGGGTCCTTTCTAAGTATTTGCATTGGAATTTTGAGAAAAACATTCTCTTGCTTTTAAAATAATTTGAATTCAAGTCTCTACAACTAGTATTCGTTTGTTAGTGCAGTAACCTAAGATAGATTTACATGTAAAATATTGTAATTTTTCATATACATTTGGAAAATACATAATAAAATGCTCAGAGTTCTCAAATTAGGAATAAAAGGCAAAGATGAAATATTTATATTCATCTTTTAATTTATGTTTATATATTTATGTTCCAGATTATACAGTAATTTATCCGTGAGGTTTGCCTAAAATGAGTAAAATAAGTTTATAGAATGTGTGTATCTCTACGCATATGTCTATGTGCCAAAAGTCCATAATATATGAATATCAATATATGCATACAATTTCTTAGTACCACAATATACAATGTATCACAAAATATTAATTTGCATAAATGTATAAATTGTTGTAAAAAGAATTTTATAAATTGTATTACCACAATATAAAATTAATATAAATGAATATACTACACAGACCAAAAAAGGTCAAAACATAAATAACATTTATATAAAATATAAAACATTTTAATATTAGTTTTACTTTGTTATAGTGGTAAAGGCATTTTTTCCTAATAGAACAGTCTGAATGAAAGTAATAATACAGAATGTCTAAAGTGGAACAAGTACATGGTCTAGATAGGCTTTATAAAATTCTATATAAATACCACATAACCAAGAACTTTAAAATTGTTACATGATCGGGGCGCCTGGGTGGCTGAGTGGGTTAAAGCCTCTGCCTTCGGCTCAGGTCATGATCGCGGGGTCCTGGGATCGAGCCCCATCGGGCTCTCTGCTCAGCAGGGAGCCTGCTTCCCCCTCTCTCTCTGCCTGCCTCTCTGCCTACTTGTTATCTCTCTCGCTGTCAAATAAATAAAAATCTTTAAAAAAAATTTGTTACATGATCAGTATTCAACAGTACCTGGTATAATACAAAAGCATATGTTCTTTTTTTTTTTTTTTAAAGCATATGTTCGTAAACTGTAATACTTTATTTGGCTCTAAAATATTCTGTAATCCTAACGTACATTAATTATATATATCAAAATGTTTTAAAAAATGTATTTTCAGTGACTTATGTCTATAGCCTATATGTTATGGCAAGTAAAGATCACAATCATTTTCTAATTCATCTAACATGCAACACATATATCACAAAGTTAGTGAAACCTTTATTTGAATAAAAACTACATTTAAATGTGAATTGCTGAATCATATTAATTATATAATCAACCAATGACTCTAGAAGGTACTGAACAAATGGCCCTCATCAACGTTGCTTTATACTTATGGTCCATTAAATAGGACCAGGTGAGCAAGGCAATCAAAATATTTTACTCTGGTATCTGATTAGGTGAAAGAGAAGAATATCAAATGATCTGGGGTCTATCTTTAGCAATGTATTGTGCTCCTGGGAAGTAAATTAATCTTATGGGATTGTCATCTAGAATCTGAATTAAATGTATTATTTTCAGCAGATCACATAAGTTCTTGATTGTTTTTACATATATAAATGTAAAACTATCAATTTTAAGCAATCATCTAAATCTAATATCTATGGTCATTTCATTCAATGAATATAGTGGTACCACAGATGGCAATGTCTGTTTCAAAAAAGTGATGAATTCTAAAATGCTGGAAATTGTAATTTAAATATTATGCAATTTAATTTTTGTAAATTTAATTTAATTTTTAATTTAATTTAATTTAATTAGTTTAATTTATTTTTTGTAAATTTAATAACAAAATTTAATATATGTAATTTAAATATTAAATATTTAAATATGAAATTAATTCTTTTATATTTTATAAAAATTGTCTAGTATGAGAATACATATAATAACTTTCATATATTTAAAATTATAAATTATTATATTATTAAGGAGATTATTTTTAAAATATCAATAAATATTTCCCACATCCTCTTCTACATGCTTTATTTTTAGTGGTGATCAAACCAGACCTGAAGCCAAGTGATGTAATGGACAGTAGCAGTATCAGAGGAAGAGAGCTCCTTCAGTTAGGATAGTCATTGAAGGCATTTCTGAGGTGATAGTTCAGTTGACGAGTGAGCAAGAAAAGCCATGGAAAGAGTCATGTGAAAAACCTTGTAGGCCAGAAATAAAAGAATACAAACAATCTTCAAGACCAAGGGTGTGAAGGGCAGGCAGATAAGTAAACCTGAGCCGGAAAGGTAAGCCAAGAACAAAACACATAGTTTCCTGGGCCATGGGAGGAAGTCTAGATAGTATGCTAAGAATACCAAGGTCCCGCCAGGTTATTAACGTTATCTGATTTATTAAATATACACTAAATATACTCTGACTGTCACGTGAAGAATGAACAGTAGGGGAAAGAGTAGAAGTATGGAGATCAACTACGAGATATTTTTCATTGTCTCAGCTGAGAGATATTGATAACCTTGACAGAGGAGGTGACAGCTAAACTAGAGAATAATGCATAGGAGGAGTATAAATTTTAAAACAGAATCAACTGGGTTTGTTGAGGTATCATATGTGGGATCAGTACAAAGATGGCATCAAGCCTTCTTTATTTTTTTTTTTTTTCCCCTTTAGTTTTGGGTAAATCATACAAACTTACTAAGAGAAGGAAGATGAGCACAAGATAGTTGTGGAACATCCAGCGCTTCATTTTTGGAAGATTGTGTTTAATTCATCTGTTAAATATATGCTGATAGAGTTATCAAAAGAGATGGATGAGACTGACCCTTAAATAAATCAATGACAGAAAATTTAATTTTTAATTATTGACATATAATGTAAGACATAATGTCTTACATTATCTATATATAGATATCTATATATTTCTATCTATCTATCTATCTATCATCTATCTATCTATCTATCTATCTATATCTTACATCTTCCCCTTCCCTGATTTGGTGATATTTCACGGAGGTAAGTGTATAATTTTGAAACGTATCATTTGGAGTTTGGGCATGTAACTTGCTTTAGCCAAACAGAACATGGATGGAAATGCCAGTGTACCATCTCCAAGCTTAAGGTCTTAAGAGGTATCATGTATTTTCATTTATCCTTTTTATGTTTCTACCCTCTGTCATGAAAAGAGCATGCCCTGGGTATCTGTTGGTTCTGAAATGAGAGACACATGGAATAATTCTGAACCAATCCTCAGGCTGATGTATAACTGTCCCAGTCACCCTGGAGATCTAACAGCAAGACAAATACATGGGTATAGTTCTAAGGCATAGAGCTTCAAAGGGTTGTTGGTATACAGAAATATCTCACCAGAAATATCACTGAAAGGCATATAAAACAGTAATTCAAAATAAGATTATCTGGGTTAGAATATAGAAGAAAAAGAAGAAGAATTAAGACTAGGGCAAACCTTTCTGAGTCCTTGTAGAAGAGAAGGAACTAGCAGAAAATTTATTAGAAATACCAGGTATGTAAAAGTAAGATAAGGTAAGGGACCATTGATAGAAATCAAGATAATTTCTTTCAAAAAAGAAGAATAGAACAATTGTGCAGAATGCCAATGAGCAGTAGAGAGAGATGAGGACAGAGAAGTGTTCATCCCTTAATTATGATCTCAGTAAATCCTAATTTACATAGGAGATAGATCTTCCAAATTTGCACAAATTGAAGCATATAAAACTATACTAAAGGACTCATAATCTTCAAGTAGATTTGTATGACATTTAAATCAAGAAAAAATAAAGCTTCATGGATATATATGTGTGTATACCACACACACACACACATTTAGTAAGAATACATTACTATAGGAAATATGATTTCACGAGAATCTATCAGACTTAAGATCCAAAATAAAATGGGATAAAGATAAAGATTGTTGATTGGTGAAGCCATGAAGAATATTCCACAGCTTAAGCTATATTTGTGAGCAGAATGCAGTAGAAGATTTGCAAGTCTGCTTGGCAGAGTGCTGAGGTATTAACAGCTGAAAGAAAATTAATGACTTTACTTACTTCTACTGAGTTTAGAGAAATGCTTTTTTTCAAACTAAGAAATCTAGCTTTTAATAGATATTCAAGAATCTTCCATGAGATTTCCAGTGCATTACGGAATGACAGTGCATTTATTTAAAAAGTATCTCACTAATCCAGGAATAGAACTAGTGACAAAACATTAATTCTCCATTTACTCAGCACATTTTTATCACATACCTAGCAGTGTACAGGGCACCATGCTAGTTAGCAGGGGTAAAATTGTGAACATAAATGAACAAACAAAACAAAACAAAATCTCCCATACAAACTTCAGCAAAACTATTCACAGTAGTCAAAAGATAGAGACAGAATAGTCCAAATGTTCATCAGCTGATAAATGGATAAACAAAATGGATACCATTGGTGGTATATAAAACAATGGATGTTATTCAGCCATAAAATAAAGGAAATACTGACACATGCTACAGCATAGATGAATCCTGACAACTTTATGCTCAATGAAAGAAGCCAGACACAAAACACTATACTTTGTACAAAATGTTCTAGAGTATAGGACATGACCAGAATAGGCAATTTCATATACAGAAAGCAGTTTAATGGTTAATTTCATTAGGATAATGAAATTATCTGGACCTAGGTAGTGGTGATGGTTGCACAGCATTATGATTTTACTAAGTGCAAAGAATTGTACACTAATTTTTTAAATGGCGAGTATATTTTACCACAACACACACCCACACACACACAAACCAGCGTAGATTCAGAAATCCCAATTTCTGTGTTTGTGTTCAAATCTTGGCTTTGCCATTAATTAGCTGTGTGATTTTGGACAAATAATTATGTTCCTATTTACCTAAACTATAAAATGGGAGTAATGTAGTACTCACCTCAGATAATTGTTATAAGAATAGAGTTAATTCGGGCAAAGGCACCTTAAACAAATGTCAACACATAGTAATCATCCAAGAAAAGGTTAGATACTACTGTAAATACTTTGGCATATTCCCAAGGAAAAAAAGAAATGTTTGAAGATCAATGCGGGAAGTGAGAGAACAACAGCAGATTCTAAAACAGTAAAAATGGATGTATGAAAGAACTCTATGAAGAGAATGAAAAAGTAACTTGCAGAATGGGACAAAAAATTGTAAACCATACATTTAATAAGGGCTGATTATTTAGAATATATTAAAAAAGTCAAAATCTCTCACAACTTAATAACAAACAAAAACAATTCAACAACACTGTTTCATTAATCCAAAGGGAGAGATTTGAAGAAAAGAGTGTTATTCAAGAAGGAAAAAAGCATATTCCAAGAAGAAAACAGTGTTTTTTAATTTTCAGCTTCACTGATTTATACAAATTGTGTACATTTAAGGTGTACAACTTAATGTTTTGATTTATGTATACATTGTTAAATGATCACCATAATTAAATTAGTTAATATATCCATTATCTCATTTAGTTAGCATTGTATTTTCTTTTCCTTTTATTTTGTAGTGAAGACACTTAAGACCTACTCTCTTAGAAAACTTTAATGTATACAAATCAATACAGTATTGTTAACTATAGTTACCAAACTGTACATTAGATCTCCAGAACTCCTATATCTGGCTGATTTAACACAGAATAATGAAAAAGGTGCTTTATTAGATGCTACCGAAATATCTTGTAAGATGAAGGTTGAAAAATATCCACTTTATTTGGTAAGATACAGACCATTTGAGTGCAGTGATGGAGGAGGAAGTCCTAATTAAGTGGTTTAATGAGGAAGAGATAGGCAAAGAAAGAAGATAGAGATTTTAGACACTCATTTAAATACGTTTTTCTATGAGAAAGAGATTTATAGGGAGATACTATATGTATATGGAGATAGGCAAAGTGTGTTACTTTTTGTTTGCTCGTGTTATATAATGGTGGTAATTTGAGCATGATTCAAAGCTATTAGAAAGGACCAAACTGTTAGTGAAAAGTCAATTATATAAAAGAGAAAATGTATTATTAATAAATAAAAAAAAAAGAGTTGCAGAGAAAGAGCAATAGGATCTCACTCTTTGGGAAGATTAGTCAGATGATAAGAAAGAAGGCCCTCTAATTCTAACAGAAGGAACGAGTGAAGGGGAGGGTAGATGTAGGCATTCTATGGTTTGGCTGCAAAAAAAGGAAGAAATTGATGGATAGTGATTTTCTTTTCTTTCTAAGATTGGGCCTAGGTGGCAAGTATCAGAATTTAGAGGGTGAAGAAAAGTGGGAAAAAAATATATAGATAGATAAATATAGATAGATAGATAAATTAAACTAAGTGACATGAATTAAACTAAGAAGCTAGTGTGATATACAGGTAGCTTGTTGGATCCGTTTTAGATTTGGACTCTTGGATTTATTGCAAGATAATTTACTTTATTCTGAAATTATAGAGTTTTATGCACTGCCCAAATGAAGGTGCAGAAAGAGTAGACAGGATTTTGAGAGAGATCTGTGACACATACATAAATTGTCAAGGGATCTTAAAGGAATGCTCTTAAAATGATCAATCACATAATGTAAGGCATAAGGAGAAATGAGAATAAAGGGAAGGTTGATGGATTAGTAGTGAGTACAGAGGTCAATGAACTATGAAAAGAGAATATTTGTACAATAGCCACTTGAACAATAAAGGGTAGAATGCATCACAGGCTACTTGCAGTTTAAACATCTGTTCTTCTCATAACACAATAGAAGCAATCTAAAGATAAATTAAGTGATCAAGTTCTTAACAGAATGAGTCACAGTTCTTGCCTTTGCTTTACTCTCATGTAATTTTCTCCTAGATTAATTACATTGTGTTCCTTTATTTTTCCCATAACTGGACAGATTTTAAATATAAAATAGGAAAAAAATACAAATAATTGGTGAATAATAGAGCACTGAGTCATCTCCATGGATTTAGCAACTATGTAATAAGATAAATGCATTACTGCAATTAGTTATGTTTTCCTCCCAAAAGTTATTTCAATAGATTATCCTAGGTTTTAATACCTTTTTTTTTAATTTAATATTAGTTACTAATCCCCATCTCTTAAAAACATTTTAAGATAACAATATAAACTATTTTGGTTAAATATAACTACCAACAATGCAAAATTTATTTTTATGTGTCTGTTTATTAGAGTCCCCTAGATCTGAACAAAGAGGCTACCTCACATGTGGAGGACCTTTTCACACACCCCAGTGACACACCGCTGACACATAATTATGTTCCTTTGAGTCATATTTTTTTTTTTAGAGAGGACAGTAATTTGACTTTCCATCATTTATAGAAGTAGAAATTTAAAATTTTCCAGTAGTGATATATATGTCTAAGCTATCATTGAATCTGAAAAATATATTTTATTATTATTATACAGATCAGTGACTTACTCTTTCTAAGTAATGTTTCACTTGTACTGGCAATGTTTTAGGAAAAGAAAAATTAAATACATATTTCATAGGGAAAAATTTTAAAAATTCCACTTCAAACTGTGTATGTGTATATATAATTATATGTTATAAATATGTATCACATATGTATAAATACATATTTATATATAATATGTATGTATTACACATAAATTTATTATACATAAATATATTTACATATAAACATATGCATATATATTACTTAATATATATTATTTAATACATATATACCCATACCTATATGTATAGATGCCAAACGTTTTAAATATTCAGAAGATAAAAAGGAAGTGACCCCTAAAACTAAACATGACAAAATCAAGAAAACAAAGAAAAACAGCTTATTTAATGACGTCTAATGGTTAAAAGAGCTAATTTCTAAAATTGCCCTATGTGAATCCCCTCCCTGTCCTATTTAAAGAGAGAATCATAGGTTGACTCTTTACCAGTTTACTTAATAATATTTTCATACATTGGCAGAGAAAACTATCATGTAGGCTCAAAAACCAATGAAGTCTATGACTATCATAGATTCCATTTTTTTTTTTCTGCTTTGACCGTGAATATCCATACAAAAAGGATGAGTGGCAAAGAATGAATTTGCTCTTAAGCTGTAAGAAAATTTTATGTACAGGCTCATTTTTCTTCTGAAGTGTTGCTTCATAATTAGATTTAACAATAAAACATTAGTTAATACCTTCTTAGTGAAAAGAGATTACCTCCTTTGAAGGACTACAATAACAGAATATATTTATGATTCCTTAAAATCCTTAGCTACCAAAAAATCTGTAGCTAGCCACTTGACTTAAAGATAAAAGACATTCTTAAGAGAAGTCTGAAAATGCAAGTGGTAGTATGAACATTTCCGAAGCACTGTGCATGAAAGAATAGAAATGTTTCTTCTGAGAGTAAACTGGAAAACTCATGCAGCAATTAGTAAGTCCAATCTATCTGGCAAAACTGAAATATAATATTTAAGGATTGCTTTTAAAATTGCTCTGCATTCATTTCTGCTTTGTCTATAAAATATACTATATAAGTACATAATCAGGTCTGTAGAAAACATGGGGAATTATATCATACACAGTTTGCCAGCCTTTCTTTTTTAAGTTCTAACAGAAAATTATCTAAACAATCAGACTTATATTGGTATGTGTGTGTGTTTGTGCACCCATGCACGTTATTGCATTGGTTTAAGTTACTAGAATTGTAGATCTGAATATCCAAAACTAAAATATCTTTTTCACCATAATACTAAGTATCATTAAAAAGTAAGATAAAATTCTTTGATTTCCCATAATTGAGGTAATATTTACAGTTATAACACCAAATTCTTTGAGTTGGGAGAAAAGATGATTGAAATATTTCAATGGTTTTAAGGTTTTTTTTTTCCATTCTGTATATTTATATTTTTATTCATTTAGTCTTTAACTAAGTATAATACACTATCTATACACCATACACTGTACTAAAATGTAAGGGTAAAATCACAAAAATTTTATATCCTTTACAAGTATTATATACTAACTATATTGACATTTATTATATAGCACAATAATGCTTAACTACTTTAATATTATTTGACAGAGATATAACACTTGTTAAAGATCTTTGAATATAGTGTATAATATGCTGTTGTATTTTTAAGTATGTACATGGATTTTTATAAGAACTTAAAAATGTAAGATTTAAACAACTTTTTAATGTAAGTATGTGTGGAGGTATTTTAAGATTAAAAATATATACATAGGGCTAACAATCTACTTCCTACATGTATACATCTGCCTATTCTGGACATTTCACATACATGGAATTATACTCTAGATAGTGTTCGTGTCCTTTTTCTTTCCCTTAACATAATGGTTTCAAGATCCATCCACGTTGTAGCATGAGTCAGTACTGTGGAGCCCCTCTAGTGAGTTTTTCATTTCAATTATTAAACTTTGCATCCACAGACTTCCCACTGTGTCTTTTTTTATAATACCTGCCTCTTATGGATATTCTCTATTGGATGAGAAATTGTCATCATGCCCTCCTTTAATTACTGAATCCTATTTTTTGTTTAGTTCTTTGAACATGTTTACAATAGCCACTTGGAAATCTTTGTTGGCTAAATCCACCATTTGGGCCCCTTCAAAGGTAGTTTTTATTGTTCCCTTTAATTGTTCTTTGTCTAACTCTACACGGGTCACATTTTCCTGTTCCTCTGAGTCTCTCCTAATTTTGTTGCTGTTGCAAACTGAACATTTTAGATAATATGTTTATAGCACCTCAATACAGATCCCATCCCTTCACCTGGTTGCTGTTTGGTTGGTGATTTGTTTAATAACTTGTCTATTAACTGTTATGTTATTTTTTTTCTGCAATAATTTCCTGCCTATATTATTTCTTTTCCTTGTTTTTATCTTTTAGCCAAGCTACTTAGAGATAATGCCCTTGGAGTGTGGAATGGTGGTGAGGTTATGAGCCATTAACCTGTGAAAAGTTCTGCTTAAATCCCCTTAGCCAGTTTGATTTTTACCCCTTTACTGTTGGGTGTGCTTGTGGCTTGGAGGCTGCAAACAATGTTCAGAGAGATTTTGTACTTTTGATTCACATTCAACGGGAGACTATTAGCTCAGAGATTACCTCTTTGATTGTTCCTTAGAGGGTGCTGCCTTGGGCACGTGCAATCTTCCAGACTGCTGGGGATAAGGGATAAGTGTTATTTTCAAGCATGATTCCTTTAGGAGTCTCTCTCTGGGTTAGGGTAGCTAATTGCTCAGTTAGTGCTAATTTAAGAGGTTGTATTTAAGCTTCTTGTGTCATTGGGGCTTTTGCTCTGTGTTGATGGGTTGCTGTGGCTTGGGGAATGTTTTCAATTCTATCCCAGGTTCTGCTGTGATTGTTCTGAATGGGGGCAACCTAACACATGCACACAACCTTCCCAAACCTAAAAGTGATCAGGATTGCAGGAGGGTTCTTCTGGGCTCTCCTGGATTCTACTAAACTTTTGGCTGCTCTGTTGTTTTACTTGTATAATAAACCTATTAGCTTCTTAATTGCCATCCACCCTGATCGCCATTATTTTTCATAATACCCTTAGGCATGGAATTCTCCCTTCTCTGTTCCAACTCAAGTCAGTACCCTCAGAAAAAGCTGCAGAGCCCTCTTGGCTACTGCACCAGTGCTGGAGGCAGAATCCTTGTTTCACAGAGTAGGTACTGGTTGGGGTGGGGGCAAGTAGCCCCTAATCATTTTTGCTTGCTGCTTTCAGCATGGAGGTTCCATGAGCTAGGGTATGGGCAGTCAAGGCCCCATATTTCTGCCATCTGTCAGGAAGATCCCTGTCATCCCTAAGGAAGAATTTACTATCAGCAGGGATTGTGCAGAAGAAGGGAGATCTGTTTTCTCTGCACACCTGTCCGGAATAGAGATTTGATAGCACCATACTGGATGCTGTGATAAAAAACAAAGGCAGTTGCCTCTCCAGAGGTGAAATCACAGCCAACTGGGAACTGGGAATGGAGGGAGCCCAGGTATTCTTGGCTACACCTGCCTGGACTAGAGTTCCTAGGGTAGGACTTCTGTAATACAGAACTGTGTGGTAATAGTAGTGGATGTGAAATGGGTTATGGCTTAAATACCATAAATTCTTGCTGCTCCTATCAAGACTTAGTATCCTTTTAGGACAATTTCCAGAGACTTTAAATGATTGTTTTATTATAATTTTCCCCAGTTTAATTGTTGTTTTGCTGGGGAGAGACTCCACTCAGCTACCTACTCTGCCACTGCAGAGTCCCAGCTGTTTCGTTTTTTGTTTTTGTTTTTAATTTCAAATACCAATCATTCATTCCTGTCCCCAGCTTCATTTTCCATTATTTTCCCTCTTGCTCTATTTGCTCCAGACACACTAAACTTCCTATTTTTATAAACATCTTATTTTCAGCTCCTTCTTTCTTCTTGGTTTTCCGTGTGCTCTTCCCGTGACTGGAATGATCTTTGTCCACCCTCTGAGCTTCACCATATTAACTTGTATTCTCATCCTTCAGATCTCCATTTAAACAACATTCTCTAGTGCGGGGTTTGGTAAATCACTACCCTTATAGACTGTGCTTCACATTTGCAACTTTTTTTTTTTAATGTCAGCCTTAATTCATTATTTGTGTTAGTATATTTATTTCTGTCCTCAGGGAAGACTGATAGCACCTTTAGGGTAAGAACCATTTTTTTCTTCCTTCTTCCCTACTATATTCCCACAATCCTAGTCTTTATTAATTGCCAGAATCTAGTACATAATAGGTACATAATAAATACATGAATACCCGAACTTATGTGAGTCACCTTAACAAAAAACAATTATATATGATGAGATCGGCAATTATCTCCTATTCTCTATCCAAGTATTGTTATTAAAAGGATTGAACTGATGGGACACCCAGGTGGCTCAGTTGGTTAAGCGTCTGCCTTTGGCTCAGGTCATGATCCCAGGGTCCTGGGATCGAGCCCCACATTGCGCTCGTTGTTCAGTGGGGAGCCTGCTTCTCCCTCTCCCTCTGGGGTTCCCCCTGCTTGTGCTCTCTACCTCTCTCAAATATTAAACAAAATCTTTAAAAAAATAAATAAAAATAAAAGGATTGAACTGAAAGATCTTACCATAAAAGTCATGTCTCTATGGGCATATAACAGAGAATCCCTCCCCTGGAATAGAGGTGGAAAGTAGGTCTCTATTCTCTACCATAATCTTCCTAAAAATGTGGACAATTTGCCAGGAGATAATCAGAATTACTACCACTGACCTAAAAGCTTCAATCATTTTGACAATTGGAATCATCTCTACTGGTATTTAAGGTTGGATGAATAGATTTTAGGTGGCCCTAAATTATAGGTGAGACTGGCCAGGTCAGAAGTGGTCTTCTCAGAGTCTCTCACTGATTTGCTAAACAGATTTACCTCTTGGTGCGCCTCGGTGGCTCAGTCGTTAAGGTTTACCTCAGGTCTATCCATTAATTTCACAATTACATGATCCTGCATTTAAAGAATTATTTTTTTGGATCCTGTTTACTGCAGTATATCAGGGCATTGTTGTATTCATTAAATTAACTTTAGATATCTCTTCAAATCTTAGGACATCTTGAGTTATGATAAACTTTTGTTCATAATGATGAATTTCACCTATCATATCTATTTCAGCAGAACATTGCTCCTTCTTTGGTAATTTTAAAATTAACAAGATTTTTAAGAAACAAAGAAATATCAAATAAAAATAATTGGGCGCTTTTTTCTAGCACCATTATATAAATTCATTTAAAAACACTGTTTTTTGATATTGTTAATTTCTACATATGAGAAGGGATATAATCTTTGGGGCTCCAGGTTCAAAAGTGCCACCATTTTTACAGCATTAAAACCGATTTTTCCAATTTAAGTCAGATTAATTTATGAAATTAATAAACTACAATTTATTTGGTCAGTTACTAGGAGTAGATATATACAAAATGTTGACATAATATGGAGATAACTGCATCCAATATTTTGGTATCAAAGAAGCAGCAGCCCATGGGGCGCCTGGGTGGCTCAGTGGGTTAAAGCCTCTGCCTTCGGCTCAGGTCATGATTTCAGGGTCCTGGGATCGAGCCCCGCATCGGGCTCTCTGCTAGGCGGGGAGCCTGCTTCCCCCTCTCTCTCTGCCTGCCTCTCTGCCTACTTGTGATCTCTCTCCCTCTCTGTCAAATAAATAAATAAAATCTTTAAAAAAAAAAAA
>CM052886.1:81265076-81280299 GCA_028534135.1 Potos flavus | reverse complement strand
AGCTCAACTGACTAAGTCACCCAGGCACCTCAGATTAAATCTCCCTTTATCTTTTCTCATAGTCAATACAATTAACATAGTTTTTCTGCTAAAGTGAATAATGAGAAACAAATTCTAATGAATATACTGAAACTGAGTAAACTCAGTATAAGGTGAATGCCCTGAAGATTTCAGTTGTGTTTATTCTCCCTTTCCTCTCCTAATTTATCTTTCTCTCCTAAACACAAACACGTTTTCATATTTATATTAGATATGAAATAACCTAAAATATAAATAAGGTAATATAGAACTAGTTAACCCTGAAATACATAGGTTCCCAAGAATCTGCAGATTCCTTTTTAAGAAAAAAAACTGGACTTTTGTAATAACTAGTTTTATACTTTGCACACTATATCACTATTTGCAGCTAATCAAATATAACTAAAGTATATAAAACTCATTGGCTTCTAATAAAATCTCTCATCACGGACACTTTCAGGACTAGTTGAAACTCCAATGTGTAAGCAGTGCGAAAAAATATCACTAAATTTTAGAATGTCCCTTTGAAGACAAAACAGTACAGATTTATATAATTATAATCAAATGCAGCTCTCTAGTAGACATTTCATGTTAGTCTCTGGCAACGAAAAGGAGTGGCTTTTATGACAATCAGCAAAGAGGGGAATTGAGAAACTTCAGTAGGAAAAAAAATCTAAAGAGAAATATGGTAGTGCTATATACTACATTTGTATAATTGTGTGATCTTGGTTAAATGACTTATATCCCCTTGTAAAGGTATTCTCACCTGTATAGCCATGGTAATAATGGTATGTCCATGGTATGGTATGTCCATCTAAGATTACTAGGAAGTTTAAATATGTCAATATTTGTAAAATGTTTAAAATTAATAAACTCTTCTGTTTAGGTCCAATTATTAATACCGGAATACTATCATACAAATTCTTCATTTTCTGAACTAGTAATCATACATTAAGTGATTTACAGGTATGAAAGAAAGCCATATGATATACAGTATTTTATGAATGAATGAACTACCACATCTAACTGGTTAGTTGCCATTTTAGCAAGAATCACAACATGGTAAAGATTAAGACAGTAAATATTACTAAAATATTTCTAATGATCACAAAAAGAGTCTTGTAAAACCCTGGAGCTACATTTCCCTTTCAATTATCAAGATTAGTTCGTAATATAATAGATTTAGTTATATTTTTATATATTAGGAAACATTTATTTTATATCGAAGTTCAATTTATATAGGTCATTAATAGTTCAGAATCACAGAACTTTCAAGACCGACAATGTGAATACTGCCTTTTATAAAAGGCATTTAGCTATTTTTTATTCATATTCTTCTAATTCCTTTCCATTACATATTCTACATTCAAATAGTATTATATACAGATGATTAACAAAAAAGCTATATGATCCTTTAAAATATTACAATTTAATGTTATATCCAATATTATTATAACATAGCATAGTATAGTATTCAGGATGGGCACATCAATACACTAATCAATAACACTAGAAATAACTTTCACCCATTTTGTGTTAATATTTCACTGTATCCCTTGCCAGAAGTAATCATCCACAACAACATCATTATGCTTTTTCTGAAAACTTATCAGATTTTGGTATCTGAATTCCTGGGTTTGAACTCTAGGTCTGATGAATACTGATTCTGTGATCTTATTCAAATTACTAGACCTCTTTGATCATGATTTCCCATTTGTAAAACAAAAGCTAATGCCTCCTCAGCGTGTGTGTGAGACTGAGGGAGACAGAGAAAGGAGAAGAGTGTATAAGTGTATACTAATGTGCATGAAAGCACTTAAAAAATAATAATCCAAAATAATTTTGTTATTATTAATAAGATAATCATATTCATACTCATATTCGTGAACCCCTCCAAAAAGAAAATTAAACCACAGATCAAAAATTCCCAATGTTACTGGTTTTGACAATGGTAAAGATAGCTAGATATTGGCTACACAATTCTTTTCTACATAATTTCATTCAAAGTGATTAATAATACACAAGAATAGGAAATGTCCAAGTTATAATAGCAAAAGAGAGATGAACAGATAAACAGAAATGTAGCTACTATGAGACTACTATGGGAGGTCAGTTACATGATTTAATGGAAATAATAGTACTAGGATTTTATTAACATTCTTGACAAAAAATTCTTGGAAGAATTACAGAACTACAAACTGCTGCCATGTTCTTCTTATAATGGATCAAAAAGAACTGAAGATATCATAGGCTTACTAAAATTGTACTTTCCCAAAATTGTAGTAACATATTTTCCCTCTAGAATATCTACTTTAAATTCCTGATGGTGGTTTCCTGAAACATTTAAAAATAAGTATATAAAGACATATTCTCTTCAAATTATTCACTTTTAAATCGTGAGGAAACTATTTATCAGATTCATGTTAATGGTACATAATGATTGTTTTTATTGGTTTTAAAGATTTTGAAATGCAATTATTTTACATGAAAATTAAATAATTTGCACATCGCTTTTTATTGATTCATTTGGCTTTACTTAATGGCATTATCAAGAGAAGGCATTAAATACAAATTATGAATTAGATAAATTTAGGGTATTTGTTTGAATTAAAGTGGCCATTTTATTTGTGCAAACCTTTATTGTTAATCTTCTTCATGTATGTTACATATATGATTATTATTTTACATTAGCAACATTTCCCATCATGTCTTTATGCTTAGTATATGCTTTTATTCTTTTCCTATTCTGCACTAGAAAGTCAGTAACAAATGGGAAGTTTGTAGATATTGCAGAGTTGAGCGTATTTCAGAACTCATAATCTGATCCAGATCTTACTGCTTTTTTACCAAGAATCACTTCATTTTCTCTTTTCCTTTGGTCTAATTTTTAATATAACTACATTTTATAGTTCTCTATAAAAATTCACATCTGTAGTTTCTGCTCCTTCTGACAGAACTATTTCGGGAGTTTCCATCCATAATATATTGTATTTCTACTTATCAACTAAGGAAATCCTAGATTCACTCTTCTGTTCTTATGTGCCATATTTATTGTTCTACACTTGACTGATTCTTTCAATATAGATGGAGGGTATTTCTCAAAGGTCCATCTGTGATTATCTAATCTTGCTTGGACAAAGGATGAGTAAATCAGGTGTCAGCTTGTATTTTAGGGATTGCTTTTACAGAATATCGACTCCTGCTTCTCTAATACCCTTTGTTAAAAGAACCACATGCAATAACAAAGTTATAGGATCAGATATAAAGTGTATTTTAGATTAAATTTTTTTAAAAAATTAAATATTTTACCAATCAGCAAAAATCCTACAGATAGTTTAAAATAAATGTTTAAATGGATTACCTGCACAATAGTTCTAATCTGTTATTTTTTTTAAAGATTTTATTTGAGAGAAGAGAGAGAGTGAACACAAGCAGGGAGAGGGGCGGAGAGAGAGAGGGAGAAGCAGATTCCCTGTTGAGCTGGATCCTAAGACCCCGAGATCATGACCTGAGCTGAAGGCTGATGCTTAACTGACTGAGCCACCCAGGCGCCCCTGGCTCTGTTCCATTATTAAAAATAGCTTTATGTGCAAAATTACTAATTATCTTTTTGAACAGTCTTACTGAGAAATCTAACACATATACCACTTTACCTAAAGTATTTAACTTGGGGTTTTTCAGCATATTCATAAATCTATCCAATCATTATCACAAATCTAATTTTACCATATTTTTGTCATCATAAAAAGAACTTATGAGCCTTCAGTCTCCATATCCCTGACTCATATTTAGGCAACCATGCATCTAGTTTTTTATAATTATAGATTTTCCTCTTCTGGATACATCATATGGATGGTAACATATAATAAATGGTCTTTGTGACTCTCTTTTTCTTAATATATATATATATTTATTTATTTACTTATTTTATTTTTTAAAGATGGGCCTTCTTGGTATCAGTTTCTATTCTCTGCTTTTCCCCCTATGTTTAGGTAATGCTTTCCTACTTCCTTCCATGTCTTAAATTTTTGTTGTTAACTGGACATTTTAGATAATATATTGTAGCAACTCTAAATAATGATTCACACTCCTCCCAACTCAGGCATTTTTGTCTTCATTATTTCTTTGCCTGCTTCTTTAATGACTTGGATGAGGTGTTTTAATGAAGTCTGTTTCCCCTGGTGTGAAGCCTTTGATGTTGCTCCTCAGAGGTTATAAACTTGGACTTTCACAGTCTCCCTGGCATAGTGTCACTAGCTATGACTAAAATTTTAACTGAACTCTCTTTTTTTTTAATCTCTCAATTGAGTTTTTGAATGATTTACCACTATTGGAATCACATCCATGAGTTGTCCTCTACTAAGTGCTAGCTGATGATCTGTTGTTTCAACAACACTCTGGGGACATAAACTATTCCACATTCTGATCCAACTAAAGTTGCGTTCCTTTCAGAGGCTAAGTGTTACCAGGCTTGAGGTTTTCTCCAACCTCAGAAGGTCTCTTCCTAGCTGTCACTTTTACTTTTCTCTCTATTCATCTTCTACCTGATCTTATATATTACCCTTTCTCAGTTGCTCCCAACAAAAATTTCCAATGTTTTCCACACATCTTTATTCATGAACTTCCCCAAAAAAGTCACACCCTTCTAAGGAAAATGTTGATGGCTCTCTTGTTACGGACTACTTTTCCACCTAGTTAGAACCTCTGACCTTCTGCACTGAAGATGAGGATGGAGACAGAGGCCTGTTTCTCTTGGACTATAATCCCCGTTCTACAGGCAAATTGTTGAGTGGTTTAGTAGCCACTAGTTTTCTTCCATTCAGAATGAAATGAGCAAACTCTATGAGCAAACTGTTCTTTCAGAGGTGGAGACCCAGTATTCTCAGCTTGCTTCACCTGGGGAAGAGCTTCCACCTTATGAATGGAGGTTGAGGGGATCAAGAGAGCTCCCTGCAAAGAACAGAGTATCTATGTGAATAAACTTCTTGCTACATAGCTGCAGGGACCAGAGAAATTGGAGGCCTGCCCCTCCCAGGAGGAAACTGTAGCTTTGGAATGGGAGTTATGGGAAGAAAGAGCTTTTATTCTGGTGACTTTCTATCACACTTAACTGGGTTGAAAGGAAAGAGAAGGTAAGGGAGCAATCATGCTCAAATGCCAAGACTCTTCCTCTTCTTACGAAGAGTTGAACGAAATTTCTCCCTCTGCTATATGCCTTGAAGACAATTTTGAGAGACCTGTTTGTTTAATAAAGAACTCACAATGCCATTATGGAAATTTCTCCCTAGACCAATGGTTGTGGGATTTCTTCTTATTATTTTGCTAGTTTTTATTCCCAAATAATATAGTTTAGATTTTAGTAACATACCTGTCAGAATGGCTATTACCAAAAAGATAAGAAATAACAAATGTTGCAAGGATATAGAGAAAAGGGAATCTTCTGCATTGTTAGGAATGTAAATTGGTGCCACTTCTATGGAAGACAGTATGGAGGCCCCTCAAAAAATTAAAAATAAAACCAGCATATGATCTAACAATTCTACTCTTAAATATTTATCTGAGGAAAATGAAAATACTAATTTGAAAAAATACATGTACCCCACGTTCACTGCAGCATTATTAACAACAGCCAAGGCACAGAAGCAACCTAAGTGTCCACTGATTTATGAATGAATGGATAAAGACATTGTGTGTGTATGTGTGTGTGTGTGTGTATATAACAAAATATCATTTGGCCATAAAAATGAAGGAAATCTTGGCGTTTGCAACAACATGGATGGACCTTGAGGGCATTATGGTAAGCCAAATAAGTCAGATAGAGGATGACAACATGTAATGAACTTATATGTGGAATCAAAAACAACAACAACAAAATACAAACCCCAGAGAACAGATTGGTGGTAAGAGGCAGAGGGTGGGAGGTTAGAGAAATAGGTAAATATTTTTTGGATTTTTTTTAGTTTAAATAAACTGAATAATTTTATTTTAAAAATAGTTTTCCAGCCAATAAAGATAAGTTCACTCCTTATCACTGTTACAGTTCTTCTGCCTCCACACCTTGACTTGTGCTGAGAGGAACCTATTTAAGCCTCACTCTGATGAACAGCAATAGGTAGAGGTTGTCATATAAAACAGATGAAGCTCATCCCTAGGAAGGTTGGCTATTTCCCAATTAACTTTAGCCATGAGTAACAGCAAAGCAACTAAAAAAGAGGGTCAATGAGGGATCATTACCATTACATATATATTTCTGTCTTCTTAAGACACATGACCATATTGTGAAACTGTCTTTCTTGTGAACAGTGATATTTATTAGGAGAGGAGATCACTGTTGAAATATTTCTTTTTGTCTCTTTTTACAGATTATTACATCTTCTTTTCTCTAATAGAGTTCTACTATTAATAGAATTTGACCAAGTGAGTTTGCTAGAGAGAGCTTAAAATTTATTCTACCTGCAAATTAGCACATAAATCATCCTTTAAAAACCTACTAGAAATATCCCCTTAAATAATTTATTTGTTCATATTACTCTTATTCAAAAAGTTCACGCTGTTCCATAATGAATATACTCATAGCTTGATTTCCACATTAATTATCAAAACTTATTTCCTCTGTAATATCTATCTTTTGCTATAGTCATATTGAAATATTCATCACCCAAATATATGTGTTTCATTTTTCCTATGTGTATGGTCTTTAGACATACAGGTGTCTAATCAAAATGATTTGGCTTATTAAATTTCCATTATTTTAGCATAAAAATAATATATTTAGAAATAATGTCATAAAAATGTTGATTACACTGCTGCCCAAACTTTTATTAAATGTTCTACCTATTAAAATATCCCCTTGCTCTCCTGTTGAACAGTGCTGAGAATCTAAGTTTATCATATGTTAGAATCATGTCAGTACATTATACATGGTGCTGCTAAAAGGCAGACGTGAACTTGCTACTACAGCAGGTCAAAACATACACACAAAAAAAAACTAACACGTAAAAAAGAAAATAAAACTTAGCAAATAGAATATTCTGATCTTGTTCATTTTGTAAAGAAATATGCAGTGGAAGGTATAATCCAAGTTCAATGTTCTTCTCTGCAATTTACCTGTTTTTCAAATATGTAGCCAACTTTAATTTATCCATGCTTTGAAGATAACAGTAATATGGATAATTATAATCCAGGTATTAAGCAAAATGAACTTATATTCCATTCACAATCACAAGTCACATACACCACACACTGGTTTCAGAAGAGGCTGCTACCTCAGCTTGTTATTCTTATCTCCACATCTATATAGTCCTTTGTATATATGTACTTTCTCATAGTTTTTCTCTACTGGTCTCCTGAACTATGTTTTAAGAATGAGAAAAATGTTTTTCCTTTTCTTCCTTTTTTGTCTTCCAAATTACATATTGCCAGTGTTCAGCATTTTCCTAAAGTTAGAAATCAGTAGATTCAATGCCTCCCTCCCCCAAAAAGGGATATAGGATGGTAGGGTGAATGGATACTTATGGTTTGTTAAATTTGTAACTCTTGTGTTAAAAATTTTGTTGTTGTTGTTGCTTCTGGTGTTCGTTTTTATCTCATAATCTCAGGGCCATTAATGGACTCTTTTTTTGTTGCAAATTTTCAGGAGAGCTAAATAATACAGAATTTATTTAACAATAGAATTTATTTTTTTGAGTTCTGAAAAATATACTTGGGGTAATACTTACCTTGACATGACTGAAACTATGCCATGACTGAAACAGTTCTCTTTTCATTTTTATTTCCCATAAGATAGCTTTTATTCCTCTCAATCCAGTGAGAATGAAGGGCTTTCAAATACATGAGGAGCATGTGTCAGATACATAAAATTATTTTTCTTTTGTTTAACCTCATTTTCTACAGTTCATGAAATGGTATTAACCCATACTTATGATAGCTATCACTGAGTGTTAACTATGTGCCTATGTGTGTACTAAGCACTATGAATATATTATTCCATTGATTTTTCACGCTAGTGTTATGTTGTAATTATTAGGCTTATTCTCACTTTGGTGGTAATGAAACCAAGGTACAGATGGTATAAAGGACCTTCCAAGTCTACATGATGAATATGAAAATGTGTAGGGAAAGATATGCTATACATCAAGAAAATTGGGTCATCAATAAATGTTTGTTGAATAAAGAAAAGACTGTTATTTTGTGACATTACTCTATTACTGATGTCTTATGATATGCCAGAGAACAAAGTCAAAGCAACAAAGAGCATATTATTTGGGTGTAGGCTTCAATGTAGGTTTCTACCAATTATTACAGTATCCATGGTGAGTCAATCTGCCTAACAGAAGCTTCGTAGTCACTGGGAAAAGGGTCCCCACGAATATATTTTTTTTTCTTTTTCTCTCTTTTGCCTACCCTCAATATCCTCTCATTTCTTCATACTGACTTTTCTGAATGCAGCTAAAACATAATATTTCTTACTACAGTCTCCTGGCATTCATAATGGATATGCCTCCCCACCTCCCACCACATGCACACACACACATTTTTCAATCAAAACATTTCAAATATTGGGGCACCTGGTGGTTCAGGTGGTTAAACACTGACTCTTGATTTCAGCTTAGGTCACCATCTCAGGGTCCTGAGACAGAGCCCTGTGTCAGCTCCAGCTAAAGCCTGGAGCCTGCTTAGGATCCTCTCTGTCTCCCTCTCCCTCTGTCCCTTCCTGATTCCCTCTCTCTCTTAAAACAAACAAAAACTAAAACAACAACAAGAACAAGAACAAGAACAACAACAAACTTTCAAAATATCAAAGAACAAAGGCTAGGCATATAATGTGCTTCCAGGCCATCTTCAAAAAAAAATTATTTCATATCCTGTGATAAGCATATTTTCAAATACATTTCTAATGTTATAACCATGCAGCCAAATCAAAAGCTAGAATAAATCGTGAAAAGAAGAGAATTAAAAATCTCCACTATTTCAGGAATTATTCTCTCAATCCCAGGTCTCACTGGAGAAACTATAATGTGATAATGTAGAAAACAGGCAAATAGTTCACAGGGTAATTTTATTAAAATATAAAAAAACATAGAATATAAAATAATATTCCAAAGCTGATTCATTATTCTTACAACTGAAGCCTGGGACCAAGCTGCAGATGGGGCAAATAAGTAAGCCCTGCCATAGGCTCTCCAGATTTTATTTTATTTTATTTTATTTTTTAAAGATTTTATTTATTTATTTGACACAGAGAGAGATCACAAGTAGGCAGAGAGGCAGGCAGAGAGAGAGGGGGAAGCAGGCTCCCCACTGAGCAGAGAGCCTGATGCCGGGCTCGATCCCAGGACCCTGAGATCATGACCTGAGCCGAAGGCAGAGGCTTTAACCCACTGAGCCACCCAGGCTCTCCAGATTTTAAAAAAGAAAAATGTTCTTTACTAACAAATCCATTGGGAATGACTGCCGTCTGCCTTTTTTATAGCCTCAGAACCAAGTCCTTAAATGATGAGGTACTTACTAATGATGCTCCTTGTAATATTTGAAAGTTGTAACACTTTAAATTCAAATGGTATATTCAATCCATATGTTTACTAGTGCTTCTGGTAACCATTAAAAAAAAAGCTAAAATGTTGTAACTTGGATTCAAATGACTTTTTTCCCTACTTTGGAATATATCCATATTATCATGTCAATTTTTTAAAAAGTATTTTAAAAAGACTAAAGCAGTTGAAAGCATCAATTTTTTTTTTTTTTAAGAATTCATTTACTTATTTGAGAGAAAGTGAGCAAGAGAGAATTAGAGCATGAGCAGGAAGAGGGACAATAGAAGAAGGAGAAAGGGACTCCCCTCTGCAGGGAGTCCAAGGTAGGGCTTGATCCCAAGACCCCAGGATCATAACCTGAATAAAAGGCAGACACTTAACCAACTGAGCCATACAGGTGTCCCAGCATCAATTCTTAAACATCAATTTTATTTTTATCCTGAACACTTGAAAACTCTCACTAGATTTAACTACCAAACTCTAAATGGCTATTTATTGGACCATGTATTAACGAACAGTATAAAAAAGTTCACTAAATCAGCTTGTTTTGATTGTTAACTTAAGATCTGAAATCTAGTATCTATGATCAGAACCTGTTAATGGTCCTGGGTCATTAGGTTATTAGGTTATTTCATAGGATTGATGAAAAATATTTTCTATATGACAGAAAAACAATTGATATGCATGCTATAATTCAGGTTCTGGCTTTTCATGACTCCATACTATAGTGCCTAGAGAACTGTGTGAATGAGAGTTTTACTTCCATCAGTATCTAATAGCAGCAGCATCATTTGTTTATTTAAACTAGCTCTCAAGTTTTTGACTCACAGTGCCTAATTTCTATTGTTATTATTAAAAGGGATCTAATCATATTTAGTATTAATTTTTTTGACATTGTCTTATATTTAAATAATAACTATGTTCCTAGATTCTAATTTAAATTTCCAACATCAATCTCCTGGGTGTGTGATAAAGGTGGCTTTAATGAGTTTTATCAAATAATTGAGAGCACACCTGAAAATAAGCTTTGCAATTTGGAAGTATATGGTCACTAAGAGTAAAGAGCAATACATTATTTCTAAAAGGTTCTGTGGGGACAATTCATTATGTTATCTTATATATCATAATTTGGCTTCTAGCTCTTAGAATATGAGCTTAAAAATCTGATTTTCATCAGCAAGATAAATACTAACAGTAACAACTATAAATCCCAGAGCAACAACTAATAGCATATATTAGCATCAGCCAGTAGTATTACTCCCCACTTTACAGATGAGAAAATTTAAACAAGGAAGTTAAACTATTGTACTTCTCCTCACCCCCACCCAGTTAATGTCAAAACTAAGCAATAAAAGAAACTCAGAATATTTTATATCCTCCAATACACATAACCTTCCCTTCTGTGATGGTGAGTTGGAAGTAAAAACGGACATTTCCCATGTTCCTTCCCTATTTCTAATTTAATAGTCATCAGAGAATACCTCAAAGTCTATTACACTTACTTTTTTTTTTTTAAGAGAGTGGGAGGAGGAGCAGAGGAAGAGGGAGAGAGAATCTTAAGCAGCCTCCCTGCCCCAGAACGTGACCCTGAGTTCACAACCTGAGCTGAAATCAATGCTTAACTGACTGAGCCACCCAGGTAACCCACAGTCTACTACATTTAAATATTGTTCAGTCTCCTTTGCCCCAGCCTTCATCTTTGGATGTACATGTCTTAGTTTGTGCTGTGGCCTAGTTGTAGTCATTTATTCATTTAACTGAAGATGGATACTGTCTTTTAAAGTAGAAATCAGAGCATCTCAAAATTGCTTCTCACTTCATAATAAAGGCTAAAGTACTAACAATGGCCTACAGAGTTCCCCCAACCTCTTTAACCTGCTTTCCTACCACTTTCTCTCTCCTAATCACTTATGACCAGCCATACAATCTTCTTAGCATATTCTTGAATATGCCATATGCTTACCTGCCTTAGGACCTGTGCTTTCTGTGTCTGTCTCTTTCTTCAGATACCTATTTTCTCACTTCCCTCAGATCTCTTCTTAATGTCAACTTATCCAAGATGTCTTCATATAGGACACCTATACTCAATCCCTCTTACCTTGCTTAATTTTCTCAGCAGCACCTTTTGATTCCTAATTTGTGATGTATTTGTTGTTGTTGTTGTTTTTTAAAGATTTTATTTATTTGACACAGAGAGTGAGAGAGAGAGTGAGAGAGGGAATACAAACAGGGGGAGTGGAAGAGGGAGAAACAGGCTTCCTGCCAAGCAGCGAGCCCGATGCGGGGCTCGATCCCAGGATCCTGGGATCATGACCTGAGCTGAAGGCAGATGCTTAATGACTGAGCCACCCAGGCGCCCCTGTATTTGTTGTTTTGATTACTGTTTGTCTCCTCTACTAGAGTAAGACCTCTAGCAGAAGTATAACTGTATTATCGCCTGTTGCATTTCCAGTGCAGAGAATATCATATCGTAAATAATTTAAAAATTTTTTTGAAGAATGAACTATGGGAGAATATACATCCCCACTTAATAATCTCATTATGTGTTTTAATCTAATTATCAGACACAAAAGCACATATGTAACCCCTAGAAGACATGGAGATTAGAATACATTTCCTTTTGTTTACTCTCTGATTTTGTCTAAAATTATTTTTGTTTTCTACCATGTCTATACCAATTTTTCTTTATAGCTACCTAGTCACTAATATTTGGTACATTAGAAAGAATTCTAAAATAATACCAGAATAAAATTTTACCGAAGTTATTTTTATGTTTTATAACAATATTAGTTTGCAAGATCTTACTGATCATGCTTATTTTGGAAAAAAAAAAAGAAAACGTTTACATGTATTATAAAATCTATATAAAATATAAAAAGAATACATTTGTGATTCTAGATTGCTTACAATTTCCCTTATGATGTACTCTGTAAAAAAAAAAAAAAAGGAAGAAGAAACAAAGAAAAAGAAAGACACTCAGATATTTTTTTTCCTCCAGCTGGTTTTGGCAGCTCAATTTTAACACTCCCCAGAGAGTTCTCAGACATTTATGCAATTTAATGGTCTGCTATTATTAAGCCAGAGATATTTTACTTTACATTGTGATTGCCATAAACATTGCATTAACATTCGAATAATAGACAATATCACTGAGAATGTATCAATGTATTTTTTAGGGAATTAACCTATATCTCTTTCCTACAATTTGCTTATTGATACACGATAAATGCAATAATAATAATAATAAATCATCAAACATTCTGGCAGACTGTCAGAGAGGGGAAGTGGGGAGTGCTCAGAATTGAGCTTGTTGAGAGACACTTCAATGCAGGAGAAATGAGATGTGTCATACCATCCCACAGTGAGATGACAGAACACACGGGGATGGCTGAATATCAGCAATGCGTACAAGCCTGGCATTACTGGAGCCTCTGGTTGTGTTTTTGGTTACCCTATGTAACAATAATACTGGGTTCATTAAAATAGCAGTCAAACCCTGTAGGAAATATTTCTTCTAGGATAAGAGAGAGAAAAACAATGTGAAAAAAAAAAGAAAAAAGAAAAAAAAAACAGAAAACATATTCCCTTATAAATCATATATCCCAGCCATCTATAAGAACTCCAGAAATTAGGGTGATAAATACTCAGGGTAGCAAAAAACAAACAAATAAACAAAAACTCATGGTATGGTTGCTTTGACTGGAATGGAAATAAAGGGATAGATCACTAAGATAGCCCACATTAAAAGCATTTATTATACCAATAATAAGCAAGCTAAACAGGCTACTCTAGGAAAAGAGGTGATAACTGAAGGGCATCATTCATGATATAGAGATTTAATTATTTGTATTGTTAGTGGAGAGACCCCTTAGGAGAATCCTGAGGAAGTCTGCATAGGAGATGTTCAATTGTTGGACCACTGGGTTGAAAACAGAGAGAGCTACAGAAGAAATCTGACTCAGAGCGGGGGGAAAAAAGATATCTAGTGATCAGATAAAATACTGAAACCTTTGTCCCCACTATTTTTCTTTCTTTCCTTCGTCTGTGCACTAGCCCCTAAGCAATTCCATAGTGGTGGTAGCGGCTGATGATAATGCTAACCTGTGTTAGCCAAATCTCTGAGAAAGGAGAACTTTCTATTTGCTAAAGCTGTGATTCCAAGAGGGTGGACCAACTACTACTGCTCCTCCTCTTTCCCCTTCTCTGTCCTTTTTGCTGCTTGATCCCAGATATTTCATCACCGAAGTATAGAATATTGTAACTACATCCCAGATTTCAGGCAAAAGGAATGAAAAAGGGGATTCCAGGGAACTAGAACACACAAGAGAGGTGACAGAGAGATAGGTCAGTAAAATGACCTCATCAAATTTTTAATAAACTCCTGGACTTACATCTGGGCTGCATGATGTGGGTCTGATCCTATCCAGCATACCAGATACAAGAATTTGACTAACAGAACACCACTCATATCTCAGATTGTCTACTGGTGGTACACACCCAAGACACATCTTAGCAGTACAACAGAAGCTTTGAATATGGAATGGACATTGGAAATAACCTACAGAAGGCTGGTTGGGTAGACCTGACCAGATTAACTGCTTGCTAAAACAACAACAACAAAACAATATTCTCAACAGGATTTAACTAAGATCACTATCCCAAAAATATTTTAAATGGCCATCACTTTGTCTACAATTATTCAACACATGGAGAATCCAAAAAAAAAAAAAAAACTCAACTCGCATGGGAAAATCCAATCAACAGAAGACAATGTTGATAGGCTGAATTTATCTGACAATAACTTTAAAGTAGCCATTAAAAAACGCTCCAGTAAATAATAGAAATGTATGGAAAAATGGTCTCAGCAAAGAAATAAAAGATAGATGAACCAAATGGAAATTTTAAAATTTTAAAAAATGAAATAACTGAAATAAAAATTTTCACTGGGTAAACTCAATTCAGAATGAGGATGACAGAGAAAAGAGAGATCAGTAGAAAGTATCCTTTTGAATAAAGGGAGAAAAAGCAATGAAAAAAAAAAGTATGGCGCCTCAGAGACTTGTGGGATAATAACAAAAGTATTAGCATTTGTGCCATAAACATCCCAGAAAAAAGAGACAAAGAATGCAGTCCTAAAAACAAACAAAAAAATGACAAAAAAAAAAAATAATAATGGGTGAAAAAGTCCCCATTATGCTGAAAGATAATAACATACAAATTCAAGAAATGCAGTGTACTCCAAACATAAAAAATTAAACAAAATAAAAAAAATAAATAAACCAGACATATTGAAAGGAAACTGTGGGAAGCTGCAGGCTGGCTGCTAATGGAACCCAGGCAGAGTCCGGACTCGTGACCCTCGGCTGCTTTGACTAAGGGTGGTCGGAACGAGGTCGCTTGAGAAAGGGCTCCTGCGGGGGGCCTTGAGGCATGCTGGTTTGTGACTGAGCATATCTTCGTAATGGAAAAGCCGGTATGAGCATAACATCATTGTGGGTCTGTGCTGTCCTTGCCTGGGGTGCAAATTGCTCCTGTTGACTCTACTGATCCTTAAAGAATGTACAACTACGAATTGTTGAACCATTAACCAGACTTCTTGGAGCCAAAGGGTTTGAAGGGTCTGTCTTTAATGTGGAGATAAGGAGCAAGCTCAAAGGAGCATTACGTGGTTT
>CM052886.1:81233454-81264576 GCA_028534135.1 Potos flavus | reverse complement strand
GTTAATCAAAAACTCTCACAAGTTTTAAAGTCATGATTTGAGTCTAAGATTTTTTTATTCTAATTTATACTGTATTCTCTTTGTAATCATAAGTGGGATGTCAAAAATTTTAATGTCTATTCCTTTAGCTCTTCTAAACAGTGGACCTCGCATATGCATTAATTAGAGTTGCTTTATCAGTGTACAAAATGTTTGCTGTTTTCCAACTGTGAAGCTTTCCATAGCAACCTTCTGAAAAACACTTCAATATTATCTTGAGGAATTGTCTCTTCTGTTGAACATGATCTGTTAAGACTACATCAGGGACATGCCCTCCGATGGTTAGTGGTTTGAGCTATTAAGTCAAATGTTTCCTCCCAAGACTGAGTCTTATGACGTATTAAGAGAAGACTACTCTTTATGACTACATGTCATAAAACCCATCCTGTATCCAGTCCTTAAATCTCTGTACTTGATTTAGTTCTAAATAGTGCCCAGGTGTCTTTTGCAAGCCTTTCTGTTAATTCTGAGAGCTTATTCTATCTTTCCGGCAACTTCTCTGTGCTTAAACTAGCCAGGGGAGATTTGGGTTACTTGAAACCACAGCGTCTGGTATTATGGGCCATCTTCAACTTATTCGCAATATTTTCTCAATATATTAAATGTCATACAGTATCAAAAACATATTTAATAATCAAATGGAATGATTAGAAAATGAATTAATCAATTGTTGAATTAATGTATTATTGAATATATTCTCTGCTAAAAAAGGAGTCATATACAACATTTAGTGACCTATCTCAAGCCAGAAACACATTAACTCATTAACTTAAAAAGTGACATCTTATTACTTGTCACTGAAGAGCTAGAATAGAGTGGCCTTGAATTATACACATAGTTCTGTACTTCATACAAATGTCTTTACATGTTACTTTTTCAGACTTAGATGAAATGCCACACTCCACATCTATTTAGGGGTATACATTGTGTTTGAAATGCACTATTTAGGTTCATTTAAAGTAAATGAAGCTGTTGTTAAATTTAAGGATGCCTTTAAAAGATTTTAATGGGGCTTCCATTTTTAAAAGATGATTAAGTGGTTGTACCTAGTCAGTAAGGATCCTTCAAGTTTATAATCATGATATTATTACAAAGTCATTCCATTATTCATTGATATTATATTATTCTAAATCCTTTTGGGGCACCTGGGTGGCTCAGTGGGTTAAAACCTCTGACTTTGGCTCAGGTCATGATCTCAGGGTCCTGAGATCGAGCCCCACATGGGGCTCTCTTCTCAGTGGGGAGCCTGCTTCCCCCTTTCTCTCTGCCTCCCTCTCTGCCTACTTGTGATCTCTTTCTCTCTGTAAATAAATAAAATCTTTAAAAAAAATCCTTTTATATCTCTTGGGCCTATTATTAAATGGAAAGGAACATTAAATAATCAAAACAGATATAAAAGAGATACTTTAGTTTTGTAAAGGGGTGGGAATAAATTTTAAACAATGTAAGAAATCAGAAATCCATATTGTGTACTGATCATATAAATTAAAATATGACATCAAAAACAAGATTCAACGAACTAATATGATAAAAGGATAAAAATCCTTTTCATATAGAAAGAGCTCTTTCAGCATTCCAGAATAATTAATAAACAACCAAAAATAAAAAGTCACTTAAAAATAGTCTTACAGACTTGTATCATAATAGCATGTGAGAGATCATAAGTTATTTAATTATTCTTATGAACACTGGTTAAATAAAAATATGTATTCTATATAACAACAGTAACCAGTAGTGGATTTACAAACAGGCATATAACTTTAATCTAAAAATAGAATATGAAGCAATGAGCACTGTGTGTGTGTGAGAAAGAGAAAGAGAGACAGATTTAAAATTAAATGAAGGACAAGGAAATTGACATAAATAAAAAAGACAACAGAAAAGAAGCCAATCAGGATGGCTAATGGTGGGAGAAGATGGTACTGAGAAGAAAGCGGGAGAATTGGGCAGATTATAGAATTGAAATTATATGTCTACAATGATTTGGAATGTTCTACTTAAAAGAAAAATTACATTTTAATCTGCATTCTTCTTCTATTCTTTGGCTATCTCCAATGATCATTCACACCCAAATCTCAAGAATGCAAATTAAAACAGACCGAGGTCTTCCCAGATTTTGTTACATTGCATGAAATTTTTGAACCTATTTATTTACCAGAGCATATTATGGAAAATTAGTGAAAACTCTATCAATGCATAGAAAGTCCTCTCCTTTTTAAGCCAAGTATATTAATAAGGGTTAATTTCACCTATGAAACACTGAATTTATCGTTTATCTCCAAACCCACCACTATACCTGAATACAGACTGTTTTCAGTACCTTTAAACAAGGGTAAGATTGGTTATTTTGTTTTTTCAAATAGCCAGAATTTTGATGCACGTTGATATTCACTTAAAAGTAAATAATCCTGATAGTTTGGAAAATAAATGGATCTCAAAATATAAGTACTTCATTGTCTCCTTAAATACTTTAAAATTGAATATGAGTGCTTTTGATCCTTTTATTTTGAAGAATATTTCACTTTTGTTAGTGAAATTAATGGGAAAATACCAGATATTCAAAAGCTATCTAAGTTTTAGAAATATCTAGTCCAGGGGCGCCTGGGTGGCTCAGTGGGTTAAAGCCTCTGCCTTCGGCTCAGGTCATGATCTCAGGGTCCTGGGATCGAGCCCCACATCGGGCTCTCTGCTCAGCAGAGAGCCTGCTTCCCCCTCTCTCTCTGCCTGCCTCTCTGCCTACTTGTGATCTCTCTCTCTCTGTCAAATAAATAAATAAAAAAAAAAACTTTAAAAAAAAAAGAAATATCTAGTCCATAATTAGCTCATAAGCTATACTTTATTCCAATTATTATTAGTATACTTTATAGATTTCCTTTATTTATGTCATTAGCACTGAAAGTTTGTCTCCAAAAGCAAGGGAAACAAAGGCAAAAATGAGCTATTGGAACTTCATCAAGATAAAAAGCTTTTGCACAGCAAAGGAAACAGTCAACAAAACCAAAAGACCCGATAGAATGGGAAAAGATATTTGCAAAAGTCTTATCAGATAAAGGGCTAGTACCCAAAACCTATAAAGAACTTACCAAACTCAACACCCAAAGAACAAATGATCCAGTCAAGAAATGGGCAGAAGACATGAACAGACATTTCTCAAAGACATCCAAATGGCCAATAAACACATAAAAAAATGCTCAACATCACTAGCCATCAGGGAAATATAAATCAAAACCACAATTAGCTACCACCTCATACCAGTCAGAATGGCTAAGATTAATAAGTCAGTGAAATGACATATGTTGGAGAGAATGTGGAGAAAGGGGAACCCTCTTACACTGTTAGTGGGAATGCAAGCTGGTGCAGCCACTCTGGAAAACTGTATGGAGGTTCCTCAAAAAGTTGAAAATAGAGCTACCCTACAGTCCAACAATTGCACTATTAGATATTTACCCCAAAGATAAAAATGTAGTGATCTGAAGTGGCACCTGCACCCAATGTTTATGGTAGCAATGTCCACAATAGCCAAGCTATGGAAAGAGCCCCTGACAAATGAATGGATAAAGAAGATGTGGTACACACACACACACACACACACACACACACACACACACAGTGGAATACTACTCAGCCATCAAAAAGGATGAAATCTTATCATCTGCAATGATGTGGATGGAACTAGAGGTATCCCGCTAAGTTAAATAAGTCAGACTGAGAAAGACAATTAGCATTTGATCTCACTCATATGTGGAATTTAAGAAACAAAAAAGGATCATGGGGGAAGTGAGGGAAAGTAAAAACAAGAGGAAATCAGAGAGGGAGACAAACTATAAGAGACTCTGAATCACAGGAAACAAACTGAGGGCTGCTGGAGGGGAGGAGGTAGGGTGATGGGGTAACTGGGTGATGGGCATTAAGGAGGGTACCTGATTTAACGAGCACTGGGTATAAGATTGAAGAATCACTGAACTCTACCTCTGAAACTAATAATATGCTACATGTTAATTAATTGAATTTAACTTAAAAAATTATAATTATATATATATTTACTTTGATCTAATAATAAATATACAGATCATAAATGTAGAAATGTGGAATTAGGCCCCATTTTTTTAAGGTCTTGTTTCTTCTAGAAATTTTCTGTACATGTCTCAACAGCCATCACTCCAAGAAGTGCATGTTTGGAAGCATGCCTATTGTGCTATAATTATGCAAAACTATAAAGCTCTGATTTTTTATTATTGCGAGAAAAATATTTATCATAAATATTCCTATAATATTTTTTCTCAGTTTTCTAAATCATAGTAATTTTCCACTGGAAGATAATTATTTACAGTTGGGTAAAAATGTTTAATCACATAAAAATGAAAGAATACTATGACAGCATCGCTAGCCGGTGGTATAAGCCAGAGTCTGCCTCAAGTTGAAAGGATCAGACTTGGCAAAATAATTAGCCATAGCCATTACACAATGTCTGCAGGAGAGTTGTGCAGCAGTCTAACTAGTGTTTACCAAAAGGGAGTCATCCCAGCTGTAAGAAATCATAATTTATCTGGATGGAGCACAAGAACATACATTTTTAACAATCTCCTTTGGTGCCTATCATTCAGCCAGCTGAATCCTAATCCTGGTTAAGTATTTGAGAATCTGAATACCTAAACCCTAAAACCAAAAGAAACAAAACTCACTTTCTACAAAGTATGGGATATTTTTAATTGTTTTATCCATACACTTTAACAAAGTAGCACTCGGTTTCTTATCAAACACTTAACCCTTCCAAAGAAAACCAAGAAACTGAAATTAATCTAACTTAAAAAGCCTCTCTGGCACACAGATGTACATACATACACATACATATATACAGAATTGACAGTTATGCCTTATTTTGCACAGGATAACTACCGTAATAAGCTCTTACATTCATGAATGATATCTTGTATATTTCATAAGCTGAAAGTCTTACCCTATAGAAGTTCAAAGAATGGTTAATAAATTACAATTTTTTGAAACAAATACCTATGGAAGCACCTATTGGTGTTAGAAATAAGTATGAGAGAATCTTTGCAAATAAATGTGTGAAATAGATTGGAAATAAGTAACTAAAGTTGATTCTGCCCATTTAATATATTTGAGTCCTACTGAATTATTAAAAAGATAAATTTTACTAAGTAAATGATGGTTTTGGATGTAGATTGCATAATAAAAATGATGGATTATTCATAGATTTGGAAAAGACCATGAACATTATGTATTTAAATATTCTACTTAGGATAGAAAAACATCTAACATTTATGGTATTTATGTATAATTTATATCCTCCAATTTCCTTTACTCCTCCAGAACTTGAGAGAGCTTACAATAACAGAATAATACAAAATAAGGTCATTGATAAAAGATAGGCGATAGTTACAAAAGCAATGCTTTGAACATAGGAAAGAGAATGGAAATGTTTATGAAAGTATACAAGCCCAAGTTAAGAGAATTATTGAGAATGGAAACAAACATCTAACATTTAATTTCCTGGCAACTACATCAAACTAGGAAATGTGAGAGGATTATTTATTTTCATTCTTTAGGAAGAGGTAGAACATTAGTTTATCTGGATACAGAAATTGGTGGAACTAAACTCGAGAACTTTTTCTATAATATGGCATGTGGCATCTTCAATGTAAATTTTAAAAACGTGTCAAAATCTCTTTATATAATTTTATCTTATATTTATAATATATTAATGGTCAGCTTTATTTATTATAAAACATCAAAAAACTAAATCAGCTCAGGAGCGCCTGGGTGGCTCAATGGGTTAAGCCTCTGCCTTCGGCTTAGGTCATGATCTCAGGGCCCTGGGATCGAGCCCCGCATCGGGCTCTCTGCTTAGCGGGGAGCCTGCTATCTCCCTTTCCCTCTGCCTGCCTCTCTGCTTACTTGTGTGCACTCTCTCTCTCTCTGTCAAATAAATAAAATCTTTAAAAAAAAAAAAAACTAAATCAGCTCAATAAGCTTTATCATCATTCTGGCTTCAGGATTTATAACCAGTCACTTACCTGTTTATATTACAAATATCTTAAAAATCTTAAAAAAAAATATATGAAGGCAGATATCATCTCCAACCAAAGCCCATTAATCATTAATCAGCCTTGTCATCACCCCGTTCATTCTGTCCTGACTCCGTAAGTCCATAAGCTCTGTGGGCCAGTATTAGCTCTACAACACGGCAACCAAATCCTACTCAATAATTCAGATAGAGTCTCTAGTCAATCTATGGCTTTGAAAATTCTCCTTATATTTTATAATCACCCATGTTATGTGTCCTGCTTCCCAAAGTAGAGGTTAAAAACAAACAAAAATACATGTTTAGAGTGCCCTGCAGTTGGGTTTATGCATATGACTCAGGTTCTACCAATTAGATGTCCAAGTGAGACTTGAATTCAGAAGTGAGCAACCACGGGAAACAACTGTACATAACGGGGATGCAACGTTCATACAAGCGTCAGGCAGCCAGGCAGACATATTTGTTTCTATAATTTTCAACAAACACTGACAGAATGTGTAGCATCCGGTCTTGAGTTTTATAGGATTGGTTATTTTGTTTGTTTCTGTTTTTTCAAGCTTAGATTTTGAATTTCTCCTAATGCAGCCACTATGGTATGGTTGGACATGATTCTCGTCTGTAGAGCTGTAGCCTCTGACTTCAAGATTTCAAAAGACTACATGCTATATTAATATTATTTAATAAAATCTTTCACTACTTAAACCTTACAGAGTAGATTCTCCTTTTCTGTATCTAAGCTTCTTGATGGACATACATTCTTACCAGATTATAGTACAAGTATTACCACCCTTGATCAGTATGCTATGCTAAAATTACTCCCCCTCACTCACCTTATGTATATATGCTTACAGTAGGTCATATAAACCCAGTCTAATCTAAGTACATGTTGGAGATTGAGATAGCTCATGTCAATGTGTTACATTTGTCCATAAAATGAGTTTTTCTTACACAGCCATAATATTCCATGTCAAGATATTTTGGATCCTGACCACATTTTATCTCTGAGGGTCAATCTCAAGTTTATTCATTATGATGTTAATGTGTTTAGTTCATTAATGTATAACATATTAATGTATTATTTGTACAAATTTCTACTGACTGCAGATTGTGGGACCTGTCAGCCACCATAATCATGTGAGCCAATTCCTTAGTCAATCAACAAACACAAACATATACATATAGACAGATATGGATGGATATATATGCATATAGATGGATATGAAGATATATCTATATAAGTTCTGTTTCTCTGGAGGATTTTAACCAATACAGATTTTGGTACTAAAAGTGGTTCTAGCGATACAGAATTGGAAGATTCAGTTTTCTTAATTTGGTACTAGGATATCTGAAATTGGCTTTCTAATCATATTAGATTTGAAGTTGCCAATGACTTTATTTCCAGTAGTAAAGAGTGAAGATAGTGCATGATGTGATCTGGCAATAGAGACATACAAAATGTTACCACTGGATCCTCCTAATTAAGCACTTATAAGAAGTGAGGATCTGGGTGACAATGTATACTGTACTTTCAAATGTTTGGCTTAAACTAATGAATTTATATTATGACACTGACTGGCTGCTCTTTTTTTTTTGACTGGCTGCTCTTAACATCACTGGACAAAGTGAGTAAAGAAAAGGATGAATTCCAGGATTTGAATTCCCAAATAAAATGTTACATAAATCACCTGAACATTTCTATTTGTGCTTTCAAGGAGATCCTCATGTCCTCTAACCACAGAGCTAAGATTGCTGAAAATCAAATATAGAACCTCATCCTTTGACTAGCTGAATTACAGTACAAGTTGAACTCCCAGGCTCACAGCATGTCTATTGTTAAAATGAGGACGTTAACTGGGAAGGAACTGGATCCTGAAAGGGAATATGGATGTATGGAAAGAACCTGATAGAGATGGGAACACCAAATCTCTAATTTTGATGACTGATCTTTCCCAGTGGAAGAGACCTCTACTCTAAGTGGGCCTCTCTACTCCCTTCTTAGGAAATTAACCCTGCATTGCCTGAGGAAACAGCAATGGACTCCCTTGAGGAAGTGCCATCCATGACAATGCCAATTCTTCTTAGGATCCTGACCCTTAAAAACCCTCTTTGCTTCTAGAACTATAACTAGACTTAATCCCAGAAGCCCCTAAAGGTGAGGTGAAAATGTGACCCACTACTCTCCAAAAGAAGTACTTGAGTTTTCTAACTTATACAGATAGAAATCCAGAGAACATGTATAGATTTAGATATTAAAGGTGTGCAATAAAGGTGTGCAATTAAGGTGGAAGGAATATTAAGTTGGATCAAGACAAGCTTATTAATATAACTTCAACAAATAAAACTAAAATTTTATGTGTGCTTATAACTCTATTAAAGTTGATAAAGTTAGTGTCTATTATAATTAGCGTATCAATGATATAATGAAAATCCAGCTATACTTCTTTGAAAATATCTCAGCTTATATATATATATCCAGCTTAAATTTTGCTTGTATAATTCTATTCATCATTCATATTTAGTGTATACATATAAAAAGTACAAATTTACTAAATGGTTTTACATATGTAATTAATCTCTATGACTTTGATACCTTGTATCAAGCTAAATAAATACATGTATTAAAGCATAGATAGATAGGTTGGTAGAGAATTAGATGGATAGATGGATCAATACATAATGTATTATTTTGTTAGGTTATATTTAAAATGCCTAACATTGACAGACTTTATGAAGCAATAAACTTGGATTACTCTTAGCTTATAAAAACATATTTTGTTAATTCACATTTATGTAGCATTCATATAGTAAGCTATTAGATAATCTATTAAGTAATCATACAGGAATTCTATTCCTAATTAAATGAAAATCAAGTAAAATATTATTCTGAAAAACAGGCTAAACTTTCTTCTATCTCTCTCTATATACTCATGGGTATTTGATATTTTCTGGCTATGTTTTAGGTCTGAGTGAACTGGAATAACTATTCTCTTGCATATCTTCTAATGTGACATAGATTACTATTGCCAATCTTTTTTTTTTTTTTTTCTGTTTAAAGGTCTAACATTAATGCACTCCCTTGAAAGAAAATGTTTCAAAAAAAAAAAAAGAAAATGTTTCAAAAACAAATTCTGAACCTCAACATTCCTATATAACCACTAAATATAACAGTATTTTGAAAGGTAGTACAGATCCTTATATATCTTTTCTAAAAATAACAACATAAATATTAAATTTTAAAATAAGAAATAGATAATTGGAAAATTGGATTTAAAATGTCTATGCCATTTTCTGATACATTTTCTGACTTAAGTCTCTGAAATATAACTTTGTGATCATTTTATTGCTATTTGTACTGTGACTAGTTTGTCCATTTTTATTCCTCACAGAATTTAAATTAAAAATCATCATTTTCATATTTGTGAGGCCAGCCCAAGATTACCTTTAAGTTGTAACTAAAATAACAGAAGATAGAGAAGTCACATCACTTTCTGAGGAATACAAAAAAGCGCATTTTTTCCTTTGTAGCATTTTTAGCTGCTATTTTATAATACTTTTTAGATTTAGTAGGCATTTTTGAAGCTTGTGCAGATTATAAATCTCTTAAGAAATTCCCTGACAGCAAGAATATCTATGTTATCTTCTATTCACAAAAATGACCATTCTGGAGAGGTACTTTCCTTCAATAGCACTTGGAAAGTTGTTTATATAATGTAGCAGCAGAATGAAATTTTCAGAGAAATTAGAAAAGTACAAAAATATAAAGAACTATGTAATGCCTACCCATAGAAAAATTATTAATAGGAAATTCTGTAAACATGCAAATATTAGTGGCATAGCAAATTGAATTGTGAATGCAGAAGTAATTCAGATCCTAATGCAAAGAGAATGGAATTTGAGAACTACATAATTCCACTTATAACAGTATGCAGAAAAGTCAGGAAGAAAAATTCCCCAGCTACTGCTGGAACTTAACACGTCTTGTAACAATATTCTGGATGATGATCCCATGGACTACTTTGGCCTCTACCCATTATGAGTTTGCCTGGACTAACAAAGAATGTTTCCTGGGATAGTCAGGCAACCAGGGAACGAAAAGGAAATTCTGACCTATCCCAAATATTCTCCCCAACTATTTCTTTATTATGCCTCTTGGATATCATAAATACAGAAAATATCAAGTTAAATTTTACAGCCAGTAAATTAATTCTACTTGGAGCAAGGTTATTTCCATATCTCTACCTGTATATAATAAAATATGTTTATTTCAATCTTTGTTTTTATTCATTCCACTATTGCTCAGTTGCTTAATAAAATTAAAATTATTATACAGTATGTATGTATCATATTTTCAAATTAATAATCTAGTCCTTATATATTATATATTATCTCAATCTCTGCCAAATGTAGACATGTCCTGCTGTCATTTGTTATTTCTTGTTTTGGGTACCTTTTATTTCATTAAGCTTTTAAAAAACTCAGTTTCATTCCATTAGTTCTTCCAGTATTATGTTCTCTAAGCCCCCAGGCAAAATTATTGACTAATTATTGACACCAAGTCAGAATCTTGATTGAATGAAAAACAGAATTTCTATATCTTTTGAATTAAAAATTAGGACCTAGAAACCCATGGAAATATACAAATATCTTCAACACTTAACATATGATGTCTTTAATACTAATAAAAATATATTATCCATGTCCTTAAGATTCACTAAAATGAAAAAAAAGAAATTCTACCTAATGAATAGAAATAATTCTTTCTTTGAAAAAACTAAAAATGCTTTGAATGAAGAGAAAAAAGAAAAATATCAAAATAAGTTGTCAGTAACATGCTGACATTTATTTATGGTGTGTAGCTTCACATTGAAATTTAAATTCTTTGTGGCCCTGGGCTTCTTCATATTTGATGCAATTAAAAATAGCTAATGGGGTTTTGTTGTTTTTTTTGTCATTATTGTTGTTTAGATGGCTGCCAGTTTGTTAGCTGGTTTACTGGTGGTTTTTTTAACTTCAGTGGGAAAAAAAAAACGAAATTAAGTTTGGACCAGCTAAAGGACTCTTATGCTCTAGTAATATTATCACCTCCTATTAATATACTGGATTTCTCTCTGGAAACTCAAGATCCATTCAATATTTCTAACATTTGGAGCAAGTAGACAAAGGGAAGATGGAATGTCAACTGAAAAACTGAAAAGAAGTAAGGTACTTTATAGAGATTACAGTCTGTCTGAAACAGGACCAAAAGCCATTTCTTCTTTAGCTACTTTGGCCCACAGTGGGTGAAATTCATGCTTATATTTTCACTGCCATTTGCTCTGGAATACTCCACAGTATAAAAATGAGCTCAGCATAAATGATAAATATATCAATACAAATATCTCATGTTAAGATGAATATATTGGGTCATTTCCCTTGGGAAGTTAATTGTACTACTTCTGATGAAAAGCTGCTCATCTTCCTTATTACAAGATGGTTATTTTATAACACTTTAATATAAATGCTTGACCTTTAGAAATCTAGTTCTTTTGGAGAAAATCCCAGATGCGCTTACAATTAGAACCAATGTCGAATATTTTGTGTTGCCAGACCACCAATTAAATTCCTGCACATAACCTTTTTCTTCCTGAAATGCAACATTTAGTAAATTATTTTATAATTATGCAAACATTGTTTTGCATATTGTTTGCATTTTAATGAGTTTAGGGGAAACCACAATTTAAAATGAAATCAGAATTTGAAAGAAAAGGTGTATTAAAGCTAAAAAAGCTGCCATATAATCCTCATGACACACACTACTTTCAGCGAGGCTGCAATTCCTTTGCCATTTTAAATTCCTATATTTTCTCGTAGGGTCTTTTTTTTTTTTTTTTTTTAGTTTTTGAAGTTTAAATATAAACCCACAAAGGATGGAATAAGAATCTTCCAGAGTGAAGAACAACTGTCCTCTTTCCCACAGCTTTTTCTTTAATATTATCTCTCAAATATGTGTCTATGGTTCCTGTCTTCTATTTGGTTAAATGAGCCTTCAGTAAGCTGAAAGCCTAAGGATCAATGTAGACAGAAATATAATTCCCATCATAATTCCCTTGATTTCAGCAGTATTTCAATCAGACATGAATAGAGCAGTATATTATTAACAAGACTAAATGCATATTAATTGTTTAAAGGAAATTTTTGTGACAGAATTACCTTAAAATATTTGAATTTCTTAATTTATTAAACATTTCGATCTCACACCCACTTTCTGTTCTTTAGAATATAATCAGTATACATGAGCCTCAAACTTGCATATAAGAGAATAAGTAAAGACCTGGCTCAAGTTGTGGCATGACTCATGTGAAACATTTGGTATCTCAGTTGTCTGAGCCTTTTGCTAAATTTTCTGTGCCAGGATGTGCTTTATAAAATAAAATATACGAACTGATAAATAGGAGTAAAAGATATTGTAGGATAAGCAATATCACATGATAGACATGCAGATGACAGATACATGCATGCATATATATGTATATGCATGTGTGTATGTATATACATATAAAATCAGCAAAGACACACATCTTTAAATATATCACTGCCAAGACATTTAATTTGTAGTCACAGGTACTTCATTTAACTCATCTACTGATCTCTTATTATAAGATATCTTTTAAGTATAAACATGAAATAAAAATATACTTAGAGAAACAGAAAATGGAGAATTCATCACAGCAGAAATGCTTAAAATAACATGCTAAATAGTGATTATCATACATAAAGTAAGAGAAGGCCATTGGAAGCCTGGAGATACAGGAAGGAAATAACAACAATAAAAGAGCAAAATGCAGGTAAATCTAAATAAATACGGTCTATGTAAACTGATAACAGTAGTGTCTTGTGCAGTTTTAAGTATATGCAAAACAACAACTAAGAAATACACACCTATCTGGAGGGTTAAATGTGGTAAAAGTGTGTAAAGCCTATGCATTTCCTGAAAGTGGTACAAGTACTAATTTATATTAAAATATATTAAACTAATTAAAATGTAATCTGTAGGATGAGTATCTAAGAATAGTAAAATTATATGTAAGAGGAATAAATAGAATAAGAAAATACTTAATCCATCCAAAAGAATATAGCAAAGGAGAAAAAAATGTATTATAGAACATACAAAACAAATGGAATACAAATAATGTAGGGATATATTTCAATCCAAGTACAAAACAATTATATGAAATAAAAATGGACTAAAATCTCCATATAAAAGACAAAGGCAAAAGTAATATTAGAGAAAGTAGTATCCCAGAAATAGGTATTAAAAAGGAAAATATATTTATTTTATAAAAATATGATTTATAAGATAAACTGAAGTTTTGGGAATATATAACATGGCTTAGCATAACATAGTTTGAGCTACACAACACAGCTCAAATTAAAAAAGCAAAATTTTAGAAGAACTACTTGGAAATTTTAGAAAAAATAACTGACACAAGGGCCTCTAGCTTATTTTTATTGCATGTATACATATGTGTATACATTCATATATGTGTATGTGTATGTTTATATCTGTGAAAGCATATAGGGAAGTGAATCCAACATTTAGCTACACATCAAAACCATAGGGGAGTCTGGTTTACAGAGTGAAAGATTTTTGTTCTTCAACACTACTTTCAAACAGTTGAAAATGTTACATTTGAGGTGGCACCTAAAAATCTGTCTTCCTGAGAAATCTCTTGAGATTATTTTTCCCCAACCTGATATGAAAATCATAGGAGAGAAATTTTAAAGAATATACACAAATTATATTATTTCTAAATATCCAACTACTATGCTAAAAGAATTATCATATGCTAAGCCACTATGAATCCAACATTCATTACTTTTTCCCTCAATGCACACACTGCTAACAAATTACAAGAAATCATTACAAATTATAAAAGCCTTCACAGTAGGGTTTTTTCTCAGCAACTTTACCATGAGCCCACAAGTAGCCACTAGTAATCCTCTACAGTTAGGAAAATTATAAAAATAATTTCATTTCTCTGTATGTTTTCAAAATAAAAAGGAAAAGTATACCAAAAAGCAATTATTGATGATCCTATTTGGTATTAATGATGCAGTAACACTGGAAATTAAGAACCAAAGAATAAACAAAATTTCCAAGTAACTTAGAAATCTTATCTTCAAACACCATATTGACTCACAGAAATCTGGAAATCAAGCATGAAATAAGTCCATTTAGAAAGCAGTAAAAATTTAAAAAAAATAGAAATCTGTATACTGAATTTCTAAAATATAGGCAAAATATAATACCCAGAGTAAAATCTAAAGCTCCAAAAGTTCATCATTAAATAACATATTAAAGATTACAAAGAAACGAAAATTAAAGAATAAAAAGAACAAGACCTTGTGACGTTTCCTAAAGCTAAAGAAAGGAATTCTATTGTTAAATGTATAAAATATTAAATATAAACCAGAAAACTTAAGAATTATAAGTTTAAGAATAGTAAGGTTGTTGAAAATAACTGTATTAAACAATAGCTAATCAGAAAACAGAAGAAAACATACATATGTGAAAAAATCAGGATAAAATTGCGAAATTAACATTAAGCCAGATAAAAGTATTATTACATGACAGTTAAAATTTAAAGTCATTAATATTAATAATTAAATCAAGCCATATAACTTAGTAAATTGACTCAATAAAACCCTGGTAAGCGATGATAAATTTATAAAAAGAACTAATCTTCCTAAGAGTAATATTTAACTTATTAATTATTTGCAATAAAAAAAGGAATTTTTGCATCCTTTCAGACAATTTTATTTTAAATATTTCAGGGTATGGAGTAAAAAGGAATGTTTTTCATGTCTTTGTATAAAATAAGCATAAAAGTGTAAGATTGAAAACAAAACTTCTAAAACATATATAAAAGACCAATTTGTGAATGCATGTATATATTCAAAAGAATTTAAAAATTATAAAAGTAAATGTTATTGTACTAAATGGCTATTATGCAATATTATTACCTCACCTCCTAATTTTAAGATTTTTAAATTATAAATGAAAGATTCCACCTTATTTATTATCTATTTAATATCAAGCCAACACCATGTAGAATGGTAACAGAATCTAAAGTCTCACGAAATTCAGGAACAAGAAAATGATGTTTACTATAACCATTAGTATTGTACTTTATCTCAGAAATGTAAAATGGTATTAACATCATCATAAAACCAAGTAAGTAAATAAGAAAAAATAAAATAAAAGGGAGAGAGCGAGAAAACTACCCTTATTGGCAGATAATACAATTCTCTCCCTAGAAATAATAAGTGAAACTGCCTTTAAATCATAAAGAACTATGAGAAATAAATAAGGCATTTTTAATTAGAAAAAAGGATAAAGAACTTATAAAGTTATTCCAAATTAAAGAATTTCACATTGCACATAGTCAACCCCTGTTATTACTCCAAGAAGTGAAAATCAAAATGGGATACAGTTTTGCATATCACATTGGAAAAAACATTAAAACTTAATACTTGGTATGGTGAATGGGTAAGAGAAATGTACTTCCACACACCGCTGGTGAATGTGTAAAAGAGTACAGAGAACGTTGTTGTACAAAACAAAAACAAACACAATCAAATAAAAAAGCACTGGATGTTATACACAAGCAATGAATCATGGAACACTATATCAAAAACTAATGATGTACTGTATGGTGACTAACATAACACAATAAAAAAAATCCTTATATATTTCCTTTGATCTAGCAATTCTATTTCAGATTTGGTGCTTTCATTTAAGCAAATACTTTGAATCCCATAAAAGTGAGGACATATATCTATCTTACTGATATAAAGTGATATTCATAATTATATGTAAGTAAAAAAAGTTATAAATCACATATATGTACATGAAATCCAATATTAATTTTCTATAAGGGAGGTTGTTTTTTCCATGACATAAATAGGAAGCTGACAAAGACAAAAGGAAAGCATTTCTAAGGCTCACCTCTGGGAATTTAGGGGTGGCTGTTCTATGTTGCAGAGTGGATAGTGGCCCATACTCTTGTACTCCTAGAGACAGATCAGGTCCCCGGTGATAAGTCTCCTGCTTTTACTAAAAGGATCATGTTTTTGCTCGAGAAACCAGGCCCACTTCCGTGAGGAGCCAAATTCACAATATACTGAAGCCATGAGACCCGTACCTCTCCTGATTATAGATCTGTCCTAGCTTAAGATCCAACATGGTTGACTATGATGCTGGGTTTGACATGATCCTATAATATGTATCAAAAGCTCTGGGCAGATACGAAAGTGATGGAGGTTTGATGAAGAGAGAGGATGTGCATGCAGCTCCAATGAAAGTCTGAACATGCTGGCTTAGAGGATACAAAAAAAGAAATAGTGGATTTAAGGCACAACCTCAGTGACTAAATTAAAACAAACAAATGTGAAACATCTCTTTGGAGAAGGACTAACATTGTCACAGTGAAATTCAGAGAAAAGCATGAATATAAGCACCAGGCTTATATAACAGGTCCTAATTCCTCCTCTCAGTTATATACGAAATAAAAATCAATTACATAAGATATAAAATTGAGGTTGATATTTGTGTGTTTTTAAATGATCGCAATACAAAATGAAATACTCTGTAAGTTTATTTTCCGTAAAAATATCTGTGATGTCATAAAAGAATTGATAATTATGAAGGCCAAATTAATTCAGGTTCTATTCATAGTAGGGAGACAAGAATGTGGAAGGAAATATCTAAGCATAAATTCCAGCCAATGGTGCAGTTTTTAACACCCAGTGTAAAGTAGTTCAGTTCTTAAGTGGATGGGTTAGTCTGAGGCAGTATGGTCACTGGAGTGAGTGCTCTGATAAATCCAGGGACTTAGCTTTTCTGGACATAGTAGAAGTAGTAATGTGCCCAAGAGTGTTCCTCTTTGTATACCACCTTTTTTTCTGTCCCTCAGAGACCTTTAGAATGCTTTGGGAAGAATCAAAATAAAACATGAGTGATTTGATTAGGGAAATGGTTTCATAAAATTCTTTGACTTTCTCTTGTCAGTTCCAGGTTTAACAGAGAAACAGGGAGTTAGGAATGAAGTGGGCTTTCCATGGACCCCAGTGAGCTCTGTCAACAAGAATAGACTCACCGAAGTCCTAAGGTATGCATAACTCACACTACCTCAAACTGGGCATGCTATCTGAGATATAAGCCAATATATTAGATTATTGATAATCAGGCATCAATAATTGAAAGTGTATAAAGGGACCTGAGCCCCAGCTGCAGCACAAATTTGGTTGAAACATACTCTTGAATTTCTACAGGAATAGGAATTAACAGAAGAAAAGGAAATCTGCATAAAAAACTGCATAGGATTTGAAAATATTTGTATTGCCAAGGTAACTGAGACTTTAAAAAGAAAAGAAAGTTGTCATCTGGGAGGGTAGAGAACCACAGAGCTGTGCAAGTCAAATTTATAGTACATAAGAAGGAATTTGCTTTTAAGATAGGAGCCCTTACTATGAAATCAGTTGAAAAGAAGGCGGGCTATCAAGGAGGCTTAGATCAGGCCCATTTTAAATACAGAAAAGCTGGGCCTAATTGTATAGAATAACTTGGATCCTCCCGCTAATCAAAGAGCTTTCTAGCCTCTCCCTGTACAAGACAACTATAAGAGGAGGAAAAGGAGAATTTGGTTACTTAAGTCAAGAGCAGGAGAAACCCAAAATATTTGAAATAAAGACAAAGATAACTCTAGGTAAGAATTTATCCTACTAGCTTAGAGCTCTTATTTTGACTATAAACCATTTTAGAAACCAGCAATGTTGAAAGTGTCAAACTGACCAGAAAAAAAAATTAACTAAAAATAAATAAAGTTTTGATTCCATCACTAAAATATCATAGATATGAATAAACAAGAGAATTTGAAAAAAGCTATTGCCTGAAAAAAATCCACTGGAATTACTCCCAGATTTTAAAATCATTAGAGAACTTCAGATAATAGCACTAGAATTAAATTTAAATCATAAGATCCACCCAAGTATATGGCCTTCCCATAGGATGACATCACCTTACTCCAGGAGTTAGTGGTCACCAGGAGATTAGACTAGATGGGTTCCTCATGCTGTGCTGAATGACAGCTCACACTTGAAGCTGAATTTTACATTTCTGTATCCCTACCAACCCTCTTCATGAATATAATAACAGGTTAGAAGAGCGGTTCTCTAAGTGTGGCTCATGATCCAGCAGCATCAGCATCACCCAGACCTACTGAGCCCTAGAATTACTGAATGAGAAACACCTGAAACAGGGCTGACGCTCAGGTTTAACATCCAGGAGATTCTCATGAGCACTAAAGTTTCTGATCTCCTGGGCTAAATATACAGGGATAACATTTAACCTAGAAGTTTGCGTATAAGGCTAAAATTCCCCCAAAAGGAGATGGGATAAAGAAAGAAGTGATTATACCTCATATGAAAGCTATGGTAACACCATATAAATTTCTATAGGAAATTTCTATAGGAAACACATTAGTTCATAGATGGAGGTGGTAAAGCTAGATTAAGGGGGAAAAAGGGGTAGAAACCAGATGGAAGGGGAGAAAAAGAAAGGAGAAATAAAAAAATAAAGCGAAAAGAAACTAGGTAGAAGACGAGAGTTGGATAGAGGAAGACTCCAGAAGGAAGAGAGAACTGACATATGGAGAAGCCAGACAGAGGGAAAGGGGTGGAGAGGGAAAGGGGCACTGATTTGAAATTGCTCCCCAAATATTCTGCTTTAAGTGGGATTAATTCTGCAACTTTGGGAAAATTGAGACTAATCAGTTTCTTCACACTTCAACTGTATGAAGAGTTTAAAAGTAGACTGAATATTTAGATATGAGGAAACCCACAGAGTTCTTGCAATTCAGTAGAAATGGAGAGACTTCATAGGAGATAAAAGCCTTTCTAATAATATAGGCTTGTAAATCTTAAATTGGGTTTAATTTTTTATTCCCAGCTGAAGAGTGAGTCATACCAATTTTCTACTATATATCAATGAGTGCTACATATGGTTTAATTATATAGTGTGTATATGTGTGTGTATATATACACATAAATACATATTTAATGATCATATAATTTATAGCCAATATACATGTCATATATAATATGACAGGGTGCTCATTGATTATGTGTGCACATATACATATATGCATATACACACAGATTATACAAATATCAAAGAACATTTTCTCTTAGTAATGGTATTAAGAGGAGTTAAATTCCATTCTTTATTCCATTTTATGTACAGTTGATGCTTAATATATTTTCACTGAATTTTGGAGGATATCCTATGTTTACAAAACAGGTGTATATATGTATTTGTTTTTCCCTAAGGCAGATACCTATGTTTCAACAACACTAGCAGCTTTTATGCTATTTTATTTTTACTAAGAACATGTTTGAAATGTGAAATGTGAAGTAATGGGACAAACTTTTTAGCAAGCTTACCAAAATTCATACACTCAAATATATTTTCATTAAAAAAACAACAACAACAAGAACTAATCTGGATAGCCATACTTTTATCCCAATAATATCACCATTCTATTCTTGAAACTTACCTTTTCAATTGCTTCCAAAACCTTCAGGATATTACTTTAAATATCAAATAGGTAAAAATATTTTTCATTTTAAGATGGAAACGCAAATAACGTTTAGAGTTAGGTCTGCTTAATAAAAGGGGATATCAAGTTGCACAGAATTTTTTTTTCATTATTTTACTTAAAGTTAGGTGTGATTTAAAAGTGACAATATTATTTTATTCTGTGTGGCCTCCATACTGCTTTTTATAAAGCAATTAAAATAGTTCTGAAATTATTATTAGTAATCATTTCAGTGTAAGACCTAGCATAAAAGCTCAAACATAAATTTGAATGCTTAATTTGTGATATTTTTATATCAAAGGATGCCTTTTACTACATAGCCACTGTATCATCTTCTGTGACTTTACAGGGGATAAAGTATGTTTGTGGTTTTATGGAATTTTTTTTAATTTTACAAATGGAGCATTAAACTGACCTGGAAAATACAGAAATTAAGTTTTATTTTTAATCTAAACACTCAGTGTGCTTGGCAGCCAAAGAGGAGGTTGAAGGGCAATATTGTAGCTGTTTAGTCGAAATTATTGGGAGGTTAAGGCTGCCTGTTTTTCTCCTCAGACCTTTGACGTATATATCATATTCTCTACGGTTCAGCTTGGCCTTTTAAGCCTCATTTGCATGAGCCAAGGCTGTATAGTCAGCAATGTAATTGCCCAAAGAACCAATCCTATTAGTCCAAGTGAAGATATTTCTTCTTTGCTAAATGAAAAGCAGGCTACAATACCAATCATTAGATACATTTGAAATACGTTAAATAAATGTATTAACATTATCCACTAGAGAATTTGATTTCTCAGAAATACTTGCCTGTAAATCCTGGCATACATTTGCAGTAGAAATAGCCACTTAAATGTATACTGGTTGCTCCGTTTTTGCAGGGCACAGATTTACAATCTTCAATTTCTATTTCACAGATGTTTCTTTCAGATCTTTGCAGATAGCTACCGTTGCAGTTGTGCAAATGGACCAAGCAGAGGCCATGCACTGATGTACTCTGGTTTCCTAAGAAATCTTCAACACTGAGGATATAGAATCGGCCCATGTAAACAGGAGAAGGGCTGCATCTGCAACACGCAAAAACAAAAAAAATCCAATTAGTCATAAAATTTAAACACATATTCATTTAAATACACAGGATAGCAAAACAATAAATATGGTTGTGGGGCACACTTAAAATATTCTTATAGAAAATGTTGGTACTTGGCAAAACTTAATATTGCTTATTGCACAGAATGAGTAAAAAGAACTTTGGCAAAAGACAGACCTAGACTCAAACACAGGTTCTGCCACTTAATTGCTATGTAACCTAGGATAGTGTCATTAACCCTCCTGAGGCTAAATGACAAGGCTAGTGTTTGTCAGGATTTTTGTGAAAATTTGCAGTGTAAGAGCCTAACAATTAGCTTTTTTGATTGCAATGTAAGTGCTCAATATAAACTTTTGAGTGTCAAGGTATTCATTTCAAAGATATTTATCCTGAATAAACACACTGCCAGCTACACAACTAGATAAAGAGCCAGGCTGACCCACCTGAAGTTCCCCTTTTTAGAAAGCCTTGGTTGACCTATATAACCGACCTTAGGTGTGACCTTGCTTTTCCGAACTTTCTGCTCTTTAACTTCCGCTGGCTGGCGTATTTTAAATTGACCAACAGAGTGACTCCAAGAAACCTTAGGCACCACACCCCCACCTCAATAAAGCCACAACTCTAGGTCTGCTCTTTCTTTTCCTGATATGCAACCTGTGTGGCCTGCCCTGTGTCTGCCGGAACCTGAGGTTAAAAACAAAAAAACAAAACAAAAGAAAAAGCCCTTCCTTTTTCACTGAGGTGCATCTTACAATCATAATAAAAACCACAAGAGACAGTCCTGCAACACTGGCTTAAGGAAATGACAGTATGGGGTCTCCAGAAGTCAGCACCGGCCCAAGTGAGTGCCCCAGAATTCCCAGCTGGTAGGTGAGTGTCCCAGGCATTGGCAGCCGACAAGTGAGTGCCGAGCGCCCCAGGCATTCCTAATCAATAGCACCACTATCGATAGGCTGAGATGCGCACAAAACAAGTTTGAAATATTTAACCTCATACCTAAGAAAAATGGGGTTTTAATTAATAATAGTTTCTATTGAAAATATCCATTCATTCATTTCTATATTCATTCCTTAAATATATATTTGCATTTTCTATATCACTGGCATCGACCTAAATATATTGAACTAACATTCTTGGGTTTTCTCTGTAAGCTAGACACCACCTTTGGTAAAGTGGATTGTCAGATGCTATCTTATTACAATTATACACTATATAATATGCACACTTTTATTCCTTTGAATATTGTATATATGCACGTAAAGCATCAGAAAAAGAACGTGTGAGGTGAGAAAGAAACCTAAATCAGAGATAATATTTGGTCTAAAGTATAGTGTAATTTTAAAGTATCCTTCGCCAACTATTCAAAGGACACTTAAGATAATCATATAAACATGTCAATGAGTGGAGAGGAGCAATGTCAAATTACTTTACTTGTTATTATTAGTGAAAATTAACCTACTGAACCTAAGTCATTACACTCATAAATTTATGATGGTAGGTATTTGGAGCCAGCAAGAATGTCAAAGGTCAATTAGTTCAAATCTTTCTTCTTGTAGTTGTGAGAAACTTAGCCATTTAATGCAATTTGCCAAGGATCACTGAGATTGTTAATGGCAGTCAGTATAATTGATGCTTTGATATATTCAAAGCATTGGCCTTGGAATGGGAACCTTGGTTCTAATTCTTCCCTAACTTATTTAGAAGTTTTTGTGCCCTAGATTTCTCATCTGTAAAATTATCAGTACTACATCTATTTCATAGAAGAGGATTAAGTGTTTTCATTACTGGGCAGGTAAGACTGATACCAACCGTATCATATGTGTATATGTTTACTTGAAATAAAGTTATTGAACACAGGCATGGTGGCTATAAATGGAGACTGATTATAGTAGTTTCTTATTAGAAATTCAAGTAGGATGATATGATTTTCCAATATGGTTAAAAAATTCTAATACACTTCTGAATAAAACATAGTATGTCCTTGATCAACATGAAAGTTTCATTCCTGGAAAATCCAAAAATCATTAAAATTTTATAAAAATACTTTGTGTCACTGTGTAAAATGAAGTTAAGATATTGGCTCAGATAGTTATAAAAAGGTTTTATAGCCACATTAATGTATGTTGGGATTTTTGGAAATTGTGCAAACCACGGAACACTTTGTTGTTGTTGTTCATGGAATTATTCTGTGCATTGGAAGATTTATAACATTAATCGTCCACCACTTACCTGCTAAATGCCAGCTGTTTCAACCAATTATACGGAATATAAAATGACCCTAGAATCCAAAATGTCTCCAGAATACAAGACCATCTCTTCGAAAATCATTGACCTAAATAAATTTCTCCAGTTTACTAAAGCACTCATCCAATTATGCACAAGTTTGTGGCGCATTTTGTCATCCCAATTAATAATATGCATGTAAATGCTGGTATACATGTATATATGGATACCTAGTGCTAAGATAAATTGCTATTAAATTGAAAGCTTTTCAGTGGCAAATACATCAATTTTGTCAGAAAAGAAAGTCAAGAAAATTATAGGGGTCCACATATATTATTTATATTTGTAATTTTATAATTTATAAATTTATAATTTTAAAATGTTCTTATAGTTTCATAGAACTTTTACTTTGAGAAAATAAATTGGACTAAAAGACTTCATGAATGTATTACTATATTATTAAATAAGCCAACCTTATTATTAAATTCGAATTGTACTTAAGTTTGAGACAAGATTGAAAGAATAAAGCAAAAACATGTCAGTTGAAAATATGATCTCATATAAAATATTGTGATTTAAATTTTTTCATCATTTACTTTTTTAATGGAAAAATATTCTGGGAAAAGATGAAATGAAGGATCTCACCTCTACCTATTACCCTAAATCCTAGGATTATGATCCATATGCCTGATATACAGTGGATGCTCCATTAATATTGTTTTACTATATAATCATCACATGTATTTTAAAATTGAATTATCCTCAAGAGAAAGGTCATCTTAAAGGTTCTGAATAAACAGCTTCATGAAATTCCAAGTCTTAAGAGATAATTTGAAAAGTATTACAAAAAGGTTAGATCTATAAAAAGCTATTTAGATATAATGAAGGAAAATAAAAAACCTGGCCCAGGTAGCACAAAATCATATAACATGCATACATTTTTTATTGTTCGACATATGAAATTAAAGCATGAAAAGTCATAGAGCCTGAAGCTATAATATAGTCAAACTTTGACTTTATATCATAACATATGCATTGGTTTGCACCTAAAAGGAAAAAAAAAAGATACATGGGAGATAATTATGTATACATTAGCTAAGTTTCAACCCAAACCATAGTTGAAACTTAATTATACAAAAGTGCTCCCTTTAATGAAGTTTATTATAATTAACTTTTGGCATGGATATGGAAATTACAATGGTATCTACTTTAGAATTGCTTAAACAAATTAATGACTTCTATATCATTTTACTATAAGGCTTAAAGAAGCAAGGTTATCTCATTTTCTAGGGGACAATAAAAAGGAAAAAAAATATATATGTATACATATATATGCATGTAAGTGCAATACACAAAAAGATCAGTCACTAGAGAAATGTTGTTTAGTAGCAGCAAGACTAACCGAAAACAAAAAATATATACACATACATGCGGACTTTCAATAAGCCATATTGATATGCAGTTCACGTTCCTTTTTGTTTTTTTCCTCCCCCCCCCCCACCAGGAAAGTAAAATGTAACAAAACTTTTTCATGGGACTCAGGAAAGTTTGCATGACACACCCAAAATTAAAAATAGAGTCACCTGGGGTCAGCTCAGCATCTGACTCTTGGTTTTTGCTCAGGTCATGACCTCATGATTCCTGAGACCTAGCCCCCTATGGGTTCCAGGCTCAAGGGGAGGTTACCTGAAGAGATCTCCTTCTGCCCCTCCGCCCTCTTACATGTGCATGCATATGTGTGTGTGCACACACTCTCTCTCTAAAATAAATAAATACATCTCAAATAAGCACAAAACAAGACATTCAACTTCTTAATTAAAAAGTGATCAGTATCATGGCAAAAATAAAATAGTCTTAGAAATTAATAATCATCAGACTTCCTGGTTCATAAGTAATTTAAGAAAACCATAATCAAAATATATTTCTGTGGCAAATTCACATAAAGCTGTATTTATTATATAAGCCTCCTGACTCTACAGAAATAGGTTTTGTAGCTATACTTGATTTTATCATGGACTTTTAGATTTTGCATTTTAAAATAGTACTTTTGCTTATAACTGAAAAATAGTGTTTTGGTTATATTTAGCATTTCACGGAAAATGTGAATTTTAAAAAAATAGCTCCTAAAAGAAACAGGTTTATTTTAAAGTTCCCAGAAAGAAAGCCAGAAAATTCATTGCTATAACACAAACTACTTTTATGTTTAGAAAGTGGAAATAATCATTATTTTAGTGATATAAAAAGATATTTGCTTTCTAAATGATATAGAGTAACCATGAAATGTGTTCTGAGGAGACCATTAATTTATTTATGGATACTTGGGGTCAGGTGTCAGATATTATTTTCACATTTTGCTCAGTGTTTTCCAATTAGGGAATACTTGAATGTTTAATAAATATATGAATGAATAGATTTCATTTTGACATAATATTTCTGATTAGTAGGGATTGGTGACTTGGGCATAAACTTAAAATTCATAAATGGGTTGAAACTATGAACACTTCACAGTCTGGGCCTGCTGTTGCAAAGTTACTATCCCATAATTATAAAAACTATACCAAGTCCAGAGTGACAAAATAGCTGGTGAATTCTTTTTCCTCCCACTAAGGTTTTCCAAATTCCCCAAAAATATGTTTTTGAATATTTTAGGGCAAAAATGTGGTAATACTCAAACCTGTGTAAAATACTTCATTTCCATTATGCCATGTAAGCTGCATTTATATAGAATACGTTTCAATAGAAAAATGTTTATGATTAGCAACTATCGGTTAATATTATTATCACTGTTGTTACTGTTAGTGTCTTTCATCATAAAGTAATCCTTTAATTTAATATTATTACAGTACTATCGTTGCTACAGTGCTATCATTGTTTTGCTTTAAAAGTTGTATCTTAGCTTTGCGCAGTGGCAGTATCCTAGCCAATGAGGTTTATCCGAGGCGCGATTATTGCTAATTAAAAGTTGTATCTTGTGAGTTTCATTTTAAACGTTTTCCATCCCCAAACTGCAAAAATATCTTCCTACATTTCTTTCAGTTACATGGCAATTTTGCTTTTTAATTTATGTTTCTGAACATATTCAGAGTTTGCTTCTACATAAAGTGTAAGCCTGTAGTCCAGTTTTATTTATGGTCCTTAGTGAACCGTTTCCCCAATCCCTTCTACTAAAGAATCTAGTCAGTATATTCCCATTAAATTCTGGGCAAATTTCTTGTATATCAAGATCCTATATGTACGTGAATTGTTCTCAAAGTTCTCTGTTGGTCCACTGTTTGTTTTTACAGTGGCACCATACAGATTTTATAATTTTCATAGCAGATGCTACATGAAGTTCCACCCAATAACTCTTCCTTTTCAAAAAAAGTCAGCTATTTATAAAATATTATTTCGTATAGTTTTTTTGAACTTGATTAGTTTCTCAAATAATAAGCAATATTATTTGTATAACATTCAATGTGTGAATTAACTTGATAAATTGGTATCTTGGCCAGGTTAAGGCATACTATCTAAATCCATGGATTACTTTAATGTGTTCAGAACATCTATTATTTCCTCTTTTTCATTAGTTAATTGTGAAATAGACCTTTTTTACAGAGAACATTAGCATCTTTTGCAAGTTACTTCTAAGACATTGCATATCTTGCTATTATAGTAGGTGATATATTATGCAATAATTTCTAGATTTTGTGACTGATATAGACACTGTAAATTTTATATGAAGTAGTTTATTTACAAACTTTGCTAAACTCTATTTTAGTATTAATTATGAGACAATGTCAAAAGCTATAACAATACTGATTATTTTTTTCAATTACAGAATTTTCTGAATATCATGAAAAGTTTAGCATAAAAAAAGAAACACAAAGTTGGAAAAAAATGCAGTTACATCACAGAACAAAATGGTTTTAATAAAAAACTCCTGAAGATTACTGTTTCATTACATAAATATTTATTTAGTTCTACTGCATGTGTCACTTGTGACTGACTTCTTTCCCATAGCATAAGGTCTTTAAGGTGCATCCATATGTGGCCATGTATTTGTAATCCATTCTTTCTTATTGCTGAATAATATTCCATGTATAAATATAACACATTTCATTTATCAGTTGATGAACTTTTTCAAAGCACCTGTACGTACATTCCATTAGCAGTATATGAGGGCTCCAATTTCTCCAAATCCTCACTAACACCAGTACTTGTTATTAATCTTTCTTTTTGATCATATTGATACTAGCAGACGTAAACTCTTATGTTGTTTTCATTTACATTTCCAGTCTTCATTCATCATTAAACATAATGTAATTATGTTACTGCTGCTTCTGCTGCTGTTGCTGCTGCTTCTGATTCTTCCTCTTTCTCTTCTTCTCCTTCTCCAGTATTCTTTATCAGGTTGAAGAAGTTCCACTGTATTCCTCATTTTTTTATTGTTTTAATCACGAAGAGGTGTTAGATTCTGTAAAATGTCTCCCCCCCACTTCGACTATTGGAATTATGTATTTTCCTTTTTTCCCATTATTCTATTGACATGGTATATTTACATTAATTGATTTTAGGATGTTAAAACAACCTTGTATTCCTGTGATAAATTCCCCATGGCCATGATGTATAATTTTTTTATACGTTGCTGCATTCGTTGTGTTATAGCTATATTGAGGGGTTTTGTGTTCAGATTAATAAGACATATTGGTCTGTAGTTTTCTTGTGATGCAAAGTTTTGTTATCATTGTAATATTGGTCTAATAGAATAAGTTTAAAATGTGTCCTCCTCATTTAGTTTTGGAAGAGTTTGTGAATAATTTGTATTAATTCTGCTTCAATGTTTGCTAACATTCCCCAGTGAAACCATTTAGGCTTGAATATGTCTTAGTGTGATTTTTTTATTTGTTTGTTGAATCACTAATTTAATCTTTTTCCTTGTAATAAGTACATTCAGATTTTCTATTTCTTTTGAGTCAGTTCTAGTAGTTTGTATTTCTCTGGGAACATCCCCATTTCATCACAGCTACCTACATTTTGGGATATACAGTTGTTTGTAGTGTTTTCTTATAATCCTTTTTCTTTCTGTAATTTAAGTAATGTTTTATCTCTCTTTCTTGATTTTAGTAATTTGATTCTTCTCTCTGTTTTTCTTAGCATAGCCAAGGCCTATTCATTTTGTTAATCCTTTTGAAAACAGACTTTTGGTTTTGTTGATATTCTATATTTGCCTATACTCTAATTAATTTCATTCTACAGTTTATGATTTTCCTCCTTTGGCTTGCTTTAGATTTAACTTTTTTCCTTTTCTATTATGTTAGAATAGAAGTTTAAGATATTGATTAAGATCTTCTTTATTTTTAACATAGGCATTTACAGCTATAATTTTTATCCTAAATACTGCATTCCGTCTATCCCATGACTTTTAGTATGTCATATCTTTATTTTAATTAATCTCAAATGATTTTTAATGTCCCCTGTACTTTCTTTTTGATTCACTGATTTAGTGCTCGCTTCGGCAGCACATATACTAAAATTGATTCACTGATTTATGTGGAGCATGTTATTTAGTTTCATATATTTGTAAAATACTGAATTGATTATTGTTTTTGGTTCCTAATTTCAATCCACTGTGGTCAAAAAATATATCTTTTTATTATTGTAATCCTCTTAAATATATTGCAGCTTATATTAACATATAGTCTATCTTGGAAAATGTTCAATGTCCACTAGAGAAGAATGCCATTCTGCTGCTTTGGGTGGAATGTTCTATAGATAGCTCCAATTTTAATAGACTTATAGTGTTCTTCAATTTTTTTATATTTCTGTTCATCTACCAAATGCTATATCCACTACAGAAAGTGGAGTGTTGGAGTTTCCAACTGTTATTATTGAATTGGACATTTCTTTCTTTAATTCTGTCAGTTTTTATTTCATATATTTTGAGTTTCTGTTGTTAAGTTCATATATGTTTGTAATTGCTACATCTTCTCATGATTTCTTTGTCATTTTAAAATGTTGTTTGTTTTTTCAATTAACCACTTTTTCTTTTAAAATCTATTTTGTTCCAGCACTTTGAAAAATGCCGTTGGTATTTTGATTGGGATGGCATAGAAAGCACAGATTGCTCTGGGCAGCATAGACATTTTAACAATGTTTATTCTCCCTATCCATGAGCATGGAATGTTTTTCCATTTTTTTGTGTCTTCTTCAATTTTTTTTTCATGAGCGTTTTGTAGTTCCTAGAGTATACAGATCCTTTACCTCTTTGGTTAGGTTTATTCCTAACCAATGGTATCTTATGGTTTTTGATGCCATGACTAACATAACATAATAAAATTATAAAACAAACAATTGTAAACAACAACAAGAAAGTCTATAGAGATACTCCAGCTTTCTATGCTTGCTGATTGAATGGTATGTCGTTTTCTAACCTTTTACTTTCCAATCTATTTGTACATTTAAGTGTACAGTGTGTGTCTTATAGATGGTATATACTGTCTATATCCAGAAATGACCTAACTTGAAAATATTTGCCTTTGATTGAGGTTTTTAATCCATTTTATTTTAATGTTATTATTAATATAGTTGGATTTATGCCTTCATTCTCATTTTTGTTACCCATATATCTCATGTTTTTTATATCTCTATTGTTCTGATACTATTTACTTTTGTATTAAGTAAATATTTTGTAGGGCAAATTTTTAGTATTTGTAATGCTGTTTTTATTACATTAGCTGAGTTATTTTCTTAATTGTTGCTCTGAAGTTTACCATACACAACTTAACATATCAGATCTACCAAAAGCAACTCTTGGGAGGAGCAAGATGGCAGAGGAGTAGAGGCTGAGACAGTATCAGATCCCAGAAGTTTAGCTAGATAGTTATCAAACCACTCTAAACACCTACAAACTCAACAGGAGATAGAAGAGAAGAAGAACAGCAATTCTAGGAACAGAAAATCGACCACTTTCCGGAAAGTAGGACATGTGGAAAAGTGAATCCAAGTGATGGGAAGATAGACCGTGGGGGGAAGGGCTGGCTCCCGGCAAACCAAACAGCAGAGCACAAAATCGAACTCTTAGAAGTCTGCTCCTCTGAGGGACATCACTCCAGGGGCTAAACAGGGGGTGGAACCCTCGCGGAGCAGTGTGGTCTCAGGACCCATGGGGGCACAGAAAGACTGGGGGTGTCTGAGGGTGGCAGAGCTCACAGGTTCAGAGTGGGGAAGCCAATGCAGAGATGGAGCCAAGCAGTGGCCGAGGCACAGTCAGGCCACTGCTCTTTGAGCAGGGACCCCACAAGTGGCAGATCCAAGGATCCAGGGAGACTCACCTTCCTCTTCCAGGAGGAGCAGCATGGGAGCGTGCTGCAGGAATCTGCTGGGTTTGGAGACTCCAAACGGGGCCATGCACCAGAGAAAGAAACGCTCGGTCACAGGCCAGGTGAGCTCGGAGTGCGGCTGGAGACCAGGAAGATGGGAGGGACTGACTGCTTTTCTCTGAGGGCGCACTGAGGAGTGGGGCCCCGAGCTCTCAGCAACTACGGGCTGGAGACTAGGAGGCCGCCATTTTCATTCCCGTCCTCCAAACCCTTATGGAAATCGTTCGGGGACCAAAAGCTCCTGAGAGCGAACCCAAGCAGATCAGATTGCTTAGCCTGACCTCTGGCAAGGGCGGTGCAATTCCGCCTCAGACAAAGACATTTGAGAATCATTGCAACAGGCCCCTCCCCCAGAATATAAGCAAGAATATCCAGCCAAGACCAAGTTCATCAATCAACGAGAACTGCGGATCTCCAGAGTTAGGAAAAAGCAACACATAGAATTCATGGCTTTTTCCCCAATGATCCTTTAGTCTTTCAAAGTTAAATTTTTTAAATTTTATTTTTTCTTATTTTATTTTTTATTTTTTTCCTCTTTCCTATTTTAACTTTTTTAAACTAGTATCTTTTTTTAAACTAGTATCTTATCAAAACCTTTTTTAAAAGTCTTTTCTAATTTTCACTGTTACATTCATATTTTATCCCCTCATTGTATTTAACCTTATTTTTTGTATACATATAAGGTTTTTTTTTTCTTTAAATATTGGGATATAATTTCTTCTAATAGATCAAAAT
>CM052886.1:81156309-81232954 GCA_028534135.1 Potos flavus | reverse complement strand
AAAGGACTAGGCTTTTCTTTCTGGCAACTAAATTTTTATTGGTAGCTATAAAAGGTCTTCCCCATCCAAATTTACAAAGTAATTCTCCAACATTTTTCTGATATTTTTACCATTTAAATTTTTATTTTTAAAATTTTTATTTTTAAAATTTTTATTTTTTCATTTTTTAAAAGATTTTATTTATTTATTTGACAGAAAGAGAGAGAGAGAGAGAGAGAGAGAGATCACAACTGGGCAGAGAGAGAGGGGGAAGCAGGCTCCCTGCTGAGCAGAGAGCCCGATGTGGGGCTAGATTCCAGGACCCTGAGATCATGACCTTAGCCGAAGGCAGAGGCTTTAACCCACTAAGCCACCCAGGCGCCCCTAAAACTTTTATTGATATGAATTTAACTCAGAGTATTCTGTTAAGATACAAATCAGACTTTTTTTTCCAGATGATGATCCAGTTGTTCAACCTCAATTATTGCATAATTCTTATTTATCCTAATGAATGAGATGGAAATTCTATTAGATGTTAAATTTTCTGCATGACTTGAATTTATTTTTGGATTTTGTATTTTGCACAGTTTTGATTATCAGTACAACAGTAACATGGTTTTCATTATTGAAGCTATATTATATGCTTTATTATTTAGCAGAACTAAATCTCTGCCCCACGACCCACATAATGCACTTTTACAGAGTATAGCTGGCTTTATTTAGTTAGTTTTCCAAGTGGACTTTAATAAATAAAACAAACATAAAAATTGTTATTTTTTTACTGAAATCTTCATAAATATATAAAAAAAGAATATGGGGGTCTGAAATCTTTACTTCATTAGGTCTCCTTTCCAATAGCATGGTATATCTGTAGAAATTTTTTTCCAGATTTTGTGTGTTTGTAACTATACTGCGGCAGTATTTTAAGTTTTCTTGGTGTAGAACTCATGAAACTGTTAATTTTAATCCTGGGTATTTTAATATTTTCACTGCCTTTTTTCCATTAAATCCATTAATTGGCTCTTATCTGTATATGAAAGCCACTTATTTTTTACTTAATAATTAACATAATCCTACTACTGTAAATAATTTTTATGAGTAATGTAAATGAAAAGCACTAAAATACATTCGGTTTTTAAAACTCAGATTTGTTTTTTAAATCTTGAAGTAAGGCCTGAAAATCTTTTTTTTTTTTTAAGATTTTATTTATTCATTTGAAAGAGAGAAAGAGAGATCACAGAGGGATAGCAAGAGGGAGAAGCAGACTTCCCACTGAGCAGAGAACCCAACGCAGGGCTTGATCACAGGACCCTGAGATCATGACCTGAGCCAAAGGCAGAAGCTTAATCTACTGAGCCACTCAAGTGCCCCAAGGCCTGAAAATCTTAAAAGGATATAGAAATAACAGCAGGTATTTAACAAAAGATTTGAAAGAGGAGCAGTTTAATAAAAAAAAGTACTCTTAATCAAGATTGCTTTGGAGATGCAGGATTTTCCAATCTCCAATTAATCTTTATAAAATTACAAAAGTCATTTAAATGAATAGAATATAATTAATATCTTACAATGTCTTCTACCACAAATAAGATCTACTACTTCATAAAGAAAAAAGAGTGAGAATTTAAAGTACATATTGGTTTGCAATATCAATTCAGAAGCACAGAACTCATTCATTTAGAAAAAAATACTTCACTATCACATATTAAATGTTGTAAATGTGTGTTTCAAATTCAGTTAACTAAGTTGTAATGATCACAAGCTTTAAAAAAAGAAAGGTATTCAGAGAACATATCGCTTTATTTTTGCTATGATTTCATCTTTTCTGAACTATGATTCATATTATCTTATTTCACTTCACAACTCATTATCCACTCTGCCAGTATCTCCTTTTCTCAAGCCTAATAATACATATAACGAACATAGATGATGACATTGAAAAGAAACAGTGCATGTCAGCTCTTTCTCAAGTTGTGCACTGTAGACCAATTGTCCTTGAAGGGTCTTCTTCTAATTAATTATCATCCCCTCTTTGTAGAGCAATCATATTGGCAAGAATTGATTGGGCGTGTAAGACACTTCATTTAGTTGGTAGAAAAATCTCTCAAGTAAAAATAATTTTACTACTGGTAAAATCAATGCACCCCATGCAAATTTACCAGCTTGATTTTAATGTTCAATTATATTTTATGAGGAAAAAAAGGAAACGAGATTTTAACAGCAGCAACCGGAAAAAAAATAAGAATTACATAAAATATGTAATTCTATTTACATACTTTTTAAATTTATCCTAACTTCTTTTTTGTTTTGAAAATTTTACTGGGAGAATTGCTTTATTGAATCTTTGTACTGACATTAAAAAGGAATTTGGGTAGCTCTACTTAACTATTTACTGACTATTAAGCTTTATCACACTGCCTTCTTTAGCTTGGGCGGCCCAGGTCATTTAGATTCTCAGATGTGGAGGTCACATAATTCTTATTTTTGTAATCATTAGCTTATGTTCATTAAGTTGAACGTAGTTTCATAAAAGGATAATGACTAAATACACTTACATTACTTTGATGCTAACTGCTCAAAGCTGATTTATGCATGAACAATTTTGACTTCATATTACCCCATGTCTTAAAAATTTGTTTTACTTTAAACTAAACTTATTCTATCATTCATAAAACTATTATGTTTACTCAGAGATGATTTATCTGCAAGCTGTTTGATTTCCTATTACTCCTCCTATTTTTCCTAAAAAAATACATTTGCTATTTTATTTTTGTGAATATGTTCCCCGAAGTTATTTTTAGTTCTCAAAGAATTTTAATGTTTATAATTTAGTGAATGTATACATGCATTATTTCTACTTTGAGATAAAGGAAAATTGAGTATAATAATGTTGCAGACCCTGAAGTCCATGAATTGATCTGGCCGGGTACAGAAGATTATGTTTCTTTTCTTTCTTTCTTTTTTTTTTTCAGAAGATTATGTTTCTTATACTGCACATGTAAAGCATTTGGGCAGCCTTTCAAGGTCTCTATGTCCACCTCACTACAATTCCACTTTGATTGTTCTGTAATGGGAGTCTAGCAGTAGGTTTTAAAGGTTCCTCAGGTGATTAGAATATGTGGCTAAGGTTTAAAACAACTAACACAATCCCTAAATAGTCCTGAGACCAGATATATCAGGTAACTTCTCTAACCTCAGTTGTTGTTCTTTTTTGCTTGTTTTGTGTCATTTTTAAAATAGTAAGTATTCATAACACAATCTCCTAAGATTCCTTTTAGCACTAGCATAAAATAATCAACAAGTCATTGCTCTCTTCTACCACTTTTGGTGTTGAGTGTGATTTGCTTAATGAACCGATAACTATTTCTGTCATTAGGGGTTGTTAACTCTCCAGATTATCATTTTAGAGCATAATGAAATAAATTATCATGTCTACTGTCTAAAAAGCTAATCGTTAGTTTACTTCAACACTGTTTTAATGTAATAGTAGCGCTGTAAGTGCAGCTGTTGTCAGTTGAATAAAATAAGCCCTTAGTTGAGAACAGACATATCAAATCTACTCATTTGCTGATTGTTGATAAACTATAATGCCAAATATCATTGACAGAGGAAATAGTCTTTAAAAGATTTAACTGAAGTACCATACAGTTTTAAGAATGTGAATCAATTTGCATGAGCTAAGTCAACTAGTATACAAAGTGTAATCATAGAACAGAAAATTATGTTCATCAAAATAGATTTTGAAATAAGAACTGCCATTGTATAAAACAACTAAAAACATATTTTAAAAAAATGTGTTGCAATTATTTCAAGTGTTAAAGCCAGAAACCTAGGATTCCCATTGACATCTCTGTCAGTTGCTCTCTGTATTCACTTCATAAACAAGAACCTCCACATATTTCAAGCTTCCATCCCCCCACAAGATGACTAATACTCAACTTTCAATTTTCCATTCTCCAATCTATTTTTCCAATTGATTGCTTTTTAAATGTGTCAAACTCTATAGTGACTTCCTATTCCTTTTAGAATAAAAGTAGAAATATTTGACCCAGCATTTTAGTTCTGGCATGGCCCTCTCCCCAAATCATATTTCTATTCTTGTTCTCAGAGATCCAACAGATCTTCAAAGGATTCATCTCTTCTAATTTAGTGGAGCTTTTTTAAACCCACCTTATTGGGGGTACAATTGGCAAATAAAAAGTTGGAGATATTTGAGACGCCTGAGTGGTTTAGTCGTTAAGTGTCTACCTTCAGCTCAGGTCATGATCCCAGAGTCCTGGGATCATGCCCACATTGGGCTCCCTGCTCAGCGGGAAGCCTGCTTCTGCCTCCCCCACTCCCCCTGCTGTGGTCCCTCCCTCGCTGTTTCTCTGTCAAATAAATAAATAAAATCTTAAAAAAAAAAAAGTTGTAGATATTTAATGTATATAACTTGATGTGTCTGGAGTTATGCATATATCTGTGAACTATAATCAAAATCAAAGTCATAAATTTATCCATCACCTCTAGAACTTTCTTCCCACCCACTTTGTTTTTTTGTTGTTTATTTTGTTTGTTTGTTTTCTTTTGTGATAAGAACGTCTAATATAAGATCTACCATCTAAGCAAAATTTTATTTATTCATTTATTTTTTTTGCAAAATTTTAAATATACAATATGTTGCCATTAATCATAGGCCTTATGTTGTACAATAGATTTCAAAACTGTTTTATCTTGCATAACTGAAATTTTGTATCCTTTGAAACAGTATTTTTAAAAATATAATTCCCTCAAACTAAAATGCACTCTTCTCCAACTCCTCTACCCTCACTTTATTCTTTGTATCTCTGTTCAAGGGTCATTTTAAAATCGAAACCTTATCTGACCTCCCAAATTCTCTTCCAGCTGTCCAAATTTTTTTCTTTTTTTTCCTTTGGTTATAAGATTTCATGACAGGCTATTCCTTTCTGTAGGAACATTTTATTTCAATTTACAATTATATACTTATCATTGTATGTGCCCAATAATTCCTCTCCAAAAAATAGATCTACAAGAGTAGGGAATAGCTCTAGTTTTCTTCATTATTATATATCTTGCACCAAGAAGAATTCCTGGGATGTAGTGGGTGTTAAGCATATGTCTATTAAAGGAACAAATCAGAGAATACAGTATTAAATACATTCTTACTTTATTTTTTGTTTTGAGATATAAAATATTTTGTGTAATTGGAAAACACACTTACCTAACAAATTTTGAAGTGATTCAGGCATATTTAAAAAAAAAATTGGATTACCTTTAAATCCCAGTTGCCACATGTATTTAAATTGAGGAAGAGGATGGACTTTAGCTTGGCAAATATCATGGCTGTTGGTTCCACAGTAGCAGGGGTACAGATGAATTAAGCAAACATTCTTCACAAACCAACACGAGTATCTTGTGCACTCTAAAGTACATACATACTAGAAAGGGAAGCAATACAAAATGATATGCATCTTATTAATATATGTTTATGAGTATTTTGCTTATAAATATACAGCTGATTTCTAGAAGTAATTAAAGTTTATAAGACATAATTTTTACGCTACTTTTGCTTATTTCTTTTATTCTTTTAACTTGTCTTTCTGTACCATCTTTCATCATGTTCATGCTTAAAATGCTTACGTGATATTCTTTTGGCTAAATTGACTCATTCCTTAATCTACAACAGTCCCTTACGCTCTGTTTTCTGGGATATATATGACAAGGTAAGTTTCCTAGTGTGTATTAGCCTGGGTTTTTGTCCCGTTAAGCACATGGCCTGAGGGTGGGACAGACACCATGATCATCTAGGGATGACTGTAGCCAGAAGGAGTCTCTGACCTGTAGGGCACTGTGAGGTAGTCTGACCAAATGCCAGGGGTCAGATAGATTTAAAACAACTGTGCCAACTGCTCTGACGCCAGAGTTTCTTACATGATTCAGCACGTGACCCAGCCCAGAGCTGCCCCACCAAAGATTGTTCACGACAGAGCTACGAAGCCCAGAGCACCAGGCCAGTCAGTGGCTCCAGAGAAGCCCAGGGCTGTTCCCCTAACTGAAGGCACATCACAGTGCCAAGATGCTCCTCTTAGCATTCACACCTTCTCCAGAAGAAAACCAATCAGCAGAAATAGCATAATGATTATCCAGTTTCTGATACCTATGTGTTCAGCTTCCACCCAGACCTAAGTAATTGGGCTTTTCCTCTTAAGAAGTCACAATTTCTGTGGTATACATATAGGTATATTACAAATTAAAAGTAACTATAGTATATGAAGCACAGGTAAACCAATAGTATTAACACAATGAAATGCCAAAGTACTGTTAGGATTTGTTTGCTTTTTAAAAATTTGTATATTATTTGAAACTATTTTAATATAATTAGGGCATATTTCTAATATGATTTGTCTATAGTGATCCCTAGTATCTTCAAAGAGAGAATTCATATCTGGTTACATCCACAATGGAATTAATAAAATTTAAACAATTTCAAGTCATACTCAAGCCATCATTAAGTTTTAATACATGCTACTTTACTGAAGTTTTAGAATGACATAAACCAATAAGATAAATTTAAGCCTTGGGGACAGATTACTGTTACATATTCTATTTATAGCATACCCTACATTTATTTCTAATTCTCCAAGCTTTCAACGAGAAAATTCCCCTAAATTGGCAAAGGTTAGAAGAGCTGAGTCATGGGGCACAAAGAATCATAAACATCTGAAATTTCCTTTATTGCAATTACTAAACTAAGTGATCTTTGTACTCATTGTTTTGTCATGATTACATTTTACCAGGATTCACAATACAATTTCCTAATACTAGACAAAATATGAATCTTAAAGTAGAAGTCTCTATATCAATTAATAAATGCCGAAATAACTAACTGGAATCAACACTAAAGATGAGAAATAATCTGAAAGATTAATTAATTAATTAAGGAAAAATAGTCATTCTGAATTCATGTGGAAATGGTGACTAATATAATACTCACTGCCTATTAAAACACCATTTTCTTAATTCTCATAAACTTGAATAGAAAGACTTGATGATTCAGCATAATTTGTCTGACCAAATCAGTGTCTGTAAAATTCAATTACTCTAAAGTCACCTCTCTTTTACGTTGAAGTTAATTTATTTCCAGTAGAATGAATGGTCCTCTCTGCTGTCAAGTTACCTAAAGTTTTACAGTGACCTCAGGTAACATCTTAATATTAATTTTTCTCCATCAATTTTATTTAGTCCCATGAGGATTAAAAACATTCACATGGAAATGCTCACTGATCTATTTTATTTTTTAATCTCCCCAAATTAACACTTGGACTTAATGCTTTAAAAATAATCCTTAGTTTTAATAATCTTCATTGAATTCATGTATTAGGTAACAAATGTTTGTTAGAAAATCTGTGGCAGTCTGGAAATATATTTCAGCAATCATAAGTTTCAACCTTTGTCCATAATTAGAAATATGACTCTTTTTACATAAAATGTTGTGGTAGAGTGGATTTAGGGCGACCGACTCAACTATTTGCCTGGGACTTGACTTTGTTAGTATTGAAATTTTTGTGTCTAATAAAGGCACTAAGTCTTCTGCAAACTGCGATTGGTAGTTGCCCCCAGTAGATTATATATTCAAAGTATTATTCTTGAAATGAATGAGAATGAGGAACAGAGCTGCAGCTGGCATGTGATGACAGAAATTACCTTCTGTTCTAGGCCTCTAAAATGTGTATGCATGCACTTGTGTGTTTGTGGGGGTTAATCACCACAGTATAACTTACCTAACACTCTTACCGAAAGTATCTTCCATCTAGGGGTCAGACTAAACTCATTTTTTGAGGATTGTTTCAAATTTGAAATATCTATCAATTGTATTAAATGTGCCCTTATCTTACAAAATATATAGCTCACATTTCTGTAAGAAATTTTTTCTTTTTTTATTATGTTATGTTAGTCACCATAAAGTACATCATTAGTTTTTGATGTAATGCTCCATGATTCATCGTTTAATTAATATTACATTTATTGCAGTAAACAATAGGTGTTTATAAATTGCTAATAAAATATACACAGAAAACAGCAGTGTCAATTTATCCTGTACTTGACTGCCAAGTTTATAAAAATTGAAAATGGCAAACAATTCAGCGTTTATACTATTTCTTTTGAAAGTGAGTGGGGTGCCAGGAGGCGGGGATATACAAACATGCATTTGGAAGTGAACATTTATCTTGTTGTTGACAGTGAACTAATTAACTGGCACATATTAGAAACCTAAACTTGAACTGACTTTGAACTTCAATAAGCTTGTGAGAGCATAATTTTTGTAAGCAAAGAGTGAAATTAAGACAATGATGAAGTAGTTTCACAATGGCAGTAAAAAGAAGCAAGAAAATCAAGAGAATGATCCATAAAAAGGAAAGCAATCATTTATCTTTTTTTGCATTACATGTCAGTATATGTTACAACAGAAAGAAGCAAATTTTGCGGTACCATAGTTTTGTGACTTTTATTTGATTGACACAAAATACATATTCATAAAAATTTTGTAATCCTAACCAACTGATTTAACATCTCCTATGCCAAATGTATTTGAAGATGCTTTCCTTAAGGCTTTTACTTTTTTTATAAAAGGAGACTGATCTTGATTGATAGTATGAAGAAGCTTCAAAAACAACTCTAAATGTTGATTTATTATTTTAACGGCCACATTTCTTAGGCTATATAATGATTTCTTTTAGATATCCCGCTTCTCTTGCTGTATTATCTTAAACTTCTCTCTTTCAAAGAAACTATATTCCTAAATCATGAATTATACCTACAACTGGAAGATCTATATTCCCTGGTGATTCTATTTATATTTATTTTAAGCACTTCTCAGTTTTTATAAACTGTGTAAGAATGCATAGACATGGTTTTCCCTTTATATAATAAAGATATTAATAAAAGGGATACTCCATCTCTTTCTTTCTCTCCTTTTGTGTGTATGAGAAACACAATTTTACCATACATATAAACTTTACCATTCTTCAAATGTGTTCAAAAGCATTATCTTATTTAATTCATTTCATTTGAACACTCAACAGCCTTGAGAGTAAGTCTTATATTCTGTTCTATACTTCAGATAAAAAGACAACAACTAAGAGGTTTTATCTTTTTGTTTTAAGTTTATACACCTTGATTTTCATAAGGCTAGGACATAAACCTACATATTTGGGTTTCAAACCCCATCATCCTCTACTTTGTATTTGTTTTTTAATTTACACTTCAATAGAAGAAGAATTTGTGCAATTGTTAACTGACACGACAGAAATGTTATCACAAAACTTTGAGGTACAGGATCTTATAAATCTGAAGTTTTCTTATTTTTGTGACCTTCATCTTCCATTGCTATTTCTTTTTCACTCATGTTTCTTGAGCTACCACTAATAAATCATTAACATTTTATTTATTTATAGTAAATCTTATTCTACCTGGTTTAAGAAATTTAATGATTTTTGAAAGGGCAGTGATGAATTCATAAGGAAAAAAATTAGAAAATATCTAATGATATACTTCCTACAAGAGACTTAACATAGCCTTAAGAACACATGTAGACAGAGTGAAGGGATGGAAAAATATATTTCGATCAATTGGTAACCAAAGTATAGTACGGGCAGCTACATCAGACAAAATAGACTTTAACTAAAAAATGGTTAAAAGAGACAAAGATGGTTATATAATGATAAACGGGTCAACCCATCAAGAAGATTTAGCAGCTGTAAATATTTATGCATCTAATATTGTAGCACCCAAATACATAAAGCAAATGCTAGAAGAGCTAAAGGGAGAAATAAATAGCAATACAATAATACTTGGGGACATCAATACCCCACTGTAAACAATGAATAGATCCATTCAAAGAATCTATAAAAAGGAGTAGATTTGAACCAAACAATAGACCAAATGGATCTAACAGAATATTCCATTCAATAGCAGCAGAATAGGCATAGATCATATGTTAGGATACAAAACAAGTCAAAGTAAAGAAGAATGAAGTTATATCAAGTATCTTTACTGACCTCAATAGAGTGAAGCTACAGATCAGTAATAGGAGGAAAGCTAGAAATATATGGAAGTTAACACAACAATAGATCAAAAAACACATCAAAAGAGAAATTTTAAAAAATATCTTCAGATAAATGAAACTGGAAAAAGATGCTAAAATACAGATGCAGCAAAACCAGTTCTAAAGTTTAAGTGTATAGTGATAAATGCGTATATCAAGGAAAAAAAAACTCAAACAACCTAACTTTTTTATCAAGGAACTAGAAAATGAAGAATGAATTAAGACAAAAGTTAGCAGAAGGAAAGAAATAATAGATTATAGCAGAAATAAATGAAATAGAAAATAGAAAAAAACAATAAAAAAGATTAAAAAAACTAAGATTTGGTTCCATGAAAAGATAACTAAAATTAATAAATGTTTAGCTAGACCAAACAAGGGGGGTGGGGAAGAAGCCCAAATACATTAAATTATGAATGATAAAGGAGATATTACAACTTATACCATACAAATAAAAATATCATAATAGATTACTAAGAATAATTATATGCAAAAAATTGAACAATGTAAAAGAAATGGATAAATTCCTAGAAACATATAATTGACCAAGACTTAATCATAAAGAAATTAAAAATTTGAACAGAAAGATAGAAAGGAGATTGAGTCAGTAATCAAAAACCTTCAGAAAAAGAATTTACCAGGACCAGATGGAGTCAATGGTGAATTTTAAAAAACTTCTAAAGAACTAATACCAATTCTTCCCAATATCTTCCAAAAAATGAAAGAGAAGAAAACACTCTCAAATTCATTTTATGAGGCGAGCATTACCCTTATACCAAAACCAGACTAAGACCCTACAAGTAAAGAAAACTACAGGCCAATATCCTAATGAGTATTGATGCAAAAATTCTAAACACAATATTAGCAAGTTCAACAGTACATTAAAAGATAATACACCACTGATCAAGTAGAATTCATGTTTGGGTTATAAGGATGGTTTGATGAATGAAAATCAATAAATGTTATATATGGGGTGCCTGGGTGGCTCAGTGGGTTAAAGCCTCTGCCTTCGACTCAGGTCATGATCCCGGGGTCCAGGGATTGAGCCCCGCATCGGGCTCTCTACTCAGCAGGGAGCCTGCTTCCCCCTCTCTCTCTGCCTGCCTCTCTGCCTACTTGTGACCCCTCTCTCTCTGTCAAATAAATAAATAAAATCTTTAAAAAAAAAAATAAATAAATAAATGTTATATACCACATGAATAAAATGCATGATAAAAATCATACGGTGATCACAATAGATGCATGAGAGGCATTTGATAAAATTCAACATCCATTTATGTTAAAAACTCTCAACAAAGTGAGTATAGAGGAAATGTATCTCAACATAATAAAGACCATACATGGCAAGCACACAGCTAACGTCGTATTCCATAGTAAAAGTTTGAAAGCTTTTCTTCTAACAAGGGTGCCTATCCTTACCACTCTCATTTAACATATTACTAGAAGTCTTAGCTAGAGCAGTTAGATAATAAAAAGAATTAAGAGGCATCCAAACTGGAAAAAAAAAAGTAAAATTATGTCTGTTTGCAGATGACATGATTTCATATATATTAAAAAATCCTAAAAACTTAGGAATAATAATAATCAAATGCAACAAAGTTGCAGGACACAAAATCAATATATGAAACAGTTGCATTTCTATACATTAATAAGGAATTATCTTAAGAAATAAAGAAAACCCTATTTACACGGGGCGCCTGGGTGGCTCAGTGGGTTAAGCCTCTGCCTTCGGCTCAGGTCGTGGTCTCAGGGTCCTGGGGTCGAGCCCCGCGTTGGGCTCTCTGCTCAGCGGGGAGCCTGCTTCCCCCTCTCTCTCTGCCTGCCTCTCTGCCTACTTGTGATCTCTCTCTCTGTCAAATAAATAAATAAAATCTTTAAAAAAAAAAAAAGAAATAAAGAAAACCCCATTTACAATAGAACCAAAAGCAGTAAGATACTCAGAAACAAATTTAACCAAGAAGATGAAAGATCTGTACACTAAAAACTGTAAGACATGGATGAAAGAAATTGAAGAAGACACAATAAGTGGAAAGATATTCTATATATATATATACGTGTGTGTGCATATACATATATATATATACATATATGTATATATATTACTATGTTTGATGGAGTCGCTGAGTTCCTTAATTCTATTTTTTTTGCATAATTTTTTTCTCTCTTTTATTCAGCTTGATTACTTTCCATTACTCTGTCTTCTAGGTCATTATTGAGTTCTATCCTTGCTTCTTCCTGCCTTCCATTCATTCTATGAAGTGTGTTTCTGATTTCAGTTTTGAGCCCTTAGTCTCTGCTGTTATTCTTTATCTCTGTCAACAGTCTCACTGATGCCCTCCACCCTTCTTTCAATTCCAATGAGTATATTCATATTTTTTAAAGATTTATTTACTTATTTTGTGGGAGAGAGAGAGAGAGCAGGGGGAGGAGCAGAGGGAGAGAGAGAGAATCTCAAACAGATGCCCTGCTGAGCATGGGACCTGATGTGGGACTCGAACTCACAACCCTGAGATTATGACCTGAGCAGAAATTAAGAGTCAGATATCCAACTGAGCCACCCAGGCACCTTCAGTGAACATCTTTATAATCATTAGTTTAAATTTTCTATCAGGGATGATATTTATATCTATTTCACTTAGATCTCTGGCCCTGGCCTTGTCTTGCTTTTTCATTTACAATAAATTACTCTGTCCTCTCATTTTGTCTAAGCCTCTATGCCTCTTTTGCTGTGTTAGGAAAGTCGGTACGTTGCCTGTTCTTGAGGGTGATGGCCTTATGAAGAAGAGGTCCTGTAGCAGCATGCTGTGTCGTGTTCCCTGTTTCAGAGAGCCTAGTGCTTCAGGGAGTGTCTCCAATGTGTGCTGTATGTGTTTTGTTGTTGTGCTTGCCCACTTTATCCTTCAGACCAGTCAACTGCAGATTTCTCTTTACCTACTGTGGGCAGCATTTGGTCCCTGACCTGAATGTGGTACATTTTACCTAGGTGTGCTCTGGTCTGTGAAATGAGATCTGTCACCACTGCAACTGGAACCACAGCTACACACAGCTTCCATGTCAAGAGACACTTGTGATGTGGGCAAGGATTTGGGCCAGTCTTCTGGGGGAGGAGGACTGCAGTGCTGGGACTGAGACAAGCAAGACTGGGAAGGATGGTCCACCAGAGCCCTGGGTGGCTGTGTGTGTGAATAGGAAGTAGGATTGGGGAGGGTTGGGTGTAACCAAGTAAGGTAGAGTGTAGACACGGTGCTGTTCAAACACTTGGCCCTGTGCTTATGCTAAGGGGCAGGGGAATGAAATGTTACAGGCCAGTTCCTTTGTTCCTAGAGAGATCTCTCTGTGAACTCTGCCTCTCTGGGATGTGCTTGGGGATGAGCAAATAACCTCCCAATGGTGTGCCCTAGGCACTCTTCAGATCCCTTTTTCCACACTGTACATTCCTGCTGTTTGCCCTACCTTTTCTCCAAGTGAAGCACAATGCCTTTCAGGGTCTATCCCAGCCAAGCCCCCTGACCTTTAAAACTCTAGGCTTTAAGTCCTGCTTATTGCCAGAAGCCACAAAATTCAGTCCCTTCTCCATGACTATTGCTCCCTTCTCACCAAAATGGCCAAGATTGGTTTCTCTCCCCAGCCCTGTCTCTGCACTTCCAGCCCTCTTTGATGTAACCTCTTTTCTAACTTATTTGGAGAGTTTGTTCTGTCAGTTTTCAGAGCAACTCCTCGGGTATTCAAGATGATTTGATAGTTACCTAGTTGTATTCATGGGGTGGGGCAAGCCTGGGGTCCTCCTACTCTGCTGCCATCTTCCAACCTCTCCCTCTCTTCCCATTCTTAAACATATAGATTTTGTAAAATTATTCTATATCAGTATTCTATGTCAGTGTGGATAAACTGTAATATTCTCCAAGGCTATCCCGTTCCTTAATGTATTTATTGCCTCTGAAGGACTTTTGTTTTTAAACCTCTCAAACACAGTGTCTATTATTAAACTCCTATGATTGTTTTAAACTAAGTGAAGAAAATTAGAAAATGCATGAAAAAACTTTAAAGAGTGAAGTAATTCTTTTATGTTCAATTAGTTCCAACAAACTATGAAAATAATCTGATTATCTTTGCTCCTAAATCAACTTCTAGCTACCAGGCTAAAAATGAATTTAACAGAGACATTAAACCCCAGTGATAGTCTCTCACACTTTTTATGGCCTTGAATGCCAAATTATATTCAATTTCAGGAATGTATTTGACAGTCTGAGGAGAGAAGAAATGATTATCTTTATCATTTACAGTAATGTTAAAATTCCCTTTTTTAATTTATCTTCATCTTTCTTTCACAGACTAGATAACATTCATTTGTCTTATTCTGTTATCAAATAACTGTGGAAATCAAAGTCTCTATTAAAATTTTCATCCCAGCTAAATTCCAGTGAAATTTCTTATAATAGCAGTATAACATTAAATAAAACAATTATTTAATTAATTAAACAGCTTCAGTTGTATTTTTCAATTAACTTATATTCGCTCTACATTTTTTTGTTTTGTTTTTTGCTATAGTTTTAAATTTCATCTTTTCTGGAGAAAGAACAAATTTTCAACTCCTTTAAAAATGTATTAATTTTGCTTCCACAGATTTTTAACTTTCCAACTGATGCTGGTTTTTTTGGGTGTAATTAGACATATTTGATAAGGTTTCCATACCAGGAAGAATATATTCTTAACAGACTGAGTGACTCAAGTTTTTTTATTTTTACTTGAATAAGTAATGGAAAAAATAATTTAATATTTACTCATTTATTTGTTTTAATACAAATCAAGTTTTGTAACATTTTGTTACATTACTTCAACTCAATTGTGTTAACATTTTGCTATTTAACTAAATATTTAAATATTTGCGTAAATATCTTCTCCATCTGTAAATGTGTGTGTGTGTGTGTGTGTTTGTGTGTGTGTGTGTGTATATATATAAATAAATCTTTCCCCCAAAAAAACATAGTTTTTTCTGTATTATTTTTTTATAATTAAATTCTACCTCACTGATTTTACTTTTTATATTTAGCAACTTAAATCTTAAATGTTTTCCCAAATGAGCCACTGAATATATTTTCATAAATGGATAGATATGGGTAGAAGATTTTAACCCTTGGTCCTCATAAAAGAAATCAAACTGGACCGTATTAAAATACTAAAATTCACGATGGCATCCTCTTTGGGGGTGATTCTAGATAATTTTATCATTTCCTTTAGGTCTTTCTTATATTTACTTTTTAAATCAGGAGTTTTAATGAGGAAATTAGGGACAATGTGCTTCTATAGGTCAATTAGGTTCATTTTAAAAGTTCAGCTCAATCACCTTGGATAACACCACTGAGTTCTCAAAATCATTACTAAAGAGATAGAATAGAATAAAAAGAAAGTGGTTGGCAAATTAGAACTTTGCAGAGTAAGAGAGGCACCTAGTTTTTAAAAACTGAAATGTAATTTATGTATCCTGATTTCTATATTCACTGTTCAAATGAGATGAGTAATTTTAATTTTCTTTGCAAGAAAATTTAACTGGGTGACAGTCCATATTAAGCCTTTTGTTACAATTATGTAATTAAACTTTGCGCCTCATTGTAAAGAGTTCTAGTCATCAGCATATTGTCAGAAGGAATTTTTGTAAATTAAGAAAGATTGCTTGCAAAAACATACTAACTTTGTGAAGGGCATCTAGAAAGATAAAGAATTAGGACTTCAGGTAACTACCAGGCTGAGAAAAATTGGTAACTGACAAAGAATTGATGAAACAAATGTCTTCCTCTGTTCTCATAACGGATGTAAGAATAATTAGGGACTGACCCAGATTTGCTAATAGTAAACCTATTCAAAATACAATGGTAACAACCAACAAAAATACTGCCACTCCTATTCTTTCAGGACCTAAAAGATTCCTTTTATGACCATTCATCCGCATGCAATTCTCATTCCCTGAATTTTTCTGTCCAATCTAGATTCAGCTAAGGAAAGATTATGAAAAGCTAGGGAAGAAGGTAGGAAATACATTTAATATTAAGCATATATTTAAGTACACTTAAGTATGCTTAAGTGCCTGTCTGTTTGTGTCTCTTGCTGTCAGTTTGAGGAAATAATATTTCTTTTTTATTCTTTCTCCAAATTTTTCTTTAAATTCCAGTTAGTTAACACACAATGTAATATTAGTTTCGAGTGTAGAATTTAGTGATTCATCACTTACATACAACACCCAGTGCTCATCACAAGTGCCTTCCTTAATACCCCATCATCTATTTAACCCATCCCCATGCCCACCTCCCCTACAGTAACCCTCAGTTTTTTTCTCCATAGTTTCTTCGTTTACCTCTCTTTTTTGCCTCCTATGTTAATTTGTTTTGTTTCTTAACTTTTCACATATGAGCGAAATCATATGGTATTTGTCTCTAACTGACTTATTTCACTTAGCATAATACTCTCTAGATCCATCCACATCTTTGCAAATGGCAATATTTCATTCCTTTTTAATCCTTCCTTATATTTTTAAAAGATATTATTTATTCATTTGAGAGACAGATAGAGCACAAGCAGAGGGAGAGACAGAGGGAGAGAGAGAAGTAGACTCTCCACTGAGCTGGGAGCCCACCATGGGGTTTGATCCCAGGACCTGGAGATCATGACCTGAGCCAAAGGCAGATGCTTAACCATCTGAGCCACTCAGGCGCCCCTAATCCTTCCTTATAATAGGTGGATACAATCATCAAACCTAAACTTTGAGTGACTACTGTAAAGCATGAGATAGGACCATGTACTATCTTGTTCAGCAGCATATGCCTAGGTAGAGAGTTTCTAAAAAGTAGTTTTTCAATAAATATTATTTCATTGAGAACAACTAGTGACATGGCACAAAGAAGGCGGCTACAAAACCTGAGATAAAAAAGAAGGGTAGAAACATTTTCCAGGGACTCCTGGGTGGCTCAGTTGGTTAAGCAGCTGCCTTTGGCTCAGGTCATAATCCCAGGGTCCTGGGATTGAGTCCCACATTGGGCTCCTTGCTCCGCAGGGAGCCTGCTTCTGCCTCTGCCTGCCACTCTGCCTGCTTGTGCTCTCTCTCTCTGATAAATAAATAAATAAAATATTAAAAAAAAAAAAAAAGAATGAAAGTTAGTTAACCATGGGCCTCTGTGATTACCTGTGATTGCATCTATCATCAAGATGTTGGCTCTATAGTAAATTATATATGATTCTCACTTTGTAGTGTTGATCACCTCATTTTTAATTAATGCTTTCATTGGTTTCTTAGAGTGCTGGGTTAAACATTACTTCATAATTTGTCAATGATAATATCAGGATCATAGAGATCACAATTTATAAAAACTAGCTGTCCATGTTGGGGAAGAATACCAGTTAAACAGTGTTCCATGTATAAACCAGACTTCATTCAGTGCCTGTTATACTAGACAAATAATTGATAGAACCCCATTTAATTCTCCAGTGTATCCTGGTGTGGGTGATAAATTAGTAAGTCACGTACACATGCAGGATACATTAGCAGAGGCTATTCTTGTCTGAGTGAGTAATGGGAGAGCAAAATGTTAAAAGACAAGATCTTACTTTATGAGGATGCCTGCTGTTTCCCTAAGTAGGTGACAAATGGACCCACAAGCATGCCCACCATTTCAAAGTAAACACAGATTTTTAACCAATGAATGATGAGTTCATTTTTCCAACATACAGGGCCAAGAAATCATCTTGTTCTTTTTTTTTTTTTCTGACCTGCACTGATTCATCTGTGTCAATTAGTTACAGACAGTCCTAAAACTAGAAATAAATAAGAATAAATCTAGAGTGACTTATTTTTGTGTTTCATGTATATCTTTTGGAGAGGACCTATTACTATCCTTATATTCAAACTTACATGTTCAGTTAAGGAGCTTCTCTAATCATTTTCAGGTAGCAAATTTTGGTGTTAAAAATGTTTTCTTGATCTCTATGTTTTCTTTCCCACTGCTGGTATAATAAATTACTATAACCCTAGCAGTTTAAAACATTTGTTCTCTTATATTTCTGAAGGTTGCGAGTCCAAAATCAGTCTTACTTGGATAGAGTCAAAGTTTCAGGGGGGCTAGCAGCTTCTGCAGGCTCTCAGGGGAGAATCAATTTCCTTACATTTTTCACCTTCTGGTGGTTGCCTATATTTCTCGGTTCATGGGCAATCCCTATACTTTCAAAGAACAACATTCCAGTCTCTGTTCCCATCATCACATCACTTTCTTGGTCTCAGACTCCTTCTACAGCCCTCTGATAAGAATCTTTGTGATTACATCAGGCACATCTGGATAATCCAGGATAACATTATATCAAATCCTTGTCTTAATCACATCTTCAGAGTCTCTTTCTCCATGTAAGATAATATTGACAGGTTCTAGGGAGTAGAAGATGGCATAACTGGGGTGCCTTTATTCAGTCAACCATACTCTGCATTTCCCAAAAAGTGTTCATGAAAGCTATGCCTTCAGTTTATTTCACATCTACTTTTGATACCTCTTTTTAGGTATCTAGCCTTAGCATGTCTACAGATATTATGGCTCTAACTCCTGCCAACAAGCACTTCGGGAAGAAAGTTCGTTCTTAGAGATTCCAAATGTAATATGAATGAGATTCACATAAATAACCACACTTTTAAAAAAATAATTTCACCAATGATTTTCCTTAATTACAGGAGGCAAATTTTTAAATTGTAAAAACTTCATGATTTTTTTCTATTCATTTTTCTATTTCATTATCAATGAAGACCTATCGGCACCTGCAGATTTTCTTTTTCTTTTTTTTTAAGATTTTATTTATTTATTTGACAGAGGGGATCACAAGTAGGCAGAGAGGCAGGCAGAGAGAGAGGGGGAAGTAGGCTCCCCGCTGAGCAGAGAGCCCGATAAGGGGCTCAATCCCAGGACCCTGAGATCATGACCTGAGCCAAAGGCAGAGGCTTTAACCCACTGAGCCACCCAGGCGCCCCAGATTTTCTAAGGTATATAGTGTTTATATTTGCTTCCTTTAAATATGAACATTTCAACTATTCACAGGATTGCACTAGCTTAGATTAAGTTGTCACTTCTAAACATAAGCTGTTTTAATTTACTTTATCACCTGTTATAAAAATTCTGCTGGAAGTAGGCAAAAGAAACAATAAAATATAGGCTTGAAACTCCCTCTATTCTTGCTCTTATAAGTTGATAGTAGTATAAAATCAAATAAAATCAATTTTGTAAATATGAGAGTTTTTTAATAAATTCATCATTTAAGTTTATTCATTAGCTATTATATAGCTAGTACTAATTATTATAATCACATATAAAATATGTGAAATTACAAAATTATTACTTATTGTAAATTAGTTAACTTACATATCTACTTTGTATCTAGAAGTGACATTGACATAAAGTCTAATCTCGGAGTACTTCTATTTTTGTCCCAGAACCACTATTAAGACACCAGTATATTTTATGTACACAAAGTTCTTGACATAGAATAGAAGCTGTGTGGTAACTTTAATTTCTATTAATTCTTCAAAGATGGGAATACCTGTTGCTTTATGATTGCTTACTGCCTAGGAAGGCCATGTCAGAGGACTCAGATAATACTATGTGAGTCCAACCATAAAAAAAGTTTCTACCACTTTTTGTGACTAACAATGTAGGACAATAAAATCATTTGACAACTGGTTAAACATTAACCCTAGGAAATTTTTTTTCTTGAGTTCTTTGAAAAAATTTATTCCAAGTCAAAACACGTTGTTTGTGCTTGCTTATTTAAAATATGCTTGTGATTCAAATGATTAAAATATATTGAAGAACTAAAATAAAGAAGTAACATATGCACAGGAAAAATACTTAAAAGTTTAAAGCTACTGTGAGGACATTATTCTCTTTCAAACATTATTTTAAGCAACAGTCAACTTCCCTACCAAAAGTCTGAACAGAAGCAGGATAAATTACCCACTTAATGAAGTAGACAGAGAAAGCCATTGAGAAATTTGTCTATGAAAAAGAGAGAAGAGCAAACGAATAACAATTTCTGAGGTATAAGACATGGATCAGAAGATTATTGAAGTGGACCCTGATTATATAGTCTTCCTAAAGCTACTTCGAGCATTTCAATGACTCTTCAATTTAACCATTTTATGTTTAATAAATCTGGAATCCTGCTCCTGCTTCCCCCTCTCCTTAAAAACAAAGTAGAGAGAACTCATTCTCATATATTTCATGCTACATAACCTCCAAATTTTTTCAACTAAATGTTCAATAATATAAATAAGAAGGAAAATTCAAAAAAATTTGGGGCACCTGGGTGGCTCAGTCAGTTAAGTATCTGCCTTTGGCTCAGGTCATGATCTCAGGGTCCTGGGATCTAGTTCCTGACCAGGCTTCTGGCTCAGCAGGGAGTCTGCCTCTTCATCTCCATCTGCCTCTCCCCCAGGTCATACTTTCTCACACTCTCTCTCTCTCAAATAAATAAAATCTTTTTAAAAATTCAAACAAATTTAATCTAAGTCAGTATCTCAGAGGGAAGGATTGAGAAGCAGAGTTTGTGATCAAACAGCATATATACGTCTTTCTGAACTGAAAGTAACTAATCTGTTCCCAACAAAGGAAGAAAAAGAATAAAAAAGTAATTTGACTTAACCAACTCTATGTACCTAACTCAGTTACAGGGCCCAAATAAACTAGAAAAAAGTCTTCTCAGTTTGGAATGCTATCTTATGCTAGGGGTCTTCTAGTTTGAGACAAAAGCTTCTGTTGTTTAAGTCTGAGGTTCTTTAACTTTCATGAAGACTGTTTTTCTTTCTGGGCACAGGTTTTATTATTCTCCAACTTACACAGCCTAAACTTCCTGAGTCCAGTTTTCTCAACCACAGCAGTACAGATATTTGGAGCTGATATTTCTTTGTTGTAGGGGGCTGTCATGTGCATTGCAGGATGCTTAGCAACAAACCTGGCTGTTATTCACCAGAAACCAGGAGCAGACTCAATCTCTATTTATGACAACCACAAATGTCTCTAGACACTGACGAGTACCCCCCCAGGGGCCAAAAATTACATTTGGTTGCTCCAGGGATCTTTTGTATCTGACCTTACCTATTCTTTTCCAGAGATGTCTCTAGCTCTCACCACAATGGCACTATCCATCCATTCGCCAAATCTCAAGAAATGTCACTGAGGATTGATAAAGAATGAACAAATTGCTGTGTTTTTCTCATTGAGGTTAAAATTACAAGGTACCTTTAGCAGCTTAGAATATTTATGGGTCAGTAGGAAATAGTTTCAACTTTTCTGTCCAACTTAGGCTTTTGCAGCAGATCATAGTGTAAATATTAGATTTTTTTTCATTTTGTTTATGTGTACAAACTAATATTCTGAGTGTCCATTACATATTTAGCTTATCCAATGTCCCTTTCTTGATTTATTAAACTTTACAATTTTTTACATTTAAAAAAAGCAATATTGAGGGGTCTTTTGTGTATCATGTAATTCTTCCATCTTCACCCAATATACCTCTCCCCAAATTCCATGTCAAGTAAGCATTGACTACTCATTATTAAAAGAGAGGTCTCCTGGTGGTCAGTTTATGGGGTCTGGGCTCTTCCTATATGGAAGTATCCTTCCGAAGAGGTTCATTCCTATCTGCTACACTTGGCGTGGCTTATCTTTGCTGAAATTTTGCTGCCTTTTCTGGAAGATGCCTTTTCTGGAAGGTAGATGTCTTTTGATAAAGACATAGAGCTTAAATTTCAGCCTAATATACATGTACAGACAATGAAAAAGATATGTGAAGAACTATACTGTTATCTGGGAAACTGGATGGCAATGGTTGTTAAGAAGAAACTAAAAAAAGGAGATGACAGGTATGAGCCAGAAATGAATATTTAACATTTTCAATTGGGTGTCTATGAAAGAACTCACTGAAAGGGTAAACATTTGAGGAAATACCTAAACGGAATGGAGAACCCCACGAACCAGAAATTTGGGTCAAAATCTTCAAGATAAAGGCCCTGAGGCAGAAGAGAGCATGCCTGGTTTCTTCTAGAAACTTTGAGGGCACTGTTGCTATTTTACTGTGAGCTAGAACGAATATGATCACATTGAGCCTCTGGCTAAATGCTTACCTGATCTGGCCCCTGAAAAGTCTAATTATGTGAGCTTTCAAATTCTTGTGTGAATGTTGTGTGTGTGCGCGTGTGTGTGTGTGTGCGTGCGAGGGGGGGGAGAGCTAGAGAGAGAGAAAGATTGAAAGAGAGAGAGAGAAATATTCTGTTTAGATTTTCTGTTGTTGCAACTAAAATTTTAAAACTCTAACTCCTACCCCAAATGCAAATTGTATTCATATGGAATTCTAATTTGAGCTTTACTTCTTTCAGTGTTCGGTGTGAGTTTGCATAAGTCACGCTTGCTGAAAATTATTGTAAAAAAAAACGATTTAACTAGAGGATGGAAATAGAAAAGAGGAATAAAACAGATGGTAAAGTTAAACTAGATGAGTTTTAAATTTTGGTTTTTTGTTGGTTCCCCAGTGAAACCTTAAACTTAAAAAGATGAGATAAAGCATAAACTGCTTTCTTATATCTGCATCCCCGAACCAGTTATAAAAGAAGAGAACCAAAGGAGCTGTGTAGAAAGCTCTCATGGTATTTTCTTTGATGGTATAAAAAGCAGCAGTCAACAATTCTGTCATAACATCAGGAAATTATAAAATATTTGGATAGGCACAGACCAGAAATTTTGGCCCTAACTATGTATAATATCTATTAAAAATGAAATTAAATTTATTAGTAAATTATTGAAACTCTAAGGAAAAGAAACCCTGAATCATTGCTATGAGGCAATGTAAATAGCATTTAATTGCAGTGTCTATATTTTTAGTTTTTTGTGTGCATAATATCAATCCTATTTTTTAATTTAGTGGCTATAATTTATTCACTTTTATAAACATAAAAATGACAATAAGAACAGTTCTTCCCCTCTTTTCACCATGAGTTTGAGTTCTTAATTTTTTTCAATAATTTATTTTTGGTGGTTATTAGAAATCTGACTCTCATTTGGGAAGTAACAATTGTTTTATCGTAGGGGGCTATTTATATTATTAATATTGAGATTAATATTGACATTGTGAAAGTGCTTGATTAGAAATTCCTCATCACAATTTCAGTAAGAAAGTTCAGCATCCTTCTGCCACTTTAATTATAGAGAAAACAAGTTGAAAAAAGGGAAATTTAACTCATGATGAAGAGCATGGCTTAGAATTAATAAGATTCTGACCTACATTTTTTTTACCCCTAATATTATCCATCTTGTTGCATTTAATATAAACTTCCTAATCTTAAAAGTAATTATAGAATATGCTTTATCCTTCATAATACTTCAATTAAATGTATATTCAAAAGAAATAATTTTTTTCTGATTATAATTTTAGTCTAATTCCATTAACTGGAGTAAACCACTGTCGCTATTTTGTTAGTTTGTTGGTTTATTCCTTCTAGCCCATATTATGCATATCTGTACAATACAAATATCATCCAGACTCCACTGGCCAACACAACTCTGGTTAACCTTGGTGTTAAGTTAGATCTGGATTTTAACTCAGAGCCGCTCTGTGATTCCCTAAGCCATTCTTCCCCATGATTCTCTGTGGCTCTTTGCTTCCCGGTCCCTGTGTGTATTAACTTGTCCCTAGACTACATAGATCACAGGCCTCACATACTTCACTCTTTTCATTAGGTCAATTCAAATATATAGGGAAAATTTACATTTATTAAAAAAATGACAAAGCCCTGAGTGATTATGTGGATGGGCAAATCAGAAACTACATCACCTTGTGCCATCTAACTGGCTCCCCCCCCACCCCCTGTACTTCTTACTTCCTGGAAAAGCCTGGGCTCTTGATATATAACCTCTCATGATGTCTGAACACTCTAGGAGGTGAAACCCAATGGATAATCTCTGTCGGAGTAGTGCTGCCATATCTGTTGACCATTCCCACAACACAAGAAATACGTATTTTATTTTATTACAAGAAGATAAATACCTTATATACACACATCTAAACCCAAATTACAGTTAGAATAATATAGCCATTTTTCATAGATATTTTGATCTGAATTTTTTCTGAATATCACAATACACTTGAAAATTGGATGCATATTCTATTACAGGGACACATTATAATATTTAAGCTATTCTTGTTGCTTAATTTGATTACTTCTATTCTAAAATAAAGAAAAATATAGTGAATATTTTCTACACATGTTTAATATAATCCTGCTTTCTTACTTCAGGTATTTCTAGGTATTGAATTATTACAGATTAAAAAACTTGAGGTATGTACTCTAAATTGCCAACTGATGGTCCTATTTTCCCTCAATACATGTGAAAATACTGTTGCATTAAATACGCATACTTTTGTGTTTTAATGCAGAAGTATAAAATGGTATGTCTATATTGCCTTAAATGATACTTCATTGATTTGAACATGTTAAAAGTGTGCTTATTTTCCATTTGTATTTTTTTTAAAGATTTTATTTATTTATTTGACAGAGAGAGAGAGAGAGAGATCACAAGCAGGCAGAGAGAGAAGGGGAAGCAGTCTTCCCGCTGAGCAGAGAGTCCAATGCGGGGCTTGATCCCAGGACCCCGAGATCATGACCTGAGCCAAAGGCAGAGGCTTTAACCCACTGAGCCATCCAGGCACCCCTCCATTTGTATTTTTTATCTAAAGATTATTTATAAAAATCTACTGTTGAAATTTGTTGATTTTCTTTAAAAATGACTGACATAGTACACATATAATATTGCATGAAGTAATGAATATGCCCTATTATGACAGGGTGTTTTTTAATTTCCTGGCAAGCAATCAAGGGTCAAAGTGCTCAATTAGGACATAGAGCTGAAGGGAAAATAGTAATATTCAAGCCTTTATTCACTTACTGCCACAGTGCCATCAACAGGAACAAAGAGGCACCAGGCATTTTCCCCCCTGAGGAACAACATGAGGCAAGAGCCAGTGAATGCAACACAGACGGGGGAATCCTCTCATTACTAAGGAGCCTTGAAAAAAAGGCTCTTGACTCTTTATGGACTTGGTGGGGAGGTGGAGAAAGAAGGCTAGGGGTGGAAAAGTATTAACTCAATGTGGAGAAATGTGGCTCAGTCAAGGCCCCTTCTATAAAGAGGTCTCCCTGGAGGCACATGGGAAATGGCCCAGCTGTGGCCCTCTGCTCCCCCATGATGAAAAACGCCTCCGAATAAGGTACATGTGTTATTGAGAAGAATAAATAATCTGTAACTGTTGTGTGTGCCATTTTGTAGTCATTCAGGTAAGTGGATTGACAGTACTGTTCACATTTTGGATATCCTTACTGATTCTCTGTCAACTTATTCTACCAATTACTGAAAGGGAAGTATTCATATCTCCACTATAATTGTACTTTTACTTATTCCTCTTTTGGATTATGTCAGTTTCCGGTTCATATATTTTGAATCTCTTTTATTACATGCATAATTCAGTGTGATTAGTTGACCCACTTATACTTATGAAATAAAGTCCTTCATCTTTGATAGTTCCTGATATTGAAATCTCCTTATTAATAAAACTATACCAGTATTTATTTTGCATAATTTATATATATCTCTCTTATTATTTTACTTTCAATATGTCTCTCATTTTTAATAAAATGAGTATCTTTTAAACATTTGAGTTTTGCTTCATATACCTTTAATAATCTCTGTGTATTAACTGAAGTGTGTAATCAATTTATATTTACTGTGATCCTGGATATAGTTGAATTTAAGTGTATCATTTTGCTTGTCTTATGCCTGCTCTCTTCTTCCCTCTGAATATAAATATATTTCTTTTCTCTAAATAGGATGAGAGATAGTTCAAATCTCTTCCTAAAATATTATAGTTCATCATATAGTCTCTTTGAAATTGGTTGATATATTCAAAAGTTAATAATGCAAACATCAGAGTAGAAAAACAAATTTAAGCTAAAAATTCCAAAAATGCATTTTATATTTACATGCTAAATAATTTGAATATAATATATATTTTATTTTCTTTAATATATCACGTTGAACTTAAGTATCATGAAAAGTAATATTAATTCCCACTATTCATAACCATTACACAATCTGAACAATATATTTGTATATATACATTAAAATTAAAATTAAATTAATTGAAATATAAATTATTTCAGAACTTCAATATAGCCATAATTAGGATTATTAATCATAGGGAAAAATGTATTTTTGAAAAAATATTATAGTGTTAAAAACATTAGTAATGCACATTATCTCATCATCACCTAAATTTTAACCCAGTGAGAAGGCCAATAGCATTTCCTTCTTGCTAATATTTGACCTACTAGAAGTCATTAAACTTAAAGTAGAATTATAGAAAAATCAGATTTGGTAAAGTGATAAGTCAAGTTCCTTAAAAAAGAAATTAAAACTGGATTTAGAGTCAGTAATATATAGATAATTGCTGAGACACTAGAATAGGTGAGATTTTCCAGGGAGAAATCATGGTGGAGGAAGAGAAATTTAAAAATGAAAGTGAGAGATAAATTCCCAGAGACTATCCAAGACAAAACAGAAACCAAAACTCAAAACATAAATAGTATACTATATAAGGAATTCAAACCAAAGCAGGAAAGACATTTCAATTAGATAATCTCCTCTTAAGGAAAGGGTAAATATATCTTAAAGGAGAAAGAGATGCTAGTATTCTTTATACTGAAAGTAGATACGTATAATACTTAAAAATACAAGTTCTACAGTTGCTTGGAGTAAGTTTAAATCTAGCTTCATCCATCCTTACCAATATGTACGAATTTGGGAAAATATTAAAGGCTCAATAGACACTTAAATTTTCTGTAAAATGGAATACTATTTATGTGAAGAGCAAATGAAGTAATGACCATAAATGACTTGTTATATCCACGTTTTATAGCTGCAAAATAAATGTTATGTTTTTATCCTATATGTTCTTGTATAGCAACATTATTATATTTTAGCGTATGTTTCCAGAAGTATACACGGAATTTTGTCCATGATTAATTCCATAAATTGACTTTTCATTACTTTAAAAATATTTTGTTAAAATATTTTGTATTTAGAGAAAACAATAAAATGAATGCCATAATTCTAGTGTCATTATTTGCCAAAACAGTTTTAAGAAATAAAGCATCATAAATAATTAGAATTTCCTTCTGTACTTTCACTGATCTTTTCTCCACCTGTCTCTTTATAGAAAGCCCTTCTAGTAAAGCCAGTGTGTATATTTCCGATATATGCATTTATACTTTAGCTTTATATCAATCATAGGAAATATGGACTTCCTTGTGTTTAAAAATTTAATCATTATCAGACTATCTACCTATGTTAGTCTTCAATAAGATTTTTAAATTCAATATTATGTTTTGATATTTAAAATTATTAATACATGTGGCTATTGTTCACTTATTTTAACCACTCATTATAATCTCATGGTGTGACTCTGCCATCGTGAATTAATCCACTCTCCTTTCCATAGGCTTTAGTTTGTTTCAGATTTGGTGTGAAAATTCTTGTATATGTCTCTTTCAGTGCATGCCTTTTAATTCTTCCAAAAGACATACCTGAAAGTGGAAATGATGAGTTGTAGGACATGCCTTACTGTGTGTGGCACACCCATTGTGTACTTGTAAAGTCATTTCATAACTATCCACCAATAAAAAGCATAATGTATATCGTAACTGCCATACCAATTTTATTCTCCATCTAGTTTAAGAGCTTAAGGCATTAGTAACTATATATACACAGAGATATATTGCCAGGACTCAATTAGCTATATACTTATTTTATAATAAACACACTGCCTAGAACTCTTGTTAACGCGCTCTCAACATAATTCTTATAAGTTAAAAATCTCTATTACTAAACTTCATATAAGTCATGTTTAAATATATGTATAAAGATATAATTCTCTGGTTTGGATTAATAAAAGCATTTGAAATACAGACTGCCTGAAGCTATTGTATTTTCAAGTGCTAAATTACTCTGCCATGTATTAAATTACTTACTCTGAATCTTCCACTTATATTGAAATGCCATCCTTCATTCAGACAGTTGATGCTGAGCAGTCTACAGTGGTCAATTACTTTCTCACAGTTTTTTCCAGTAAATCCTGCCAAACAACTGTAAATACATCCGTGTAAATAAGAAAAGACAATTTAAATATTTTCACGAAAGCCTATTAACAGTCTGACAAAAATAATAATGCTTTGTTTAAATTACATACAACATATATTATTACCTGATACTTTTAATCATTAATTTTGTCTATACAGGCTTGTGTTATTAGCAAAGGAGAAAAAAAATGATCTATTTAGTGAGAATCAGAGTAAACTACATTCACTTAATAGTTTTAATATTATCTTTTGAGAATTTAACAGTAAAATCAACTTTGGCCTAACCGAATATTTAACAATAAAATACAGGTTTTGGAATAAATAAGACAATTGTTAAAATGTGAAAAAAAAGGGTGACAAGTGATATTTCTAATGCTTAGTAAAGCCATTATATACTGATGATGTGCTAAAAGGATTTAATGACACACATAAATTTGAGACATAATAAAAAGTGTTAGAGTGAACAGTAATGGTATGGTCATAGGTAGGCTACTTATAGCATTTTATTTACTGTCGTCTTTAGTTTTTTTTTTATTTTTTCCTAAATAAAGCAATCTTGTAGTATAAGTGCTTAGGAATAAGCTTTTTTGATTGTAATGGCAATGCCTGACATTAAGTTTTTGATTGCCAAGGCATCCATTTCAGACATCCATCTCAAATAAACATATTGCCAGCTGTATGACACAGCTACTAGTTACACAACGAGGTAAGAAGACAGGTCTCTCCCCCGCCATGAGTTCCCTTTCTACAAATCCCTGTGTAACTAAAAAACTGGCCACTTCTTTTCCTGCTCCCTAATTCCCACTCTTTCACTCTAAATTCACCATTAAGAATCTGAGAAACCTTAAGCACCCACTCTTGACCCCAATAAAAGCAGAACCAAGGGCCACATAGTTTCTCTTTTTCTCACTCTCCCAGCAACGTGGCTGCTGACTTGTGGGTATGCTCTTTTCTTCCCCCCTCCCCCAGGACTTGAGTAATAAACCTTGTTTTTCAAAGATCCCTGATGGTTGATGCTAGGTCATCTTGCAAGCATGAGAACCACAGAGGCCACAACATTGGCTCCTGTGGCGGAAACATATATGGAGGCTGCCACAAGTAATATCAGCCATGGTAAGTACCCCAGGCATTCTTAGCTGATAGCATCTCTATAGATAGGTTGAGACACACACAGAACAAATCTGGATTCCAGTTTACTGCAATTCATTAGCTGCATTCAATAAGGTGCTAAGAATACATGGTGTACTGTCTTCCTTTGCCCTCACTCTCATTAATCTGTGAGAAATATTCCTGTAATTAAAATCACGCTTAGTAAACTTTCTATTAAAAGTGAATGGAGCACCAAATTAAATGACAATGCGTTTCTCTAAAGTAGAACCTAGAGATTTTAAGATGAAAATAGGACTTTTTTTCTTCTTTTTTGAGAGAGAGTGAGGGAGAGTATGTGTGTGGAGGGGAGGGGGACAGTGAGAGAGAGAGAGGGAGTCTTAAGTAGGCTCCATACCCAGCACAGAGCCCAGCACAGTGCTCAATCTCATGACCCTGAGATCATCACCTGAGCCAAAATCAAGAGTCAGGCACTTAACAAACTGAGCCACCCAGGAGCCCTCAAAATACTTCTTAAGACTAAGTTGTTATAAGCTGATTTAATAACAGGCTGATTTATTAAACCAACAATAATTCTAATTATTTCAAATATAACACAGGATAATTTCATAAAAGAAGGAATCAAAGGTCATGTTGACATAGTTTAACTGAAATAATATTTGTAAAATACTTTAGTAATTCTCTTTTCCCGCTGTTCAAAACACAGCCTGGCACTTTCACCTTGTAGAATTAAACCATGCCTTCATTTATGTCAGGAATACCATCCGTTTTTTGTTGTTGTTGTTGTTTTTTTTTAGCACCTGCTATGTGCCAGCCACTAGGCTAATTGTTTTAACACTATTTTTTTATTTTCTCATTCAATCCTTATAAACTCTGTGTGATACGTATTGTTACCACTATATTGAATGAAGGAACAAACTCAGAGAAGTTAAGAGATTTGCTTTGGTTTCATCATTAATTTTAGAGCTGTTATTAAAATTAATTATGGTGTTAACTTTAAATGTATTGTATCTGCTACTCCATTAATAAAACCTGTTAGGACATATTTACCTTACTTCCCTCATTCTGAGGATCTACCTAGAAACCCAGAAATTTCTCCAAGTACCACTTTGTTGTGAAAGGAATCATTCCCACCCTTTCCTACTGGGGACAAGGAGTAGCAGGAATAAGGGAGCACCAGAATATTCTCAAATTTTGGTGAGTTGTACTTAACATGTCTCAATTCTCCTTTGAGAGGGAATGAATCAAAATATTCAAGACCAGCTAAGACATTTGTGGTATTTGGCCTTATATTGTTCTGCAGTATGGTTTCCAAACAGAAGGATCAGAGCTATAAATTAAATGAAGAACTAATATTCATTCTTTCATGAGATCAGATCAACAGGTCACTTAGTGAAGATAGGGAGCAGCAACTCTGAGAAAGAAACAAAGCAGAACTTATTAATTATGAAAAATTGTGCCAAAGTGTTAGCACTCTCACAATATACTAAGAAGGAAGCCCCAAAACACCATCTATAATACTTGGCCAGGGAGGTTTAACCCAAAGGCAGAAGAAACCCATAACGAGAAAATTTTCCTCTTAAGTTATAGGCTATCAACCCTCCATGCCTAAACTCCTCCTAATAGTTTGAAATCTAAGAGGAGCTTTTGAATCTCATATCTTAATGATATCCTAACAACTTATCCTGCAGCCAGGAAAGAAAAGGCTTGAATAGTATTCTTGCTACTTAAGAATTTAAACCAGAGAAAATGAAAACAAAGAAAAATAAATAATATGTATGGTTTGAGATATTCTATTACAAAAGTGCAAGTAAAGATGAAAGATGCTAAAGATAAGGGGAAAATACCTAAAAGAAGAGGGAAATTTCAAATAGCATCAATTGAGTTCGGCTAATATGGTGAGATAGTATATAAATAGGGAGGTGACTTAATGGCTAACAAAAATTAAAATAGAGCCAAATGAGTCAAGAAAGAAATGCTTTGAAATAAAAGTAGATAGAAATAAAATATGTTCAATATAAACAATAAAGTCTGAATTGTCACCTCACTAGCCCCAAAATGTCAAAAGTAGTGTACAATTCATATTTGAGAATCTATAGCAAAAAGTGAAAGAAAAAGAAAATATAAAAAAATGAACACTTAAAACACAGTGAATGAGAATATTTTAACAGTTTAATAAGCACAAAGACACATTTATGAACTGCTCTGTGTGAATATCAGAACATGATAGCTAATATTTGGCAATTTAAAATATTCTGTACATTTTATTATAGTTAGCTTTTCTACTCTTTCTTCATTCATAGTTCTACCTTGAAAAAATAAACTATATTAGCCTACTTATACATTCCCTATAACATTACAATGTTAAGCAAAACTGATTTTTTTAAAAAAGTTTTTTTAGGACATGTACAGTACCCAATAATTTTATTTTAAATGAAGACTTAGTACAAAATTACACTGACTACATTTCATATCAAAAGAAAAGTACTACAATTAATAAGGCCAGAGTCATTTATTTAAAAAGATCATGAGATAGATATTTTTCTGGAATGTGTAATTAAGAAATCAAGAGAAAGAACACAAATACGCAAAAATAAAAATGCAAAAGGGAATATGAGGACAAATGGAAGCTAACAACACTAGATATTCCCCAATGCAAATATGCTAAAATGTTTGTCAAAATATAGATTGCCAAAATTGAATGAAAATAAGAATAGCTCAATAGAACAAAATATTTGATGAAACTAACTAAAAGATGCTGGCCTTATTTATTTATATGGATGAAGAATTCCAATTCCTATGAAAGAGATGATTCTCATGATACTTAAGTCTTGAATCTTAGAAAATGTATGCTAGTTATCAGAATTTGGATGCAAAAGCCTCAAAATGTACAATAAAAATAGTTACCACCAAACTCATATTTGAAAATTAAAATAAATATGTTGTATCCATTGACACCAAATTCTATTTCTAGGAATTTATCCTGAAGAAATAATCAGATGTAATAAACATACATTTATATCCATATTTCCTTCATGATGTTCCAAATGAAGTGCCTACAGAAAGGATACAATTGCTAATGTAAAAGGTCATTCTAGTCTACCACCCTAGTCTATTACCACTGTTCCCATACTTCCAATAATCCAAGGACGTTATAAACAAGAGGCCAATTCCCATCCAAATTGTCCATTCTTCTTCAGAAACCTTGGTCATCAAAAGTTTCATGTTAATGAATCTGATTTTCACTGTATATTTTAAAAAATATATTTTATTTAACTAACTTAGCACCAATTTAGTTCTTGTTCACACATAAAGTGTAGATTTTACGCTATCCTATTACTCTTGTATTGAGAAGAAACATACTGTTCTCAGGCAACTGCAAGCGGTTCTCCATGACTACAGCTCAACGTAAATAATGAGAGTAACAAGAGATGAGAGGAGAAAGAGATAATGAAAGAATTTGTACGAGTTACCAATATTCAGAAGTATCAAAAACTTATGAGTGAATACCAGGAGACTGGACGTAAGGAATGGGAATAAAGGAAAATAAACAACTAACAAAGTATAAAAGATGAAAGAGTCCTTATATGAATCAATGGTTATATGTTATTAAACTAAAGACTATGATTAACCTAAATCACTTCAACTGAAGTTCAAAAAAAAAAAAAGCGAGATTGAGATGCTTCAGAGAGACAAAGAGTTGTCGGGTAAACCTTTAGATCTGAAATTAAGATGAAGCCTCATCTGCTTACCTTCAAAAATGCTTGTTCCCTCCTATTATCTGCCATCCACTGGTATATTTTGGATCACATAAAACCATGGTACTGCTCATGCCTCTACTTCTCCTTACCCTGTGATCATTTCATAACCTCAAATTCTCTAGGGCCTGAACTGCAGCACTAACCTTTCATGCTGGCTCTACTTCAACAGCTGCCACTCTTCCCAGAACACTGTGTCAACTTTACTGCCCATACCTTCACTTCTGTTCTACCCTAACCATGACAAACTTTATACTGTGCATGCCAATACCACTGTGAACCCAGGCTGCTTCTCAGCTTTCCACTGCCCATGGCTTTGCTGACTTCACTGATAACCTCTATTATTCAAACTTTTCTGATAAAGTAGCTAAGGAACTGTTCTACCTTCTTGGAGAGCCATGCATTTAGAAGATTCTAACAACAGAGATCTGCATACTTAGGTCATTTTGGTTTACGTATAGCTCTTTACAATCAGGAGATCCATGGATGAATTCGGGTTCTGGTACTTATTTCTACCCTTGAGATAAATTCTCCTTTTTGGAGAGAAATACTCTTTCAGGGTTTCACAGATCCTTTCCTCTTTTTTTTTTTTTTTCCTTTTTCCTTCCTTCCTCCCTTCCTCCCTCCCTCCCTTCCTCCCTCCCTCCTTTCCTTCCTTCCTCCCTCCCTTCTTTCCTTCCTTCCTTCCTTCTTCCCCTCTTCTGCTCTTCATAGTTCAGAAAATCTCTCCCCCCACCAAAAAAAAAAAAAAAAAAGAAAGAAAGAAAAGGCTCCAAAACATTTACATTTCGTTAATGGTAACCTTCTATTTCTTTGATGTATAGACAATCACATAATCTTTACTATTTTTGGGGGGGTCAACAAAGATTAATTGTTTCATCAATCTGGATACATAATTTTCCCTGTGGAATCCCATATTTCTTCCTCATGATGTCTACTTTCCTTTCCACTAACAAATCTTGGGGTTTTGCTCACATAATTTATTTCTTTTAGCTCTAGACCTTAAATACAATTTCCTCAATGGATGTCCCATCTGCTTCAGGAGCTCTATTTTAGCACCTATTTTATATTACATATGTACTTTGATATTCTATCATTATCTATTTATGTTCACCTATGTGAGTATATGAACATGTATGTGCACACATGCAGTACACACATATATGCACATTTTAATCTTCATTTTTAATCCATATTCCCTTCTTGAAATTTTTATTCTAGTCCATTTTATATTTAGAAAGAATATTTTCCAGTTATCTTCTTAAAATAGATCACCTGGATGATAGGTTTTCTGATTGCATAAATATAAATATTTCTCTCACCACCCAATATATAGTAGTCATGTGTAAGATTTGGAGGAGGCAATATTTTCTCTTGGTAGTCTATAGATGCTTTCTAAAGCTATAAATGTTATACCGCTGTCCTGAAGCGACTGGTGTTGAAAATAAACAATGTGATGCCATGCTGATTACTTTTCCTTTGTAGGTAAATTGTTTCTCCCTGCCTTAAAGCTTGATAGATATTTCACTATGTGTTTTTTATCATCAATCTAGCTTGGATAGAGTGTTTTTAATACTCAGACTCAGCCCTTGCTCCGGCTCAGAGAAATATTCTACAACTTGATTAATTATCGCTTCTCCTCCATATGTTCTTTTTACTCCTTCTAGAGCTGCTATCATTCACACATTAGATCTCCTTGATCTATTCTCCAAGATACTCAACTTTCTTCATCATGATTCATTAACTAATTCAACCATTAAGCTCTTCGATAAATAATCCTTGAGCTCCTACTGTAGGTAGTTATTTTCTAGCCACGGTGCATATTCAGTGAATAAGTTTTGTTTTGTTTTGTTTTTCGTTTTTCCCTCATGAGGTTCATCTTTTAGTGGTAGAGGACAGGAAATAAAGACTTAGATATAGAATATTTCAAGAGAAATTCAGGTTACAATGTATGGCAAGCACAGGTGGTTGCTGTTTTCTCAAAGTTTGCATCAGGGAGAACTTCATGAGCAATTACTATTTCATTAGACCAGGATAAATTTAAGGTGAGGTCAAGTATGTAGATGAAGATAAAAGCAGATATCCATGTATTTACTCTTTTCTTTACTTTAAAATACTTCTTCCATAAAGCATTCTAGATTTCCATAATTTGGATTACCACTTTCCTTCCAATTTCCCACCCATGTTGTTAATTTAATACTATGTTTTTTTAGTTGCGGTCTTGATATGTATGTGTATCTATGTGCTCTTCTCTGGAATCTTTTCACTTATTTTGACTACAGTTATCTAATTTTCATCACCTCTCTCTTCTCCAGAGATTCTAATCTCCTCAAGTTGTGATTGTTTTATTTTAACTCATGATCCTCTCCTAAGTCTCTGGCCTTTCTTGCATCCAGTATTTTATTTTGCTAATTTAGTGTCTTAAGTGCGTTATCCTTCAGTGAATGGAAGGAAAAATTGGGGCAAGAAAGTTGAAGCAGCTAGAGCATCAGTCTTCTCCTTAGGGTCAGGGATCTTGCCTCTCTCTTCCTTAGTATCATTGAGCAAACTCTCACTGAGAGCCTGGGTCCTTAAACTCAGAACTTAGTTGACTCTATGGCAAAGGAGAACATGAACACTTAAGTAGGTTGATTTTGACCTAGTCAAAGTGTTTATTCTGATGAAGTAGCTGCTATATTCTGGTTATTGTTCTGTTGTCCCTCTGCTAATTTACAAATGCTTCCTAGGTCACAAAGAAAGAGAATCTGCATAAGTTGCTTCTGTTGAGATAGTCAGGGAAGCTAAGACCTAACTCATTTTAGCTGCTCAAGGTATCTAGCAATCATTTTGGTAAAAGAAGTCAGCTGTTTTAAGTATGGGGCGACGGGAAAGAAATGACGTTCAGATCACCATGTTCTTGGAATATCCAATGTATAATTAAATTTTTGTATAAAACTACTGTTTTTTTTAAAGATTTTATTTATTTATTTGACAAAGAGAGAGAGAGAGATCACAAGTAGGCAGAGAGGCAGGCAGAGAGAGAGGAGGAAGCAGGCTCCCTGCTGAGCAGAGAGCCTGATGCGGGGCTCGATGATCCCAAGACCCTGAGATCATGACCTGAGCTGAAGGCAGAGGCTTTAACCCACTGAGCCACCCAGGTGCCCCAAACTACTGTTTTATAGTAAATATTAAAGTAGTAAGAAACAGTAAATATTTTTTATAAAGCTGGAGGGTAAGAGGGATGTAAATAACTGTGATGAAATGTTTAAGGTGTTATTTTTAGTGGTAAAAAGGTAGATAATATATAGAAGAACAGAGGATCTGAATTAGATACCTGGAAGGAAAAAAAAAGAAAGATAATGGAAATAAAATATGTTAGTGGAAAAACTTGGAGAAAATAAAACACACTTTTATCTTCTCCTTTTCTTTTTCCTCCCAAAATAATTTCCTATAAGTGCTTGAAATGTCTCTCCATTATTGGGTTGCATTTTGTCAATTAAGCCAATATTTATTGGACAACTAGCTTTACTCTATTTCTTGGACAGAGTATCCCAAACTTTGTTCAATGACCTATGGAATACATTCTAATGGTTTTAATGAGAAGTGGTAGGCTCTTTTGGGGACAAAGCCTTGAATAAAACAGAGTAATAACAGCAAATTTCACCACCAGCATTTTGACAAATAATTCATGTAATGAAGAAATACTAGCATTTACTACATATATTTATTTTTAAAGTGTAGAGAATTCACAAAATAAAATGAAAATCAATGAACCTAAATAATTAGCAAGTTTTTAAAGTATATTTTTCAAAATATCAAGGAAAACATAAACTTAATAAAATTAAAAATGAAATGTGCAATGATATTATAAATAATTGGCAGGAAAGTTATTAAATAAATGTATTGAAACAATGAAGTAACCACTCCATAAAACAACAAAAATGAAAATAGAAAATTAAATATTATATGATTTTTTTTAAAGAGCTAGCTTCAAAAATAGTGTGTCAACAGTGTCACTCCTGGATTGGGAGCATCTTCTTGATTAAAGTTTTCTAGCTGCTGAAATGGCTCTTTCAAACTCTAGACTATTCTAGTAAATGGAAGGAGATAGTTATAAAGTAACTCCAAATAATTTTCTCTCACTCTGTTATCTTGAAATACTCCTATCACTTGTTTGAAGACTTGGATGAGGTTTTGCTCCATTTTTTTTCTGGGTCTGTACCATTGGACTACAAGTGAGTTATAATTTTTGTCACAAAGAAAGCATTGTGGTTCACTCTTATCTTCTTTGGCTTCATAATCTATAGATGGAAATTCTAATGCAAAGTTACTTGTATCAGTTTTAACACTGTCATGTACCTCTTCCACTTCTTGGAAAAAACCGTTTGAGATAGATAGACTTATTCTTACAATAAAAGCTTTGCAATACCACTATATGCTTGCTTACTGTGACTTGTTAGGGCATAGACAAATGTCTAACTTATATACTCATTTTATCAATTTATCTTTTTGTTTAAACTGAGTGATTGAGTCATTGTCTGGATCTCAAAACATATATGATTCATATTTCACAGTTCTTTAAGCCTTAAAACAATGTTATTAGACAAAAATAGCTGTATTTTCTAATGAAAATTAGAAGGATATATTAATTTATAATTTACAATATTATGGTTTATTGTTTATAAAAACACTGTAAGTTAAAGTAGAGAGTAATTGAGAAAAACTATTTTCAGAATATTTATCAAGACTGACAGGAAAGAAATTTTGAGGAGACATTTGAGCAAAACACTCAATGATGTGAAGCTAACATAGTTTCCAGGGAAAATGTCCTTTAAATAGGAGACCAACAAATACAGAAGCTTGAAGAAGGAGATGCTTAAGGTATTCCAGGAACTCCTCAAAGACCAAAATGCCAGGAATTGAGTAATGAAAAGGAATATAGTAGAGAGATAGGCAGAAGTAGTTTATGGCTAGTCCTATAAACATTTTAAATTGTACTTTATTTAAATGTTATGGAAACCCATTGAATGGTAGTGTCAGGGTAGTAACATATGTACAAAAAAAGTACAGTCTCTTGTGTGGAAGAGATTATAAGGAAGCAAACTATCTCAAACTTACTTTAACTGTAGTTTTACCATCCAACTCTGTCTTCTAATTTTTCAGCCAAAAATTATACAGCCATTATATTTACTTTTTTTCTCTTTAACTCAGTCCAGTATAAGGGGATATCCATTGATTCCATCTTAAAAATGCATCCATAATTCAGCCACTTCTTATCATGTCCTCTCCTATCCTGGTTCAAATTACTATCTTCTCCTATCTAGATGACTGCATTAGTTCCTAATAGATCTCTTTACATCTCTCTATGTCATTACAGTTCAACACAAGAAAGTGCCATTTTATTTATTTTTTCTTTTCCTTATTTATTTATTTATTTATTTATTTATTTATTTACACATAATGTAATATTTTCCCCAGGGTACATGTCTGTGAATCATCAGGCTTACACATCTCACAACACTCACCATAGCACATACCCTCCCCAATGTCCATAACCCAGCTACCCTATCCCTAGGGCCCCTAAACCCAGCCACCCTCAGTTTGTTTCATGAGTTTAGGAGTCTCTTTATGGTTTGTCTCCTTCCTCATCCCATCTTGTTTCATTTCCCTCCCCCACCCCCCACGACCCACCGCCCTGCCCCTCAAATTCTTCATATCAGAGAGATCATATGATAATTGTAAGAAAGTGCCATTTTAAAAGATAGGGAAGATAATGTTCTTCATTTGCCAGCAAAACTGTAACACTATTTTAGTTGAGTAAAATTCTAAGACTTAGAGTGGCATGCATGGTCTGCAACTGTCCCTCTCTCTGGTTTTTTCTACATTTTCACTCCTTTCCACTGCTTTCTCCAGACCAGTTACACTGGTCTCATTAGAGTGATCGCAGTAGGCCAGGGATTGTGCATGGGGTACTTCCTCTGTCACAGACATTTTTCCTCCTGAGAGTTGCGTGTTCTTTCTGTTTTCTTAGTGAGGCTTTCATTCGATGTCCTACATATACTTAAATGAAGTCAAAACAAGGAGGTCAATTGGGAGGCTATCAAACTGTTCCAGATGAGAATTTTTGCTGGCTTGAACAAGAGTGTTGACTTCATAATGATAAAATGTTCATATCCATGAAATGTATTTATGAGAGAACTTAAAAGGTCTGCTGATGATGGACAAGAAGTGGGCCGAGAAAGAGACAAAGAAATCAAAGATCAGTCTAAAGAACACCGACAGAAAAGAAGGTTTATCCAGGGATTGAAAATCAACCCATTAATTTGGAATATATTAAATGTGAGATGCCACATTAGACATGTATGAAAGAAAGCAGACCCAGGTTCACCTAATGGGATAGAGAGTTAAACAGGTTTTGTGTTTTTAGATCAATAGAACATAGAAAAAGAGAAGAAAGGAGTTTAAGAATGGATATATGGCTATACTTTGTAAAAAGTAAAATGAAGACCAAGGCCAAGGGTGTTGGGAAGAGGAGAGAGAGTGCAGTCAAATAATTAGAGGTGCCTACCGGTTGTATGAAAAAAAATTACATAATTTTGGTGTTAAAGTAATGAGTTAACTTGAAATACATGAATTGGTGATCAGACAGTAGAAACTTAAATCAAGATGTTGTAGGATATACAATTACAGGTCAGGATAAATTATAACATATGACCATGGAAAATTTGCCAAGATCAGGAGGAAGAGGATGTCATTGCAAAATAGTTGTCAAAGAATTTAAGTAACCAAGGTGGGTGGATTTACAAGATGGTTATCAAAGACATCAGGGAAGATGACAGTAGTGGTAGAGAAAAGGACAGCAAGCCAGAAGCTAAAGCCTTTAGTAGGAGATGGGCGGGAACTGAGAGAGAGAAGATACTTGAAAAGGAGACTGGGGAGGAAGGAACAAAGAGTTAGAGAATAGTAGAGATGATGTCCTATGCTAAAAATAGTTGGGATTTTCAGAAGGAGGAAGAAAAATGGTCTGGATATAATAACAAGGGCAAAGCTTTCTATACACTTCCTTACCAGTGATACACAGGTTGTGGAAAAAGGAACAGTAGCCACCTAAGGGGATTATAGATCCTCAGGTTTCAGTTAGAAAAAGAAATATACAAAAGAGATTGTGTGGTAATGGAGAATTTGCTGCTAACAGGAGATCCAGAAGGCATAGCAAAGGAATATTGGGTATTAAGAAGTGTTGGATGTTGTGCAGAGCATTATGGGGCTAAGATTCATTTGATCAAGTATGCCATGGAAAACTTAGAGGTTACACAATGTTGAGTCAATCTTTATGCACAGAGTTCTGCACTAACTTCTGTCATAATGTTCCATTATTTATTATTTACAGGGAAATTAATAAGTCCAGGACTAATGAGATGAATGTCATACCGATGTGAACATATTTCCAAAATGAAGCACTTAGGGGATCAGATTTGAGGATGACTTAGTCAATTATAATTTCCCTGAAAATATAAAATCATATTAACAGTAGCAGGCTACTCTTGATGGGAAAATGTCAATAATTTCCTAGATATTTTCCATTGTAATATAGTTTATAACCAGTATCTGAAATGATAAAACTATGAACTTTAACAAACTTTTTTCTATGCTAAATTTCAGAATGATTTATTCAAAAGAGGAATTTAGCCTTATAAATATGGCTATTGATTTCAAGCAAAGAAAAATGCAGCAGCTAGCTTTTGATGTAATTAACTCCAAGAAATTGAAGTTTCCTGTTAGTGGAGAGTTACTGAGTGACCAAGTGGAGGCTCTCCATTAATTAACAAATTCTGATTCAAATGTGTGATTGCTATTTTAAAATGCATCTTTCAGACTTAATGTGAAAATGTAACTTTATTATATGTTGAAAGGAAATATGTTGACCTATGCAGTTCTGTGTATACAATGTTCTATTTCAAAGTTACATTGCATGCTTAATTAGGTTTGCTTGTGACACAAACTGAAAACCCTAATTCTACCCATGCCTGACATGGTGAGACATCACGCAGACTAATGGAATGCTGAAACTGACTTGAGAAAAAAAAGTATGTTAATACATTGAATTGACACTTAAGCAGGGCAAACAGGCTCTAATTGCAACTCAGTCAGTAGGAAAAAGGGAAATTAAAAAAGAAATAAGCTGTGAGAATAAAACAGAGCATCATTATCCCATGAAATATCTTAGAATTTGGGTAGAAAAAATAAAATTTAGAAAGCAAAAATATGCATATCATAAAATTTCTGATTTTTAAAGATATAGTATTTATATATATTCTTCCAATATCTATTTTATGGTGTCTTTTACAAAGATTACTCTCAATAAATATGTATTAAACAATTGATTCCAAAGTAGAAAAAATTGTTGTAAGAGAAATACTCTAGCTGGTTTAATTAACATTTATTTCCTGATTAAGTTTTCCTCATTTCATTCTAGTTGTTCAGAATGTGATTATCTTTACATATAGAAAATATTAGTCATTGCATTCAGCAAATATCAGAATAGATAAGTGTGTCTTCCTACTCGTGTGTGTGTGTGTGTGTGTGTGTGTGTGTGCGGGTGGGTGTGGGTGTGTGTGATGGCAATATTAGGAGTGTGGTTCATGATAGTCTTCAAAGCCTTTATGTGGTCTTATGTTAAAAATGCTTCCCAAACTAGTGTATGGGGAGGATTCAGAATCCTGGGTGTCAGGTCACAATGCCCTTCCCTCACTACCTCTACACCTCCATCAGATAGGATGATGATTCCCTCCATCAGGGATCCTAGAAAGCCTCACTGGATATGTGGTCTGACATGTCTGAGACATTTCTACTCACAAATGGAATGGGGTTCACAGAGACCTGCCACTTTAGCACTGCCTTTGGAGGAGCTTGCAACGGCTGTCCCCTGAGCTCTGTGAGCTCTGAGAAGACCTCACACCTCCAACTTAATGCCAAAGCTCACAGTCACCCTACCGTGATCTATGTTTGAGGCCATAATGGTTAACTGCTTGTCACCATTTACCCCAGACACTACAAGAAACCAGAGCCTCTCAGGTCCTTCCTCACCATTTGGATCCTTTCTCCCAATCTTTTCTGTACACATTTTCCATTTTGACTGTAATCTTTTCAGTGGTGGCTACTCTTTCTCCCTCACCCCTCATATTTCAGGGGCTAGATCAAGTAGGTGTCCTTTTTCCTCACTGTGTCTTCAAAAGGATCACTGTCACATCCTTCTTAAAAATCTCAATTATTTGAGGATGATGCCATTAAACCATGCTACTCATTTCTTTTCCTGTTGCTTTCATAGTTGACCCACCTGGGCATTTCCTCTAATTCTTTAATGTCTAACACGTAGCTTATTATATCTTTTTGTAATATAATCCTAGTCTTACTTGGTTATTTCAATATCTGCTGAGTATTTTAATCCACTTAAAATCCTAGCTTTTTGGAGGAGGATACTGAGGAATATCTCAATATTCATCCTAACTTTACAACCAATTCCCACTCTAGTATTCCATATACTACCATCATGCATAATTCTATTCCTTTCATAATCTTAAATTCCTTAATATTAATTTCAGGTATTTCATATTCTACCCACAGCCTCATTTCTCTTTCCAGCTCACTCCCTCTAGTCCTTTTTTCTCCCCAACAATTCTCCATTCCTCATAATCCACTGGCCCTACCAACACTTCAATGTCTCTTATCCCCTATCATGTCATCACTTTAATAATTGCCTAAGTTATATTACACAGTCCATTTCCATACTCACTTCTTGCATACACCCTCAAATCATTTGCCCCATTTCCCTCCATTATTGGTGCCCAGTCAAAATTCAACCCTAGTTTAATTCAACACTCAGGCTATTTTATGTGGGCATACAATAACAACATGTGGTTTGAGGATGTTACACTTGAGTGTAAATTCATCTTCACTAATTCTTCACTTCAATTAGGATCTCTATTGATATGTATCAATAATGTTATTATATTTCCCTCCTACTCCTCTATATAACTATTTCACACCTTCTTATCTCACCTTGCTTCCTACCTCACTTGAGGAATTAATCAGAGGACAGTTTCCAAATGATTACACACCACATATTCAAAGCACCTCTGTAAGTACAAATATTCTGCTTTGCCTGCTATTACATTTGATGTAACATACACACCATCCTATCAAAGCCAACTCCTTTGCTTGTGTACTATATAACCCATCCTATCTTGCCTAATATTTTAAAATTACCTACTTGAACTTTCTTAAGCTGCCACTCTATTACTTATATCGCTGCTACTCTTTACAGATAGAGCCCAATTCTTTCATTCTATTCACTTGTAAACTGAGTCTAATAAATATTTTTCCCCTTTCTCCTTCTCCTTCTTTTGCTTTGTTGGCCCATATAGGGAATGAATTTTTTGTTTTATAATAGTAGCTTCTTTGCTGTTCTCACTGCTTCTTCCCTTGGGATCACACATTCAGTTGTCTAGTCTACAAAAGTGAGTCAGTGATTCTTTAAAACAGTATCTACCTACTAAAATATAAGTTTATTAAGAGGAGAATATTTTGCTTGTTTTTCTTTTCTTTTTTCTACTGCAGTAGAAGAGTTTCTATTGCCGTAGGAAAGCTTATGGAACAGCAGGCACTCAATAAATAGTTATTAAATTAGTGAATGAATGAGACATTTCATCTCACATCCAGAGGTAAGACCTTCCATCATACTCAGTGAAATCCAAAATATTTATTATAAGCAAATTAAATAATGAATTAAATAGCTTTTTTTAGAAAGTGTTCTATATGTTACATTGTAAAGGGTTCCAGAGATACAGAAATGATAAAAACACAGTTATTCTCTTGAATATGATACAGGAGAATAGACTTTTTTTTTTTTAGATTTCATTTATTTATTTATTTATTTGAGAGACCAGGGGCTCGACCCCAGGACCCTGAGACTATGACGTGAGCCAAAGGCAGACACTTACCCAACTGAGACACCCAGGTGCCCCGAAAATAGACTTTCACAGTAATCCAAAATTATAGTCTATGAAATAGTCAACTATATTGTAGAAATATATATTTTTTTTAGTAGATAATAATTAGGTAAAAAATAGAACTATGAATAGTACAAGAGTTAACTATTTAAAATCTGTGACTGAATGGAATTTGGTTTACATAGATTTTGACTTTTTTAAATCCTTTCAGTCCTACACTTATTGGTATTTTTTTGGCTGTATCCCCTTGCTAGATTTCCTCATGTGGCAAGATGGCTTCCTATAGCTCAGCTACGTGCTTTAAGAAAATTTGTCGATGTCACTATAGAGACTGACTGTTTTACATTCCTTTAAAATCTCCAGGAGGACGTTCAGTTTCATCCAAGTGCAGACTTTCTGCCAAATGGTTATTGAAATTATCAAAGGGCAAAAAAAGTGTCAAACTTACTTTAAAACAATTCATTCCCTGTGGCTAATAAAAAAGGGCGGGAGAAGAGCGGGAGACAATTCTTTGGCTTCTGTTCTCCCATTTCTGTGTCAAGTCCTGGTGCTGGAAATGGGTAAAGTTTTCCATACCGTAACATTCACTATGAATGACCTTATTGTCTAGACAGTGCTGACTCTAGAGGTTAGGCCTCTCTTCTGGTCATATACCAGAGTAGCTTCTGGGTCCTTGCATATTTGAGAGCCAAGAAATTTGAAACTCATGTGCCTTGTCTTGTTATCACACTGTAATTATATTAAGAGTCACTTCTGCCTCCTAAAGGATAGATAAGGATCTCCCTCTCAGGAGCCCACAGGTATGTAGACATCCAATCTATCTTAATCTCTGAGATCTCATCCCCTTTTCACTCCCTCCAAAGACACTTCTCTCTCCTGTTTCCCTAAGCATAATCCTCTCTATTGTTTTATAATTTGCAATTTATTATTTTAATCTCTTGTACATTGCTTTGAGTACTGGACAGTCTCCTCCAAGATGCTTTCTTTTCATCCTTGTCCATCCTATACTGTATTTCATAATGGTGACCTGTGACTTCTTCTTTATTTTTTTTTTATTTTGTTATGTTAGTCACCATACAATACATCGTTAGTTTTTGATGTAGTGTTCCAAGATTCATTGTTTACGTATAACACCCAGTGCTCCAAGCAATATGTGCCCTCCTTAATACCCATCACCAGGCTCACCCATCCACTCACCTACTTCCCTTTAAAACCCTGTTTGTTTTTCGGAGTCCACAGTCTCTCTTGGTTTGTCTCCCCTTCTGATTCCTCCCCCCCCCACATCCCTTCACTTTTCCTTGACTTCTATCTGGGTCCTACTACTGCGCTGCACTATCAGCAGGTCAGAGGTGAGAGAATAAGGTCAGGTATTTATTTCCTCTACTCCCTCACTGCTAGGTTGTAGGTTGGCAGTAACTGTGTTTATCTATATAAGTTCATAATTCATGTCAGAATGTTCTACACTACAGCTACACTTCTCTCTCACTTCTACTAACTGCAATCTTAGCTTTGCCTTTCAACAGCATGGAAAGGAAACAGCATTCCACTCAGGATTATTAATCAAACATTGTTGGTTTCCCATTGCCTTTCTCAAATCCTTCAGTTTTTTCATTTAGTATTTCTAGATTACTCTGAGTGAACCATCCCTTTTTTGGGCAGAACCATAGCTGATTTCAAGTATTCAGAGAAACTCTTCAAGCATTCTTCTAAATAATTTCTTCCATTTTCTGCCATCACTGTATCCCACAATCTATACTTTATTTTAAAAATTTTAGCCAAGGGGCATCTGGGTGACTCAGTCATTTAAGCTTCTGCCGTCAGCTCAGGTCATGATCCCATGGTCCTGAGATCACCCGCATCAGTGTCCTTCCTGAGCAGGGAGTCTGCTTCTCTCTCTCCCTTTGCACCTCCCCCTCCACTTGTGCTCTGTCTCTCACTTTCTCTCAAACAAATAAATAATATCTTAAAAAAAATTTTAGCCCCCCAAAATAAATAAATAATAATAATTTCAGCCAAAGTATTAACACCTCAGTCAAAAAGTCCTCAGTAATGTCAGAATATTACCAAAATTAAGTTCTACCTATCTGATGACACCAAGACATCAATTACTCATTTTCCTTTCTCTACCAAATTCTACTTGCATTTCACTTGCTCCCGCAGTACCATTTATGATGGTTCACTATTGTTACTTATTGCTCTTAAAAATAACATTTTTTTATGCTAAGTTTATAGACACCTAAAGGTTTTGATAGTCTAGGTGTTAAGGGAAATGCTGATTTATAAACACAGGTAAAAATTAACTCTCACACTGTGTTGCTGTGGTCACTTAGGTACCAAATAAATTCTCATAACTACTGGTTTACTCTCTTTCTCAAGGAAGTAATTTTGTTTCAGTTCCTCTCTCATCTAATCATAGGAATTTAGATCCAGTCCATATGTTTAAATAGAAAAACTGATACCATCATCAGTATTCTGTTCTTTTCACTTCATTTTACCTCTTCTCAACCCCACTTTTTTTTTCTCCCAAATTTAGAATATAAGAGCAAAAGCTTGGGTTGAAGTGTATGGATGTAGGAGGGAAAGAAGTATAGGAGGATTTCTGCATCAATGCTATTTTGAGCTCAGCTCATCTTAACCAGTGACTCTTAAGTATGGTCTCCAGATCAGCAGCATCAGCATCACTTGAGAATTTGTTAGAAATGCACATTTGCAATCCCTACCCCAGGTTTATTGAATTGGAACTCTAGGGGTGGGAAATAGCTATTTGTGTTTTAAACAGACCTTCAGGAGATTCTAAAACAGCTAAAGTTCATTGCAGCCAAAGTGTGAGAATCATTGATCTAGAAAAAAACATACTTTCTAAGACAGCAAAACACAGATAAATTGTTATTTTTTTTTAAGGTATTTAAGTTGAAGGGCTTTCATTTTTCTCTTTATTTTCAGTCATGCTCTTAATTTCCTTTGGGACAAGAAAACAAGACACCAAGACTAATTTTTTTGGAGTCATTTTTTCAACTTCATGCTTAATTTATATTGATTATGTCTCTATCACTTCATTTGAGTCAGAGCTGGAAATGATTTTGACTGTCAGTGATGAGTTTAGGGGGTGGGAATCTGGGTGCTGGAGATTCTGCTCTTGTGTTCCACATCTGTGGAATAAATGATACTCATTGATTTCTGAGGCTTAGGTTTTCACTCATCATTCGAATTGGACTTTGTTATTTCTGCCTTGTTGAGGCAGTTCTGTGTTTACTCTCTTTTCACTTTCCTTATATTTTACCTCCTGTTAATCGGTGGTCTAATTTAACCAGAGGAGGTGACCATGTTTTTAATTAAGTAGATTGGAGATGAGCCCAATGTTTGCCAAGTTCTTAAAGAATGTGGTCATTTCAACAATCAGAACACATATAGTGGGGTTCACATTAATTTCATGAGTAAGTTTACTTCAAAGTTGTTACACTAGCTTATCTATGTGACATATTTCATCCATCCTAGAGAAACCTAACTGGAATTTTTAAACATCCATCCTGTGTAGTACATGCTTAACAAAGCATTCTAGATTGAACTCCATCATTTCAAAATTAAATCTATTAATTAATAACAGAACAATCAACAGAGAGTTGGCAATAATGCATCTGGTTATCTAGTTTTCCTGTTGATAATGAAATTTAAAACAAAGCCTCTAGACAATCAAAATAATGCTAAAAATAAGGGCCAATAAAATCATCATACTTAATAAAAATAAGATAAATAATATATATGTGAATATATATTTACATATTTACATAATGCTATCTATATTTTTAAATGTTGATCACTTTTCTATGTATATTTACAAATATATTTGCACTATAAGGCTCAGAACTAGAAATTATCAATTAAAAAGTCAGTATTTTTAAAAGGATAGCATTTGAATTTATTGATAAATTAAAATAAGATTGAACGCATAAACAAATTTGCCTGGACTGGTTAGAACTTCCAAGATTTTGTTATAATGAAGAAGTTTCTCTTCATTTTCTTTTGAAAATGTCACATTTTAAAAGCTTCGTATATTTTTAAACTTAGAAATTAAGTTCCTTTCGAAACTGATGAAAATACTGCCCTTGGTACATCTGTGATGTGTATGCATATTCTGTTTCTTTTCAGTATATATAAGGCTTTCCTGTACCACAGCTAATAATTTTCTGCTCTTATGAATATTCTAACATTTTGAGGCTGTATATGGCCCTTCAGTAATGCCCAACAGAACCTACTTTAAGCAGCCAGATAAAAGTCAAGCAAGTGTGAAGAGTACAAATTGTATTTCCTAATGGTGTGAGAAACTATCTATAAAGCTATTTGAAATGGACTAAAATTATAGGCCCAGATAACTAGGTCACTTCTGTCATTTACAAATGGGTAGCTTTTAGCAAATTCTTATTTAAATAAAGTAATATTTCCTAAAATCCTGCCTAAAGACTCTAAAAAACTGTCAGCCGAGGTCTGCAAATTGAAGGAAAAAATGGTTTACTCTATACTTTCAAAATATAATAATAACATTGTCTGTGTATAGTAGACATACTTACATTTATCTTTTTTATAGACCTTTAATTATTATTCAGTTATCCTAAATATCTCCATTATAAAACAAAATATGCTTTACAACTCTGTCCAAATTATGCCTGAGAATTTCTTAGTTTTTTTTAAAACAACTCATAAAAGCACATTAAAATTTTTCTACTTCAACTTGAAGTAGAATATTAGATGCCATTAAATAAAGTTGAAGCTTAAAACAGAGCATTTTTTTATTTTTGTCCACATGACTTTAAAACTCACGTATTTTTGTTTAAAAATAGGAAAGTAATTAAGCATACCTGCAATGATAATCCTTCTCATATTTCGGACATGCAGTATTATTCTTGCAAGGAAATGACTCACGTGGTATTTGAAGTTGTTTCTTACAAAGCTTGCCTGTAAATATTGGTGAACAGATGTACATAGTACCCTAAAAAAGATCAGAAAGTATTTTTTACAAAAGTTTTTGGATATGTCAAAGATAATAAAAGGATTCTTACCTGTAGAAGGATGGAAGCTATTTTTATAAGCATGTAGAAATTATCTGTACAACAATGTGAAAGAATCTATTTTCCAAATGTCACAACAATGTCTCCCATCTCACACACTTTTCCTACCACCTGAATTCAACACTCCTCTAATTGAGAATTAAGAAGTATCCTTCCCTCCACCTTGACGCAGGCTGTGACTATGGAGAAAGTGATGCTCTGTGATTTTCAAATCTCTGCTTAAAAGGCCATACAATGTCTGTCTAATTATCTTGGGATGCTTGCCCTTGGAACCCACCCACAATGCTGTGAGGAAGCCCAGACCTTACAGAGAAGTTATATTTTGGTTCTGGATTGATAGTTCCAGTTGAGGACCCAGCTGATAGCCAATATCAACCACAAGACATGTGAGTTAGGAAGACTTTAAGATACTGACATGAATTAATAATACAAATTCAAAAATGAATCTTACTAAGATAAAAAGATAGTAAGTAGTGGAAACTTTTACATTATTTCCAAATCTTATTTGTGTAAATGTTAAATTCAATGTTAAAATATAAAAGTATCAAATAACTAACAAAATTAAAAATAACTAAAAATGAAATGTTTACAAAATTACATTGTTCACAAGGGAGAATTTCAGTGGAAGAGCACAAAATGAAACTGAAGTTTGTTTGTAATTGGGGTTTGTATTTAAAATAGGAAAACATGAAAATTAACAAATGAAGTATCTTTTCTGATATTTCTGATTTTGAAATTTATGTTATGAAAATTTTAATTATATTTATACTTTTCAGATAGTTTGGTAATGGTAAATATATATAAATCACTCTCTTAGATTCAGACTTACATTTCGAATATTAATGCAGTCTACATCATTCTGACATGGCATTGATGAACATTCATAGACATCAGTTTCACAGTTTTCATCAAAAAATCCTTCTGGGCATTCACAAATGCAAGCAGAGCTTTTATTTTGGCAAATTTCCCCTTTCCAACAAGACTGAGAAATATAACATTCCACTGACTCCTCACAGGATGCACCTTAAAAGATCACACACATAAAGAAAATATGAACATAAAATGTGGCAAAACTCATTATAGAGAAAGTCTTCAGAATTCATTAAAAAGAAGATTTAGCATGGCATAATTTATGTATTATAAAATTTACCCATTGCAAGTCTATAATTCCATAACTTTTGCAAATGTGTAGAGATATTTGACCATCAGCACTATTTAGTTTTAGAATATTTCCATTACCCAAAGAAGAGCTCTTTTATTGTCACTCTTTGTTCCCAACTTCAGCTCCAGGCACCCATTAATTTTTCTGTCTCTATAGATTTGCTTTCTTTGTGTATTATATCATTTATTTTCTTAATATTGAGCAGCAAGTGGTTTTTGCATATTCTGAATACAGTTTTATCATGAAATATGCGACCACAAATACTTTGTCCTTTTCTTGCCTTGCCTTTTCTTTTCATGTTCTTACTTAGTGACTTTTTGATAGGCAAGTTTTGATTTATGTCCAAATTATACATATTTTTTAGTTTCATTAAATATAACTTGTAATGTTTTCTTTAACAGATCATGCTTTTGGTGTCACATAAGAACTCTTTGCCTAGCCAAAAAGCATAAAAATTTTCTCTTATGTTTTATCAGAAGTTTATGATTTTAGTTCTTAGATTTAGACCTCTGATTGATTTGAGTTTTTTCATTTTTTGTGTTTTATTTTAATATGGTGTGAGACAATAATGAGTTATTTCATATATATTTTTATTTTTAATTAATTAATGTTGAAATACAATTGCCCCAGTAATTTTTTTAGAGATTGCCCTTTGTCCATTTAATTGCTTTTTTCACTACTGTGGCAATCAACTGGTCGTAAACATAACAGTTTCCTTATGATTCTCAGTTCTGTCCCACTGGCTTATATACTTATCCATATGCAGTAACACACTGCCTAGATAAATGGAGCTTGATAGCAAGTTTTGAAATTAGGCAGTCATCCAATTTTTTCTTTTTTTTTGTTGTAGTTGTTTTTTGCTTTTGCACTTTCACATAAAATTTTGTATGAGTTTGTCAATTTCTACACAAAAGCCTGGTGGAAAACCGATAAATATTTTAATGAATCAATAGATAAAATTGGGAAGAATTGCCATATTAACAATATGAAGTTCCAATCAATGAATATGAACTATCTCTGCATTTGTTTAGGCTTTCTTCCATCTCTTCCAGCAAAGTTGTGGAGTTTTCAGTTAAAGTCTTGCATTTAATTAATTAAATTTATAATGAAGCATTTATTCTTTTGATATTATTATAAAGGAAATATCTTCTTATTTTGATTTTGTAAATTTTGTTGCTAGTACATAGAAATGCAATTAACTTTAGTATGTTATCTTGTATTCTGCAAACTTTATAAATTCATTCTTCTGGTAGTCTTTTTTTTTTTTTTTTTGATTCCTTAGGATTTTCTACATATGAGATACTGTCACATGTTAATAAAGATAGTTTTATTTCTTTCTTTTCAACCTGTATGTTCTTTCATCTCTCCATCAAACAGTCTGGAACATCCTATACAATGTTAACTACAAATGGTGAAAGTGGATATCACTTTTGTTTTCATTCTAAAAGAAAAATTTGTCAGCCTGACATTATCAGTATGATGTTAATTGGACAATTGTCATAAATATTTTTTATCATGTTGAGAGAGCTTTGTTCACTAATTTGAGTTTTTATAATAAATGTGTGTTGCATTTTTTCAAATGGTTTTTCTATCTACTAAGAGTACTGTATGTTTTTTTTTGTTTGTTTGTTTGTTTGTTTTTAGTAATATAGTATTAAATTTATTCATCTCTCAGATGTTAAACCAATCTTGCCTTCCTGGGAAAAAACTGCATTTTTTCAGAGCACAAAAATAGTTTTATATGTTACTAGATTGGATTACTCTTATTTTGTTGAGGATATTCAATTTATATTCATAAGAGATATTAGTTTTTAGTTTTCTTGTCTTGTGCTGTCTTTGCCTGGTTTTAGTATGACAATAATACCAGCATCATAAAATGAGTTAAAAAGTATTCTTTTTACTTCTTTTCTCCTTTTCTTTGTGCAAAGTTTGTAAGGACTCCTACTAATCCCTTCCTTATTTGCTAGGTCTATATAGGTTTTCTATTTCTTCTTGAGACAGTTTTAGTAATTTGTGTCTTTCTAAAATTTTTCTATTTAGTTTAAGTCATCTAATTTGTTTTTATAACGGTGTTCACAGTATTTCCTTATAATCCATTTATTTTGAATGGTCAGTAATAATGTCCCCACTTTAAACATTGGTTTTATTGATTTGTACCTCCCCTTACTTTTTCGCAGTTACTCCAACTGAGGATATATTCATCCTGTTTTTCTCAAATATTATGGTTTGTTTTCATTGATTTTTCTCACAAGTTTTAGTGATTTTTCCATTAATCATTTCCTTTCTTTTTGTGTTTGTGGACCAGTTTATGTTCTTCTTCTATTTATTTAAGGTAGAAGCTGAGAATATTGATTTGAGACCTTTTTTCTTCATTTTTAAAGATTTTATTTATTTATTTGAGAGAGAGACACAGAGAAAGAGAAAGAGAGAGAACAAGCAGGGGGAGAGGGAGAGGGAGAGGGAGAAGCAGGTTCCCCACTGAGCAGGGAGCCCAATGTGGGGCTCGATCTCAGGACCCTGAGATCATGACCTGAGTTGAAGGCAGACACTTAAACACTGAGACACCCAGGCACCCCCAAGACTTTTTCTTTTTTAATGTAGGAATTTAGAACTATGAATTTCCCTATAATGATAGTTTTAGCTATATTTAGTAAATTTTGATATGAGTGTGTAGGTGTGTATAATTTCTTCTTTGAGTAGTTTATTTTAAAAGTTTGTTTAATTTCCAAATATTTTGAGATTTCCCTGAAGTTTCTGCTGTTGATCTCTAATTTAATTCTCTTAAGATTTGTAAGCATATATTGCCTGAATTTTATTCCTCCCTTCCTCCCTTTAGTTGTTTTAATGAATACAAATCAAAGGGTTAATTTTAAAAATACATATTTACAATGTTGTGCAACCATCACCACAATATAATTCCAAAATATTTCAATCACCTCAACAAGAATCCCCCTGATTATTGGTAATTATCAGCTGCCCTTTCCCCAGTGTCTTTGGATCCACTGATCTCATTTTTGTCTCTATGGATTTGCCTGTTCTGGACTGAATTTTAAGTCTTTCAGATTTATTGAAACTTATTTTACGGCTATGTTCATTTGTTTATATATTGGCTACCAATAGCAAAGTTGAGCAAGTGCATGTTTGGTACTTGATGCAATGTTAGAGTGAGTGCCTCCTTAAAGTCTTTGCCCTGGACAAGTTACTTGCCTCCCTTTTGTCCCCACACTGATAAAATCATGTGAATAAAATTAATAAAGTAATGGATGCTATTAAGGCCTAGGAGTTGCACTGTACCTTTGGAAGACCTGGATCACTAGGTGTTTCACTGCAGAGTTGAGAAAATTTTGTGATATTGTATTCAATCTGTTGTCATAAGGCACATCATAGTGGCAATAAAAAGTAACTACAGTAGTGGCCTGACAATTTTTGCCGTATCTGCTAATTCTTAGATTTCAAAAAGAAATTACTTTTTTATTCTTGTTGGCCTGAACAGAGCTTTGGGCAATTCACACATGTTAGAGCTGAATGGGAAAGTATCTGACTTACTGTTAAAATTTGCCCAGGTAGCCTCCCGAAATTATCTACAGAAAATTTTTAAAAGTGTTTGTTTTCCAGGTTCATAAACCTTGTCAACCAATTCACTATATATTCCAAAGCTAACAAGCATGTAACATGTTCATTAGAAAAAAAAAAAAAACCTTTATATCAAGCCCATTCATTATTATGTGAACAAGAACATCAAGAAACATTTAGGTAATGAAAAATTAAATTACTTAGCAACAGTGTACAAGACAAAAAAAAAAAAATCCACTTAGATGATTGCTGTTAATTCATTTGAAGTTTGGATTGTGAGTTAATTCTAAAATATAAGAGCCTAAAGGTAGTATAAAATGTTGAGTGACCACACCATTGACATTATTATATTAAAATAAAGCAACTTCTAATTTCAGGAAATCAGTACATGAATAATTATTTTGATCACACAAAGAAATGAATGTGTATTTCTCAATGTTGTTATATATTAACATCATATTATCCTATTCAATAATTAAATATAGGGAAAGACATTTAATTATATTTAAGACATAAATGTTAGCATCATGGTAGGAAATTTTACACATGATATTGCCTTATCTGTATGTAATGCCTGGCATTTCTATAGCACATACATCCATATTTTTTTTTTATAAATTCCTTAAGACAAATCTGGGATATATAAAAAGCCATAATTATCCAGTGTATATTTTAATTTTCTTCCAAGTTAAACTAATTTTTCTAGAGGTTAAGCAACTTGCCACATGTCACATAATTGGTTAATTAATGACAAATTAGTAATAAAATTTTGTGCATTCCACCTAATCCCATTATAATTCTATGCTATTTCGCCACACTAGATTAGTTCTGTAAAAAAAAAAAAAAGGTAGACGACTCAAATATCAATTTATTTTTAGCATTAATCCAATATTACAACTCTAGGGTACAACATTATGTTGTCCAACATTATATGTGGAATATAAAAAAAGACACAAAAATAATTATTTACTTGGCTTCTTCTACAAACAAAATTACATAGTCTAAATATGAGTCTTTTGTCATGTATGCATTTTGCAAGTCTGTTGCTTATCTTTTTCCTTTTAATGGGGAATTTCTAGATAAAAAAATTTTTTTTTATGACTTCCAGGTTATTTGTTTATGTATTTATTATTTTTTCATGGATTGTGCTTTGGCATCACATCTAAGAACTCTCCTTTAGTTACTATGTTCCTAATGTTTTCTGCTATAAAACAGTTGTCAAAACAACTAGAGTTATTTTTGTTAATAATGTCATAGTATATAGTATATGGTATATAGTATATGACATAGTATATGACATAGCATGTAAAAAGTATAAAGTTAAGAATATAAGGAGATATATTGCATTGGTGATTAAGAAATATAAAGAATAAGTTATGTGTGATTGTGTTGGTGGTGGTGTTCTTTAATGGAAAGTGGTTTCTTCTAAGACATTAAAATTGCAGACCAAACTGTGATTTCCTAAACACTAATCAAATTGTACTTAAGAAGTTTCACATGTACTATTATTCAAAAGAGAATGGCAAGATTCAGGGAAATGTACTCTTTCTTGTGATCTGATATACTGCCCTTCATGGATGTTTTGTGCAAAATAGATCATGAGGAAGAGAGATGATTTCTCAGAAAAGAATGGATTTTGGAAACATCATTCATCATAGATTAGTACTGGAAAAAAAAAGGGAAGATTCACAAGGATGAAAAGAGGCTCTTCTCTTGGCCTGAGGAACTTGAGGCCTGGATTCTAATAAAGGAGACATATTTGGCACACTTGTTGAACAGAGATGTAGGTGGTTCCCTAAGACTAGGTCCTGACCTCAGGGCTAACCAGGTATTTGTATGAGTTAGTCTAAATGTTGTCCATGAAGTGAATTCTGAGGTCAACTCATCTAGTGTCTAAGTATACCTTTCCTGACTTAACTTCTCTTTATTAACCTCTCAGTAATGCCATATTATGCATGTGATGGTGTGGATTTAGCATTGCTATGGATAACTAAAAAGAATTTTTGCACATACTTGGTCCAAAGTGGCATGGGATAGTGGCAAAGAATCACAGTGGCCAGTAGTGCTCAACCAATCAACCAAATAGTGAAGAAGGACTCAGCAACCTGGTAGCTGATACCTCACTAATGACAGATTGATTTTTGGAACACTGGCAGAGACAGTAAAGCTTATCAATTCTTCCAAAGGCTATCTGAACTTCTTATCCACCCATATATGTTCTAGACAATGTGATCTCTTTAGAAATTCCACGTGTCTAGCCCAAGACAAAGCCTTTAAGCATTAATATACTTCCTTCCATCACTCACCTTCTTGCACCGGCCACCTGGAGGTCACATGTTCTAGTTGGTATATCTAAAATATTCCATCAGACTGAATGACTGACTTGCTACTTGGAAAAGGTCTACTCTGCAGAGGCACCAGATATTCAATAGCCTCCGTGCGAATAATTAAAAAAAAAAAAAACTAGTTTAAGGTGTATTAGTTAATTCAACATAACCCAGCCTAATACGACCATTACAAAATATTTTACCAAATTGGGTTCTGCTATAGCAAGAACTTAAAATTTATGGCATAGGCTTAATGAGTGGTGAGCAGTGAGGAAAGGCTGAAAATATAATAATCCACATTATAAAGTATCACCTGATGTAACATGAGAGAAACATGAATGCATGCTTATTCAATAGGTATAGCAGAAGAGGTTGAAAAAAGAAAAAAAAGAAAAATTAGTAGAATGTTTCAGTTGTTATTTACTGGTTCTGGTAAGAAAGACATATAAAGCAGATGTACTAGGGACTATTTGCAAACACAAATACGAGAATGGATTTATGCAAAATATTAGGTGCCAATATTAGGAATGAAAATTAAGAATGGCTATTTATGGGTATGGATTAGTGTGGCCTAGAATATACGGGTTCTGTTTCTATTTTTTCATTTTATTAAAGTGTTTGTATAAGTTACCATGTGAAAATAAACCACTTTATATCAAAATGTGGGGCATTAAAAAAAAAACTGTTCAGTGTAAAAACAATTACTGGAGGGTAAATGCAAAGGTAGGCAATACCATTTCCATCTTAGACTTATTAAAATGCTAAGGCACATGTTCATCATAAGCTGATGATGAATTTGAATAGAATGCTACATTTTGTTTTGTTATGTTTTATATGAGCAGCCAAATAAAGCACAAATAAACCATGCAAAAATTTTAAGGAACTATGATATATATCTAAAAAAAATAGCCTACTTAGTAGGAACAACTCAGCAATCTGAATTTAATTCAAATATAAACTACATTCAGGTAGGAAATTTTGTCTGTTAACTGACTTCACAAGCAAATAGAATAGTCCTTATTTTTTTTTTTTTTAGAATAGTCCTTGTTTTTGTTCAGTTTAGAATTTCTCCTCTATGTATTAGTAAATGCGGACTCTTGTGTAGGATTTCATTTTTCTGATCATAAGGGAGGTTCACGATGGACAGCTAGGTGGATATATTGACACCTGATTTTCCTAGGATGAGATCACCTCATATATTCTGGCGGCCTTAATTCCACAAAACTCTGATTAGCATTACCATTGACGATGCTTACTTTAGGGTTTTCTTTTGTCAGAATGCTCACTTCTGAGAGCTATTCCTTGGTTCCTTTTTAAAATCTTTCTTTTTCTCCTCTAAGTCCTCCTTGCATAGAATTAGCTTATGCCTTTATTTTCTCTGATTTTCTTTATAGATTTCTTGTCCACACTAAGATCTTTTCTGAAATAGTTATCCCAACTGTTCCTACTGGTGTTTTTAAATTAATTTTCCTAAAGATTGCCTAGTGACCCATTCTTACAAGTTTGACTCTGAGCTTGGAATATCTCCAAGATTTCAAATTAGGCAGAGCTGTTCTTTCCACTGCCAAAGTATGCTAGAGTGAAATGTTTCAAGCCGTGTTTTTTTCCATCTTGGCTTTTTAATCTGATACAATCACCTCGCAATTTTCCAGAATTCCTGAAGAAAACAGTCTGATAATCGTTTCCATTTTATTCCCCAGCAATGCCATGGTTGTTCATTTTAAGGGAATGTTTAATGGAAAGGAATATATATATATATATATATATATATATTAGACTTCTAAATTAATCAAACTTTTCTTATCTAAACATGCTCTTCCCCACAAATATGAAGTAGGTAAAACAATAATCTGATTCAGTAATTTAGATTAATGTTGTGTTTACCAATACTTACATTGTATTAAGTAATCTAGTAATATGCAAAACAAATTTTGACCTCATGAAGTCATGAATTTACATAGAAATAGAATAGGTGTAAAAGACAAGGAAATGATTATATAGTATGTTTAATGGTGATAAATATTATGGAGAAAAAAGGAGGCAGTGTGTTTGAAACAAGGAGTTCTGGAGGGTATGATCATTTTGTATAGAGTGGTCAAGGAAAGCCTCAATGATAAGGGGAATAATAGACCTGTAGAGAGAGAGATATGAGTCTGATGGTTATTTTGCAAAAGAGTAATTTGAACACAACTCCCCTCACCTTGATATATTTTTCATTTTTTAAGTACATACCACCTTCTAAAATAATATATACCATAAGGATTTGTTATATTTATGATTTATTGCCTTCATCCAGATATAATTTCCACTCACATAGGTAATATTGTCTGTTTTGTTAACTGACATTTCATAAGCAAATACAATGCTGTTGCCCCACAACAAACTTTCCATAAGTACTTGTTGAATGAATGCATGAGTGAATAAATGGACAAAGAACACTTCAGCAGACACAAACAGCAAGTGTAAAAACTTTGAGTTGAGGTTATTCTTATGGTGTTCAAAAGCAGAAAGAAAGCTAGAAGACTGAGTCAACAAGAGGATGCAAAAGGAGATAAATTCAGAGAAGGAATGTCAGAAGGAGGGTGGTCTGAGCTATTTTAGAAACCTAGGCTTTTGTACCTTTTATTTTAAATTTTATGGAAACACAATGGAGCATTCGGGGCCGAGGTTTGGCATAATCTCACATTTTTAAAAGATCTTAAAAGTAGATTATATATGGCAAGAAGGAAAACAGAGAGACTGGGTTTTAGACTACTGTAATATTCTAGACATGGAATTATGGAAGTTGGATTAAGATGCTAATGAAGAAAACAATGAGAAAGATCACACTCTAAATATATGTTGGAGATAAATAATGCTAGATTTGCTGGTGGATTTAAAAGAGAAAGAAAAGATAGGGATAACGCAATGTTTTTTTCATGTGAACAACCAGAAAGTGAGGTAGGTTGGTTGTTGGTTGGTTGGTTGATTGTTTGCTTGTTTGTTTTTTTCCCTGAGATAAGAAAATGGGATTTGGGAGAAGAAAGTAGAGTTTAGTTTTAAACATGTTGATTTTGAGATCTCTATTACACATATGAGTGAAGCTATCTTATGGACAGTTAATCACAACGATCTGGAGTTTAGGAGTGAAGCCTAAACTGAAGATTTAAGTTGAAATTCTCTAGCATATAAATAGTATTTAAATCCAAAACACTGGATGTGATTTCTGAGGAAATAAATGTGGATAGAGAAGAGAGCTTTAAAGTTTAATTCTTGGTGCATGTCAATATACAGTAGGAATTGTAGACATAAAGAAGTATCTGAAAAAGGATTAAGAAGAAATAACCAAGGAGTAAGGAAGCAGGAGATAAGAGTGTGGTACACAAGAAGTTGAGTGAAGAAATATGTCAAAAATACAAAGTATGTCAAATTCTGCTAATAGCTAAAATAAGATGAATTATTAAACTGAATTAATTAGTAATTCGGTTTAGCAATGGGGTTTTAAACAGCCATTGGTAATGATGTTTCTGTGGAGTAGTGAGCAAAAACATTTACTTGCATGGGTTTGAGAGAGAATGAGAAGGATGTATAAAACCCTTGGTTATTCAAAGTTTAGTAATCTCTGATCTGGTTGCATCGGCATTTCACCTGAAATCCCTTTATAAATGCAGAATACCAGACTCCACTGAAGGAATACCTGGTTTTACCAAAATTCCCAAATGATTAATATCTAAAATAAAATTTATGAAGCACTATTCTGAATATCTCTTTTAAGTTTTATTTTATGAAGAACAGTGATATGAAGTAGCAATTACGGAGGTCTTTGGAGTCTGTCAAAGCAAGTTTGTGAAAAGATGGGTTGAACTGTTTTGGGAGGGAAGATTGATAATAGAGAAAAGAAAGAGGATGGTTTCTGGACTAATGTATTTGAGTAGTGTAGAGAGACACATGGGATCCTATCCACAGGTAGAGGGATTAGTTGCAGGTAGAAGGCACCATTGTATGAAGGGAGACTGAGTTAGATAGGTAAAGAATTAAGTTGATGGGGTGTGCAGGTAGAGCCTGAAAATCTTTTTCTGATTGCTTCTAATTTTTATAGAAATGTGAAAGAAAGACCTCGATGGAGTATAATCAATGAAGTGGAAGGTTGAGGAGAAAAGATAGGTATGGTAGGTTGTCAAGAATATTGAGAGAATGCACTATTAAACAAAAAATCTAGGTATCAATAATTATCATTTTTATTTTATTTTTTTAAGATATTTATTTATTTATTTGACAGAAAGAGACAGCGAGAGAGGGAATACAAGCAGCGGGAGTGGGAGAGGGAGAAGCGGGCTTCCTGCAGAGCAGGGAGACCAATGTGGGCTCGATCCCAGGACCCCGGGATCATGACCCCAGCCAAAGGCAGACACTTGATGACTGAGCCACCCAGGTGCCCCAATAATTATCATTTTTATATCAAAAAATAAATAAAAGCATAAATAAAAAGCATAAATAAAGGCATAAATAAAAGCATAAATAATGCTAGATTTGCTGATGGATTTAAAAGAGAAAGAAAAGATAGGGATAATCATAACCATACACACATAACCATAAACATAACCATACACACATAACCCAAATACTTTAAACTAAAATACTTAAGCAGAAATTCTATTAAATCAGCTAAGTAACTTTCATTTTAATGGAAATCATAATGGGGCTTTTAGAAAACAAACTAATTCTGCTATCCTAACAACGTGCATGTATCCGTAAAAAAAAAATCACAATAAATGGAAGATCATCTCATTTTATTATGATTTCAATAAGTCCCTTTGTTCAATCCTCTAGTGAAGTGTCAAAAATTTCCAAAGCAATTCTGTATAAAATAATGCAGGGCAGTTGGACATTTTATTCATGTAAATTTATTTCAGCCTACTTTCATGTAAGAATGAAGCCATCGTACTTGAAGGATAGGCCACACAAAAGCATCACCCAATGGAAGAATAATTTGCCTTTCATTCCTATGGGAAGAGAAAGAAATGGTTGCTAGGAGTACTTTGCAAGGACTAGAAAAGTGAAATAAGCAGCAAACACAAGAAAATGAGCTAACTTGTTGACCCATGTTTGATTATAGTTTTAAGATTTTGTCAAGATGAATAAGTGATTCAAAATAAGAATATTTAATGTAAATACTTAACACTTATTTATGCTAAAAGTAATTGTATAAAAGGTTTATAATTAGGTATTTCAGGTAAATAAGAAAGGATTTTTAAATTATTTTATGCACACTTTAACAAACACCATTTAAGTAGTCTTATTCTTATGTTATTCAGTTTCAGTCATGCATGGTGTGAGATTTTAAGTTAAAAATATTAACTTTGTTAAGTTCCTAATGTGTGGCTCTCACTACTCTGCTCTTCCACTCAAATTAGTAGGATTGAGCCTAAAACCTATTACAAAGAGATGAATATCTAGTATTTTCCTTCACAGCAAAGATCTGTATTTTTTTTTTTCTAAAGAGCCAGAGAGTAATTATTTTAGACCTTGTGGGCCTTAGGGTCTTGAACTCTGCTATTGTATCATGAAAGCAGCTGTAGACTATATGTAAATATATGAGAATGACTATTTTACTTTTATTTTTTGAAGCACCTTATTAGTATTAACCTAAGCAATTTTGTGAGATAGACACTCATTAACCCATTGTTACAAAACAAATGTCTGTGTCTCCCCCGAATTCTTACGTTGAAACCCTATCCCTGATGTGATTGTATTAGGAGGTAGGGCCTTTGGGAAGTAATTAAAATTTAGGATTAGATGAGGTCATAAGGCTAGAACCATCATGAATGGGAGTAAGGTCCTTATAAAAGTCAGGAGGAAGCTGCTTTTCCTCTCTGCTCTCAGTCATGTGAGGATGTAATGAGAAGTTAGCAGTCTGCATCCCGGAAGATGGCCTTCACTGGAACCTGACCATGGTAACACCCTGATCCTGGACTTCCAGCCTCCAGAACTGTGAGAAATGAATTTCTGTTGTTTGTTGCCATCCAATCTATGGTATTTTTGTGATAGCAGCCCACGTTGACTAAAATGTCCATTGTGGGTGAGATAATTAGGCACATGAAAGATACAGTTCAAGGCGTGCATTATCCTTACATTATTAATAAGAAACTTCAAAGAATGAAAGAAACACAAAATGTAAGACTGTATTTAGAGAAGTACCTAAAGACATATAAATCATTCATAGAACAATAAAAAACACACATAGAAGCAAACAGGTGTGGCTCCTAAAATAAATCCATTCACATCCTCAAACTCTGAGCAACAGAAGGCTGAAATCAAGAAGGTTCCTAGAACACTGAGCTAGAGTATGGGACAGGAATGGTGAAATCCAAATTAGACTCTAGGCATGCATTGAAAAAAGGGTCATAGATCACATATCCCACTGTACAATTTTAGGTTGGAATACATGAAACTAAGTACTATTCACCTTCCAAAGTTTTCATTTAATAAATGAAAGTTTTTCTAATAGAGAAACTGCATTTCCAATTAGAAAACTTCTTTTGAGCAACAGTAACAATTTATATTAAAAGAAATGGAAAGATGATCAGCTATCGATACTAAAAGTACCTGTCTTAAGGTTACAATTACTAAATCTCCAATTAGGTGAGTAAAGCCTCTATAAATTTAATTTCATTTTCATGTTTAATCAAGGCCTTAAAGATTTGAACAAGGATCTGCCTAATCTCTGGCCAAAAGTACTTCTTATCTAGTATCAGACAAACAGATGTTTCTTAGTGAATTTGAAAAAAAAAAATTCTTAAGACACACATGAAAAGAGTCAGTATTTCAAAGGAAGAGTTGCAAAATAGGGAACCCATCCTTCTCTGAAGCAGAGATACTGCTAGAAGGAAAATAGGGTAGAGATGTACAATTCATGGATTAATAAAATGCGAGATGTGTTTTAAGAAAATAGTGTCAATCTTCTGAAAATTATTATCAAGGATATTAAAATGTAATAATATAGCTAAGAATTCTATGCTAGTAAAAACTGAAATATGAAAAGCATATACCAAAATTAACACAAATAAGAATGGACTCGTTCATACATCAATAATATAAAATATAACTTATAAAGAAAATAATAAGAAAAAAAAAAGAAAATAATCACAGAACTATCCTCCAAAAGGACTCTGAGCCTGAATTTTCTGAATCTTCAAAGTCTGTGAAACTTATAAAATTTCATGCATTATATTCTAGAACAGCCCTATTCAACAGAAATAAAATGTGTCACATGAATTTTGAGATTTTCTAGTAATGACCTTAAAAAATAAAGGAAGCAAGTAGAATTAATTTTAAATATACATTTAATTTACTCCAATAGATCTCAAATAAAATTATATTAACATCAATATAAAACATTAATAATGTTGTATTTTACTTTATTCATACTAAATTTTTGAGTGAGAAAGTGGGTATTTTTCATTTACAGCACTTCTCAATTTGAAAGCCAAATTCCAAGTGCTTGAAGCCATAAGTGGCTAGTAGCTCTGTACTGAATAGTAAATTTCTAGAGCAAAGGAAAAAAAGTAAATCTTCCAATCTTGTCTCAAAAAGCTATTCTAAGCTTGATAGCAAATACCTTACTAAACATAACAAGAATGGAAGAATATTAAATGAAATATGAGTAATTAAGTTTCAGTGATATTGAAAAGTAGTAATAAACACATCAAGTTACGTCCATTCTCATTGGAAATCTATGAATATAATCTCATATCAATAGAAGTAGCCTACAGATCTGAAGAATAATGAAATTCAATAGTTCTAAGAATGGTCATTTCAATACATTTTGCTGAATTAACTATATATCCATACCAAATCAACAACAAAAGACTCCTAACTCTCACCTCATCTTACAAAAATAGTCATCAATCCAGTTAGGTTGTATATTTAAATGTGACAGGTAAGACAATAAAAATTATAGAAAAGTATGATTTCTGAGACATGAAGGAAATCATCAAAATTTCATGAAAAATAAGGACATCTATTTATTCAAAAACTACATTTAAAGAGTGAAAACCAAGTAAGAGAAGGTGACAAAATGTTTTTAACACCTGTAACTAGCAAAGACATGGCATATTAGGAGCTCCTAACAAATCAATAAAAAATATGTCAATAATATATCATGTATATGTGTATGATATAAATGTATATATTTTGCACAAACACTATATATACATATACATATGTATATGTGTTATATGTATATATACATGTGTACACACGTGTATATGTATGTATATGTATGCATATGTGTATGTATAATACATGTGTATGTGTATGTATATACATGTGTATATGTATGCATATATACATATACAGGCATACATAAACACATAAGAATATATGTATATATATGTGTGTGTGTGTATATATATGTATAAAGCCAGTCAATAGGAAAAAAAAAAGATAAAAGACTTAAATAGACTTTCACAAAAGAAGATATCAAATGTCCATTAAAAATGAAAAGTATTCAATATTATTAGTAAACATAGAATACAAATTAAACCAAAATAAATGCTGCTACATTCTTGCCAGAGTGTATAAAAATTGATGACACACAGAGTGATGTGTGCATGTAGAGAAAAGAGAAGTTTCATATACTGCAGATAGGACTGTAAGTTAGCACAACCCCTTTAGAAACAATGAGTTGTTATTTATTAACATTTAACAGATACATACATACACCATGACCAGAAAGTCCACCAGAAACCATAACTAGAAAGTATATATATTTAATATGTATGCATACATACATGCATACATATTAATTCTCAGTTTTTGGTACCAAATGCATTTTGGTACCAAATATATTTTTAATATATAATATTAAATAAGTGATGTCAGCTTCTTGTGCTTGAAAAATGTTATGTTTTCTATATTTAATAAAAAGTCTGTTTTATATTTCATCAAATCCATCTGTTTTTATTAATCAAGACACAAGTACTTTTTTTAGAGGAGAAGTTTCAGGGACAACTATCTTAAGTTTATAAATGCTTCAGTATTTTGTTTCACATGCCTATACATGCATGTATGTATGCATATATATATCTCATGTGTGTGTGTGTGTATCCTTACAAAAAAGCAAACAAGAGACAAGGGCAAGAAAGCTTATAGTAGCAGCATCATTCGTAATAGCCTTAAACTGAAAATTGCCAAAATGATGTCAATCATTAGAACAGATATAGAATTTTGATATATCTATACAATCAAAAAGCACAAAGCTATGCATTTAGCTAAAGTTAAACTCTCAAAAATATAACATGAATAAAAAAGGCTAGACATAATAAAGAACATAACATAAAATTCTGTTCATATAAAAATCAAGTGAAGAAAAACAAAAGTAAACTGTAAAAGTTCAGGACAATCTTTATATTTGGGAGTTGAGGGTAGGAGATAGTTACTTGGAAGGCATTGAAGAAACCTCCTGGGATGCAGACAATGTTTTATTTCTTTATGTCATAGTTATGCGGAATTCTATTTTGTGAGAAACTTGTATTCAAAAAATTAAATGCAATATTAAAATACAGTTAAAATAGTTAAAATGTAATAGTTGCATTTAAAAGTAGTTAAAGCCATGCACAAAATCAAAAGGTTAAAAAATAACTTGTATTATATATGATAGGAAGATGTCTTTCCTTGTTTCCAGGTATTTGTTTGTGTCATTGGTAATCAAATGTTAGCCAACCTCAGAATCACTGGAGGGCTTGTTAAAACAGATTTCTGGACCTTGTTTCCAAAGCTTGTGATTCAGTGGTCTGCATTTGGTACCAAAAACTGTGAATTTTCATTTCCAGTAAGTTCCCAGGTGATACTGATGCTGTTGATGCAGCACCACAAGTTATAAACCACTGACTTTTGCTATTCTCTTCAAAATACACTTTCCTCCCTCCAATAGTCACCTGACTGACTGACTGCTACATTCATCCCAGCCTCAGCTCCAGCCAAGCCACAAAATAGAAAGTATCCCTATCCCCCAACCACAATCACTACATTTAGAGGTTACTCTCCGTAATACTTTCCTTAGAAATTTATCTCTATATTTTCTTCCTTTGTCTAGGTTTCTAATATCTCCACTCTGCGGCATTCCTTAGAATTTATTTTATCCCCTAGAATTTTTGTATTATGTCTATTGCATAAATTAACTAATCCCATCAATTTCTCAATTTTCTGCATGGTTTTAAGTTTTTCCTTTAGGTTCATATCCTCGTTTGTGGTTCTCCCAATTTCAAAAGCAAATTTAACCCCAGATTCCTTAGGACCCCTTTTCTTCTATATTCCTAATGTGTAATGAATTTAGAATGAAATTTACATTCCGGATAGCTGTCTGCCTTGCAAACTCAGCCAAAGACTGCAAAGGCTTTTCTAAATGTGAAATTTTTACTTGCCTCTTACCTGGTGGAGTATACCATTACCTTCACTAAATGGCCGGAAAATTAAAAATCCATTGCCCTCCTTTCATTCTGCCCCTTCGGCAATTTTATTTCTATTTTCCTTCTCTCCTTTCCTGGTCTAACTTTGCTCTTAAGACTTTTCTGGTGGTCTGTGAGTTATCTCATTATTTTCTTTTTCCTAGTCTTACTTTTCACAAAAAATACTTTCATAGAAAATAAATACTTCTATGTTCTTCGCCCTCTACTTTCAGAGCCAATACTTTCCTTACCATGTTCTTTTCATTCTCTTTGGGCCACCAAAACATGTTTTTAATATATAATATTAAATAAGTGATGTCAGCTTCTTGTGCTTAAAAATGTTATGTTTTCTATATTTAATAAAATGTCTGTTTTATATTTCATCAAATCCATCTGTTTTTATTAATCAAGACACAAGTACATTTGTTTAGAGGAGAAGTTTCAGGGACAACTATCTTAAGTTTATAAATGCTTTGGTATTTTGTTTCACAAAAATATTCAAATACTCTAGTATTCAGATGATGTGTTAAATATTAATTTGGGTATATATGGGCCATGGATCTCTCTCCTCTGTCTGAAGATGGCAGAAAAATTATATCTTTAGCTACCATCACACAGAGAAGCTATTATTAATAAGGGGCAAGAAAACCTTCTTTGCCTTTCCAACTTCAAATGGATATAAACTATTACTCTATATTTTCTGCTCAAATGAAAATCATGCCAAGAAGGTAAACCATAAATAAAGTTAGAAGTTGTTCTTCTTCAATGTCTCTGTGTCTGACAATATTATTCCAGACATTTATAACCAATAGAAATTGAATGGCTAATGTGATTAAATGTGTAATTCAGTTGCAAAGCCCCCCTTTGACCAACTGTCTCAGTTGCACAGCTTTTAGTTGTATATAAATAGATATTTGATTACAAAGGTAATGTTGAATACTGTGATTAGTTACTCTTTCAAAAGGGTAGGAAAACATTTATTTTGTATATGAATAATGACTTGAAAAGTTGCATATTAAAAACCTTGGATTACAAGGTTTATATACATTCTCTGTAATTAGCACAACACACATAGTAAATTTTAAATAAGCATAGTAAATGTACATAGGTAAAAACAAAATTTCTAAAATATGGTGTCTCATTCAACATTTTATCCTCTATAGATATTTGTTTTATCTTTTGGGAGCACATTAAAATGATAGTGGTAGTTCACTGATAATTAAAGGATGCCAAGAATCAACAGAAGCATGAAAGCAAAGAGTGAATAAGTAATTTAATTATTTTTGTTTTCTTTAATTGTTGAGGAGATTTTTTCTGCCTTATAACATATTAGCTTCACTATTAACCTATGTTTTAGAGATAGAAAAAATTTCTAAAGGTCTAAACCAAATTTTATTTGTTTTGATTTCTCCTCATGTGATTTCTTTCTTCCATAAGAATTTTGAACAATGAGTGGTGGCTAAGAAACCTTTTACTAATCATACAAAGATTAAGCATATAAACATAGCATACACAGAATTCTAAAATTTTAGAAAATCATATAATATCGATGTACTATGCAGTGGCTAATTGATCATAATAATAAGAAAATAAAGTTACCTGCACCTCAAAAAAATTAAAAAAAAAAAAGAAAGAAAGAGAGAAAGAAAGAAAGAAAGAAAGAAAGAAAGAAAGAAAGAAAGAAAGAAAGAAAGATTCTTCCTAGCCCCAAAAAGGAAAAAAGAAAAGAAAATTTAAAGGACTAAAAATTTTTAACATTGAAAGTGAAAGACTAAGGGGGCATTTTATAACTGTATTTTAAGCATAAAAATAGATATACACATGAGAAATATAATTGTTCCATTTAATTACAGGGGTCTAACTAGAATTACTCATTAGGATAAGTGGCACATTTGAGTCAGCATAAAACACGCTCAACAATTAGAAATGTGTGATAATAAAAGAGGCCACATAATTGAATAGTAGTATCCTGTTCAATGCAGGATGTAAACCATTCATGATTAACTCATAATTTCTATTATAGAGGAAATTCACTCAGATTTGAAACATTTTTAATAGTATGGAACTACAATATATGGTTTATTATATTCAGGATATTATTATTTTATTTTTTCAGTATTCCAAGATTCATTCATTTTTAAAATTTTAGTTTATTTTCATTCATTGTTCATGTACCACACCATCATGCAGTGCTCCATGCAATACGTGCCCTCCTCAATACCCACACCAGGCTCACCCATTCCCCCACCATCCTCCCCTCCAAAATCCTCGGTTTGTTTCTCAGAGTCCACAGTCTCTCATGCTTTGTCTCCCTCTCCGATTTCCCCCAATTCGCCCTTCCTTTCCTTCTCACAATGTCCTCCATGTTTTTCCTTATGCTCTACACGTAAGTGAAACCATATGGTAATTGACTCTCTCTGCTTGACTTATTTCACTCAGCATAATCTCTTCCAGTCCCATCCATGTTGTTACAAAAGTTGGGCATTCATCCTTTCCAAATGGAGGCATAATATTCCCTTTTAATAGCCCCTGGAGTACAACAGCATTGGAAAGCATCTTATCCTGCCAGCCTCCAGGATTCTTCCACCAGATATACAAAGTTAAAAAACAAAGAAACCCAGTGAGGCAGGGTTACTTAATGCATTTTTCAGTGGTCACAGAAATGAAGTTGTAAATAGTCAAAAGAAAGGTAAATGCTGAAACCTGACCCCTACCATGTAGCTCCAGTATCCATAAAGAGAAATAGCAAGTAATAAAATACCCTTCTAGAATGCTCACTTCTCTGGTCCCAGACTTACTTCTCAATCTGCTAATTTACTTTGGTATCAGGAATACTCCAATTTACAACCTGAGAAGATGGCACAAGAACTGGAATACACAGTAAGATAAAGCAAAGAGGAAAATCTGCATTGCTTACGGATAAATACCAGTGGAAAAATTTCTTTCTTACGTGGAATGGATTCCCAGAAAATAAAAATAATTTGAAGCTAACAAAAATATCCTGGAAAATAAATGAGGAAAATAATACTTGATAGGCAGAGAAAGGACATTTTTAATGATTGCAATGACAATATTAATATTTATAGTAACACTTTGTGTTTACTTAGCTAGGCAAAGTCCTACTAGCTTTACATGAATAGCTGCCTTAAACTGCCCCTCTATTGGGTAGTATTATTATTCCCATTATAGATGAGGAAAGAGAAGCATAGGAATGTTGAGTAATTTGCTTAAACTGACACATCTATAATGATTAAACCTTGTGTCAGAGCCGGGGGTCCATGTGTATCTCCTGCATTTAACCAGAGGTCATACTACCTTTTTCTTGTACTTCCTTCAAATTACTGCTTTAACTTATACTGTTCAAAGTTCTTGAAAGAATTTTCTACACCCACAGCCACAAATCTGGCTTCCCCCCACTCCAAACATTCCAAGTTGTGGACAAGATCACTAATAATCACCATACTGCAGAATCCAATGAACACTTTCAGTGTTTTTGTTAATTGACTTGCCAGCAGAGCAGTGATTAAAGTATGGATTGTTCTCTACTTAAAAAAAAAAACTGTGAACCCTTAACATGAGATGTAATTTAAAACACTTAACTTTAAGTGTTATTAACTATAGGCGCTATGTTAATAACTATATTACAGTGTTATTAACTATAGGCGCTATGTTTTACAGTAGGTCACTAGAACTTATCCATCTTGCATAGTTCAAATTTTATAGCCTTTAGGGGGAAAAATAAACTTCTCCATTTCCCTCTCCCTTCTACCTTTGGAAATCACCATTCTACACTCTGTTTTTTAGGAGTTTGACTATTTTAGGTATCTCATATAAGTGGATTCAATCTAGGCAGCATTTGTCATTCTGTGACTGGCTTATTTTACTTAGTATAATGGTTTATTCATATTGTTCTAAATGGCAGGATTTCCTTCTTTTTAAAGGCTGTATAACATTCTATTAGATGTATTTATCATATTTTCTTTATCCATTTATCCATCAATTCATGTATGTTTTTTCCATATCTTGGCTAGTGAATGATTATACAATGAACATAAGAGAGAAATTATCCTTTTTTTGTTTTTGTTTTAGTCTAACTGAAAGTGTGTCAATTTTGTTGTTTTTTAAAACAACCAACACTTAATTTTGATTTTTCTATTATTTTTACATTCTCCATTCTGTTTATTTATGCACTAATATTTGTTAAGTCCTTTTTTTTTCTTGCTAACTTTTGCCTTACTTAGTTGGCTCTTTATCTAGTTCAAAGAGGTTTAAAATTAGGTAGTTTGAGATCATTCTTCATTTTTGATAATGGTGTTTACCAATATAGTCTTCCTCACTTCGTACTGTCTCTGATATATCTCATATGTTTTGATATATTGTGTTTTAATTTTTATTTATGTCAAGATATTTTCTGATTTTCCTTTTTATTTTTTCTTTGGTCTATGATTGGTCAGGAGTATGCTGTGTAATTTCCACAAATTTGTGAATTTTCTAATTCCTTCTGCTAATGATTTCAAGTTTCATTTCATTGTGGTCAGAAAACATATTGGGTATGATTTCAATCTTCTTAAGTATTTGTTTATTAAATACGAGAGTAACATTAATTATGGAAAGATTCTCATATGTTGAAACATATTTTGATCAGATTGTGTTCCTGATCACATGCATATTGAGAAATAAATTTATTTGATAAGATGTAGATCAAATTATCTCCAAATGTCCACTAATGTTATAATAAAAATGAAGTATAAAGTCAAAGTAAGCTTTGAAAAATTAATCTAGTTATTTCAGTAATAATGCCTATTTTAAACTTAAACTCACAAAGAAGTGACTACAGAACTAAATGTACTTCATCATTTTATGAACTTGTCTATATTTTTGAAGTGCAAATATAAACTTTTCACAAGGTTTACACTTGACAGTATTGACACAATATCTCTTAGTCAGTGTTTTTTTTTCTTTTATTGTATATATTTTTTTTTAATTTGGAATGCAAAGAATACAAATTCTTCACCAGATTCCTTCTGGCAAAAAAAAAAAAAATCTAATAATAATGGCACATCCAGATTTGCAAATAATAATGGCACATCCAGATTTTGAAAAAAAAAATCTAATAAAAATGGCACATTAAAAATACTGTAGTATTTTCAGAGTAAGTATTAAGCTTTTCATAAGATGGTGTTGAAATAGTTATTTGATCAATAAGTTGTTTTCCTAAAGTTAATTATTGGTATGATAAAGATGAAGTTATTATGCCTCATGTGCCTTTCTAGATGCTGGAGATAGAACAATAAATAAAAAAGATAAAAATTTAACCCTTCCTTCAACTTTCATTCTGGTGGAAAAAAAACAGAAAACAAACAAATAAATACTAACTATACCTATTATTTTAATTATTATTACAATATACTGTAAGTTAGACTTGACAAGTGTTATGACAAAGACAAAGCAAAAGGGAGAATGGGGAGTGCTTAGGTGGGGACATAAGGTTCATTTTTAAATAATGTCATCAGGAAATGCCTGGATGTACAGAACAATCAGGTGACAGTGTGACTGTAAAAGAGTAAGGGAAGGAATAGAGAGATAGATGAGGTCAGAGATAGAATGACCTCAGACCTTGTAGGTCCTCGTCAGACATTTTAAGAGCTCCTGTTTTTAGTGATATAGGCAGCTACTAAGAATGGTTTAACAGAGTGATACGATCTGATTCACATTTTTTTCCCATTTTAAAAATTTAAATTCAATTAATTAACACGTAATGTATTATTGGTTTCAGAGGTAGAGTTCAGTGATTCATCAGTCTTATATAACACTCAGTGCTCATGACATCACGTGCCCTCCTTAATGTCTATCACCCAGCTATCCCATCCTCCCATCTCTCCAACAACCCTTAGTTTGTTTCCTATGATTAAGAGTCGCTTATGGTTTTGTCCCCCTCTCTGGTTTTGTCTTGTTTTAGTTTTTCCTCTCTTCCTCTATGATCTTCTGTCACATTTAAACAGAATCATTCTTGCTGATGTTGGAGGCAGAAATAGGTAGAATGATTAATTAGAACAACATGTTAGTAAACCAGGCTAAAGATGATGGTACTGAGATGGTAACAATAGAAGTAATAAAAAGTGGTGAGATTTTAATTGTATTTTGTAGGTAGGAGCCATAAGATTTTTGAGGGATTCGGTTTAAATATAAGGAAAAGAGAAGTCAAAGATAAATGCAAGGTTTTTTTTTTTGTTTGTTTGTTTGTTTGTTTGTTTGTTTTTCGCCTTGACCAACTGGAACAATAGACTGATAATAATGAAGGTATGGATGGGGAAAGAAATCAGGTGTTTGAGGCAGGGGCCTCTGGGTGGCTCAGTCAGATAAGTGTCTGCCTTTGGATCAGGTCACGATCCTAGGGTCCTGGGATCCAGCCCTGCGTTGGGCTCCCAGCTCAGTAAGGAGCCTGCTTCCCCCTCTCCCTCTGCCTGTTGCTCCCCCTACTTGTGCTCTCTCTGTCTGTCAAATAAATAAACTCTTTAAGAAAAAGCCTTTGGGGACATGTCAAATTTAACATGGTAACGGGCGTTCAAGAAAACATACCAGGTTGACAATTTAATATAAAATTTTAGAGTGTATGGGAAAAGCAGTCTGAGGTTAATATTGGGGCATATTCAGGTTAGGTTTTTAAAAAGGTATTAGCCTGGATAAGAAGATCAAGGGAATGAGAACAGAGAAGAGAAAAATTACAAAAGCTGTGTTTTACTACCTTCCTCCTCAGTGTCAAGAATTCAATGGGTTAGAAAGAACTAACAAAGGACACAATGTTGGAAGAGCCAGGGTGCAGTGTCCTGCAGTCCAAGTGAAGATGATGCTTCAAAGAGCAGAAAAGAATCAATGTTTTAACAGTAACCAACCATTCTAGAGTTGTTCTTTCATCTGCAACACCACGGATTGGAACATGATTCCAATGGACTCTAAAGTAATTCCAAGCCCAATATTTTATGGGAATCATAAAGCTGTAATATTCAAAAGAAATAGAATGATTTAACAAGATTACATTTTCACAGGAAATTCTTTTTAGTGCTATAAAATTGTGACTTAGAGAATGTTTGAGGTTGGAAAAATCTCGGAAATAATTAAATCTTTCCCAAACTCATCATATTAGAGATGAAAGTAATAACATCCAGTCGGGTTCAATGACTATGAAACATCTAAAAATTTGGGTCAGACTACCGTCTCCAAGAGACAGTTTTATTACATTTTATAAAGGCAAAAAGAAAAAAAAAAAAGAAATATTTCAGGAGTTGTTAATGAGATGATGACTTTATAAGGATATTTTCTAATGGAAACTAGTACCAGAGGGAACTTCATAATGACTTTTAAATTTTTAATATATACTTACTCTCTACTTAAATAGATCTGGATTTGTCTCTTCAACTTATTTCATTTACTTTTAATCCTTGTTTTGGCCCATAGGAAAAAGTAATGAGTTGAAATGCCATGTTTTGTTTTGACAACGAGACCTGAAATATGAATTACACTTCCTCTTCAAATCATTTCAGTAGTTTAGACAATGATAACACGGACCTCTATTCCCTATTGCCTTAGTCACATATCCTCTTGAAAACTGGATTTTTAACATAAATGTAGTTGATTCCATCATCTTTCCCTATACACCTGGCCCTTCTGTATGCATAGCACTTTGGTGAAAATGAAAAAGGACCAAGTGGCTAGGGGCCAATGTAGAACGTTGAGAAGTAAGAGCCCCTGGGATCCAAACTTTGTTAAATATTGTAGGCCTTTTTGAGGATGTAAACTATTATCTAGAGAAGGTAGGAAGCACCAAGACTGTCACATTATAATTTGAAGATGGAAAGGGCAGTATTAAAAAACAAACAAAATATATACATAAAATTTTCCAAAATTTGCATAAAACTGAAGAAACACTCTTAAAAATATACCACTTTTGAGAGGCTACATAGAGCCCTGAATCTCTCCCCATTCCCTTCCCTTTGCTGGATAATGCACATACTACTAGAAACACTAACATACACTAATCCTTACATCCCCTTAATATGAAAACTAGACCAATAGTTTAAGGCTTTATTTATATCCTTATTTCCCTGTGAAAACCTACTTATCTTATTCCAATCAAAATCTATTTTTTCTGTACTTCTTTAACTCAGTTATCTTTACCATTCGTGACATGCTCAACATTTATTATACATATGACCTTGGGGACTGAAGGGCTAATATTTTGCAAGATTTGTATTTTGCATTCTTGCTGGGTCAGTCACTTGAATAATGAATGAAAGAATAAATTAACATCACATATGAACCTAAAGTTACTAAATTTTATGTTTAACAGATTTTCTCACCATTTTAAGGGAAAAATGGAAAGACAAATTCTTATATGAGTGTACTTCATTAACTCATTAGGTTATAGAGCTATAAAACAAAAAAAAATTATCAGCACCTTTTTAAGGATTTTATTTATTTATTTGTCAGAGAGAGAGAGGGACATGGGCACAAGCAGGGGGAGTGGCAAGCAGAGAGAGAAGCAGGCTCCTTGCCCAGCAAGGAGCACGATGCGGGACTCGATCCCAGGACCCAGGGATCGTGACCTGATCCCAAGGCAAATGCTTAACTGACTGAGCCATCCAGGCATTCCAATTACCATTTTTGAAAAGTTACCTATATCATAAAATGTTGTCCTTGTGCTATAGTAAATGAAATGCAGTGTAATCTTAATTATTTCAGAAAGTAAAGGCTTTTAGACTTGAAGATATCTGTGTAAGTCAAAGATTGAAATGCTTCAAATTTTACTATTTGTTATTGCTGAGTTCTATTTTCACTGCTTTCTTAGTTGAGTCTTGCTTTATATATCTGAATACAAAATATAGAACATTTAACAGGAGATATCCCTCTTTATAAGCTGAAAATATCAGTAAAAATTCAAAGCAAATAATTACGTAATTATAGTCATTGATAGAATGGCTAAGAAATAGGAAGGGATAGATTGAATATTGACTCAAATGGAAAACTGTATAAAGGGTACATGAGATCTGTATATAATATTTCTTACAACTATATGCAAAACTATAATTATCTCTAAATAAAAAAGATTATTAAATATTTTCACACTGAACATATAATTTTATTTAAAAATTTATTTAAAAATATTTAAAAATTCATTATGAACAAGAATATAAGAATCCAGTGGCAATGAAAGCTAATAATGTAGTTGGCTATTTTAGAAGATTAATGAAACAAAATCATAGGATCATGCCATTCGATGTAAGAAAAAATGTTTAATAAAATTCCACATGCTCTGAATAAAAAATGCCAGAACATTAAGAATGAAAGGGGGAAAAAAAAAAAGAATGAAAGGGAAATTCCTAAACCTGATAATGGTTATTTACTAACAATGAAAGACACACATCATTTTTAATGGTGAAGCATTATAAACATTTTCTTTAAAAATCAGGAGCAAAGGGCAGGAAGAATGCAATCACTGCATCTATTCAATGCTTTACTAAAGGACTCAGCCAGAACAATGTGATAAGAACAAAAAAGAAAAGAAAAAATAATGTTATGGTTGTCTATTCAGTATTATCCAGCATTTTTCGTCACAGGGGATACACAGAAATTGCTAAAAGAATCAGATCAGTATCTTGCCACAATTGTAACCCACTTGTGACACAGCAGTGTTCCGCTGAAAATGGTTGGGAAACCCTGTTCTATATAGTAAACCCATATAGCAAAAGGAAATCTTCTGGAAAAAAATGTTCATTAAGTTTGCTGCACAAAGCCACTTTGGAAAACGGTGTGGAGATTCCTCAAGAAATTAAAAATAGAGCTACCAGATGACCCTGCAATTGCACTACTGGGTATTTACCCCAAAGATGCAGATGCAGTACATAGAAGGGCCACATGTACCCCAATGTTCATAGCAGCAATGGCCACAGTTGCCAAACT
>CM052886.1:81103914-81156209 GCA_028534135.1 Potos flavus | reverse complement strand
CCAACTTTTGTATCAACATGGACAGTACCGGAAGAGATTATGCTGAGTGAAATAAGTCAAGCAGAGAGAGTCAATTACCATATGGTTTCACTTACATGTGGAGCATAAGGAAAAACATGGAGGACATTGGGAGAAGGAAAGGAAGGGTGAATTGGGGGAAATCGGAGGGGATGAACCATGAGAGACTGTGGACTCTGAGCAACAAACTGAGGGTTTTGGAGAGGAGGGGGGTGGGGGTTGAGTGAGCCTGGTTGTGGGTATTGAGGAGGGCAAGTATTGCATGGAGCACTGGGTGTGGTACATGAACAATGAATCTTGGAACACTGAAAAAATAAAATAAAATTAATTGGAAAAAAAAAAAAGGTTTGCTGCACAAAATACCAATATACAAAACAGATAAATTTCTCATATACTTTTAACAAACAAGAAAAAGATTGGTTCAAGACATATTGGAGACAATTACAAATATTTTTTGCAAATAAAAAATTAAATAAATGTAGTAACAGAGATGGATATAATATTTAATGTTTAATAGAAACCATTCTCCCCAAAATTAATCTACAAATTCAATGAATTTCTAATCAAAAGCCTACAAGTTGATACTCAAAGGCAGAGTCAAGAATAACCAAGACAAGTTTGTATTAAGAAAGAAGAAAGATAGATCTTATCAGATTATTAAGTTATAAACCTTATAAATCTACAATAATTAAGAAAGTATAGTATTTTTGTATAAGATTGTTTAAGAGATCAATGGTGGACTAGAACGTTCATTTATAAAGTGAAAACAATTTAATACTTGTTTTCCCTTTTTCTTTACCTATATTGCATTAAAATTTTCTGAGATGATTATACTCAATTCATAAAATCCTACTATTTTTTAAAAATATATTTGAGAGAAAGACAGAGAGAGAGAGCATGTGCATGTGCATGCCCAAACAAGGGAGGTTGGGGTGGGGTGGGGAGGGGCAGAGGGAGAGGGAGACCGACTCCACTCCGGTACTTGATCCCAGGATCCTGAGATAATGACCCGAGCAGAAGAAGACACTTAACCAACTGAGACACCCAGGCACCTCAATATAAAATCCTACTATTTTAATAAAATAATCTGTAATAGAAAATTTGTTTCCAAATAATTAATGTCCTGACAATTGCAGTTATGAATGTTTTGAGTGTCAAAAATTAATTATAGGGTTAAAAAGCACACATTAGTGTATTACAATGGTGATATGGGCTTTGAGCTGTTTTTGTCTTAGGACATTTCCATTGCATGCATGAACATTAATGCTTAGATGATAGTTGAAGGATGTTAGAGGAATTATAATTTCTTCAGTATGTAGTTTTTACAAGGAAATCAATTTCTTTGATTTTTGTCACCAGAAATACAATATGAAATTGAGAAAAAAGAAACTAACTTAAATTGGTTGTCATATATTTAACTATAAAATTTACCCACAGAATAATGTATAACATTTACTGCAGTGAACACAGAGGTAAAAATATCCTCTTTAGGATCCTGATCTCAAGTCTTTTAGATATATACTGAGGAGTGAGATTGCGGAATCATATGGTAGTTGTATTTTTAATTTTTTGAAGATTATCCATATTGTTTTCCATAGTGGCTACACAGTTTTATATTTCCATCAACAGTGTACAAGTGGGGAGGATTTCTCCTTGTTCTTAAGTTTTATAACTTAATGTCTTCAATGTCTCCTTTATGTGAACATTTGATAAAACAATCTCTGGCACAATGCTTTCTGTCAATTTCAAGTTTGCCTTCTAATTTAAATATTGTACTTTGGGGTAGTTCTCACTTTTTCTGACTCCTGTATATACACTCACAATTTCAACCCCAATCTTGTCCAAATGTCATCCCCACATTTCAATTAAGTTAAATTCAACAAACATTCATAAACATAGAACTGTAATATGAGATTAGAAATGCTATAAAGGATCTCCCTTTAAAATGCTAAGAAAACACAAGTAAGCGAATAGTTTATAGAGAGCAGAGAAATCCATGGAGAAAATTTAATATTGTAGGTGAATTGGAGCTCATCATGTGGAAAAGTGGAGGGGATGCTTCAGGCAGAAGGAATAGCATCGTGAAAGTTAAATAGCTATAGAATTTTTAGAATAATAGTGAGTGGGTTAATGTGACTAAAAGTACGGAACTGCCTGTAAATCAATGGAAAGAATGAATGATTATATGTAAGCTTAAGTAAGGGTGAGACTACAGTTCCAGGGGTCTTTTAAGCAATTGTTCAAGTATGTATTTTAATCTGTACTGGTGACTCCTAAAGAATCCTCAGTGAAACAAGTTATTTTCTCGATATAGGTTTCTAAGTTGAAATAGCATTGAGATATGTTTTCTAGAATCAACACCATATCTCTGCTTTGATCCATCTTGGAAAGTTATACTACATGCTAGTATGTTAACAACCTGGAAGTCCTTCAGTAAAAGAAACCTTCTGCCTTTTGTTTAATGCATTTTCTAAACTTTTTAGGAAAAATTTCCCCCATGTGGAATATTATTATATCGAAAAAGTTTCCAGGGAATACAGTTTGGGAAATATGATTTTTAGGATGTGCACTCTTACGATGTCTTTTACTTTAGGTCTCACATGTAGTTCCCTCTGATGAGCCATTCCTACATTTCCAAAAACATCCTAGTCAGGCTTATACATAATACTAAAAACTGCTTGTACTCACATCATATACTTATACAAAAATATTCATTAGATATCTTTGAAAAATTTTTTTCTATAGGACTAATGGCATCATTTTATATTTGTTTGCATCACCAAGAAGACACACAATTGTCTAAGGAACATTTTGTGTTCATCTAAGTAGCCTGCTTATATAACAAAGTATTTAACATATCATAGGAACATAATATATGCTTTTGAAGGAATGATAATTAACTCACTCACAACCTAATTTCTTATGTTTTCTGAGCCAGAGCAGAAATACATCCTTTGTTGATCATATTTTTTGCCACATACTATTATTATTTGTATTTATTAGTATTAATGTTTTATGCTCACATAGCATAATACTGACTTTTATTAGATCTACTCATTGCCCATTATTTCTCTTTAGCATTTACATGTTTATATTTTATATCACCTTAAACACTTATATTTTTGTAAGGAACTTTTTACATTTCCATACTATACCTTGACACTAACTGTATTTGTTACAGATCTGTTCTATTTAAGAATCCATGAACAGATTTTACCAAGTTTCTAAAATTTTTATTTGAAAATACACAATGAAAGAACCCTATTTTAGGAATCATGAATACCATGAGATGGAATTACAAAACCTTTCCAGGGTTTAGAAAAATGAACTAAAGTAATTTAGTCCTTCAACTGTTCTATGTACTGGCAGACAACTGCAGATAAAAACTACATAAATTCTGGTATGCTTTACATATTTTGAAAGATTTCACTGCTATAATTATAATGCATAATATCCTCAGGGACATTGTTTCTTTTCCTTAACAACATTTACATGTGTTGTCTGTGAAATAAAGTAAAGTAAGCAAAATCAACATAAAAAAATAGAATCATCAAACTGGAAGAAACTGAATACACGTCTAGCCCAAACAATCTTTTTTGTAGAGAGAAGAGCACTGAGACCCAGAAAAATGAATTGACCTTTGCAAGAACGTTCAGAAATCCTATTTCCTGAATCTTGCTGAGGCATAGCCAGGAACGGCATAGCCAGGCCAAGGCAAAAGTCACACATGAAGCTGTTAAATTTGCTTGTTTGGAGAACTAACTATAATTTCTATAAGTTCCTCCTCACTGAGGTCGTTTTCTGTTATGTGACATGATTCACTCTCAAATACTACTTACTCCTTTGTAACTGAATATCCGGTTTCTCTTCTTTATAAACTCAGTAAGAATTTCTAATTATTTTATTTTACTTTTGCTTGCTTTCTGACAGGGAGACAGCAATCCTTCTTATGAGACTCACAGCTCTATCAACACAAGGACGCTAACTCTGTTCTCCACTATGCCTATGTTACTTGTGTCTGGAACAAACATGATAGGAGCTAAATAAATATTAATTAAATGAATGAATGGATGAATGAGAATGTCTATATACTCAGAGCTAATTTGATATTTCTTAATGTTTATAATTAAAATATAATTAAAACAGACATAAGCATCTTTCCCCTTAAAATCACTGACAGTCTTGTGTTTTCTTCTTAATCATACAAGACTATAATTTGTTCGATCATTAGAATCCCTTGTTTATAGGACCTCTTAGCTCAGGATTTCTCAGAGTGACGCATGAAATACCTGATGCTCTACCCTATATCTAACTATGTCTTACTACAGATAGATTACTCAGTCCCACCTCAGACCTACTAATTTAATTAAGATTAGCAGGTTTGAGTTATATGGGCTAATTCCTACATTTTGAAAATAAATTCTTATGCAATTAAAAGCTTAAGAATCTGGGTTTTTAAATTCACCTATAGTAGAGCTATTTTGACTCCATGCTGATATAAATTATTATTTTGCATTAATTCTGAAAATGAGTATAAGAATACTTGTGTTTCCTTACTATTAAGAATATTAATCAAATATAAGTCTACGTTAAATGATGAAGTCTGAAGTTAATCCTCAAATTAGTTCCTTGAACTTTTTCCTTATATTCATGGGATCAGAAGATATTTTTAATGATTAAGCTATAGGGAATAAATAAATAACAATAAAAACAGTAATAAAAAACTTTAATAATATTCATCAGGATTTTTCAGCGGTTAAAAGTAAGGGTTCCTATGTCTGGGTCTGAAATTTAAGAATGTAGCTTTATTAGAAAGCCCGCTAATACTATGCAAGTTACTAAAAAACTGCTGGCAAGCCCTTCTCTTTAGATGTACATACTCTGTACATTAGAGTCCCTATTCTTTAGTATGTTCTCCATATATCAGTTTTTATTAGTTTCAGATCCTACTTTTAAAGTTTATCTTGGATAACGATTTGTATAATAAATTTTGGTTTTGTGGATTTAAAATGTAGAACCCAATATATTTGATTTTAAGCATGTATGGAATGGATTTCAGAACCAAGTCATCTAGTTTAAAGATTTAACTAATCTATTCTATTCCTCCCCCTTCACAAGAAAGGATATTATAAAAAACAACAAACACAACCAGTACTTATTTTTTCACAAGACCTTCTCACACGAAGGGACCACAACGCTATCTGTTTAGTGGAAAGGTCAGTTGGGGGCCCTCTGTGGCATCCACAAGCTACTTGACTTAGAGCAAGTTACTGAGTATTTCTGACTTTTAAAAGAATTGTCTATAAAAGAAGAGAAAAAAATCACTTAGTAACATTATAGCAAGGGTTGGAGGAGGTAACTTAAATGCATAAAACATCTGACCTCTTCTGTTTTAACATCAACATTTTTTAAGCTACAAAGAAAATCTCACAAAGTAGATTCTATGCTCCCCTGGATATTTGGGAAATCATTCTGCTAGGCAGTCTACCCTAGGTCTTCTATGTTAGGAATTTCTACTAGCCACGATGATAGTTTAGTATAATTACCATTGCACTTATAAAATGTTCAGCTATTAAACTATTAAAACATCTTTCTGAATCCCTTTATTTCAAAACAAAATAACAGTATATATAAAATATCAAAGAATGTAAACTATTTCATTACATTTATACTGAGCTTTATTATACTGAGCTGCCAGAGCCAGGACCCCTTCCTTCCCCCTCCCACAGTGTTCCTTTTTCTCAATATCGTATTCAATTATCTCTCCATTTATCCGTCTTTTCTGGCTTCTTGCTTGCCTACATCTAAGGCCTTATCTTGTTTTTACTGTTAACATTGAAATATGTTGTGCATATCATTTATCTTTTTATTAATCTGACAAAGGACCTCAAGAATGAATTCTGTTTAGCAGCTGAAAATGAATTTAATTGTTGTCAAGTCATTAATTGAAAAGTGCATTTCAAATTTTGAGGGTAGATTTTTGTTTATATTTTGATAATCATTTGGGATTATTTAGCTTTCTCTATTTTAAGAATTCAAGGCTTTATTTTTAGTTATCCACTGTGTTTGAGTATTTCTCATAACCTTTTGGACTCAGTGGAAAATGATCACTTTTATTTTTTCTATGTGCTAATCACATGAAAAAATATTTAAAGCTGGATTTCACTAGCCCATAGTTTAAGTAAACTTACTATAGATGTAAAATAATATTCATCTACCACATTTAAACTCTAAAGTTCTTCATAATTATATAAAGAAGAGAGAAAACATTTTAAATTTAATTGCCCACAACTCAATTTTTTATAGTAGCATAAAATTCAAAGTGTCTGCTAATTTTATTTTTTAACTTGCTAAGACTTTAATCCTTTTTTGCATCTAATGGCTTCCTCCCTAGTAGGAGGTTATATTTACTTTAAGCTGTTTTTGATTAGGAAAAAGTTTACCGGATGGCAAAAACATAAACAGATAGCAAAACTGGAAAATTATGGGTTAATAATATGCGAGTTGTACTAATACATAGTCTTAAGGACAGCAGTAAACTAAAAAAAAGTATTCTTATATAATTTTTGCCTCATATAGAAATATCATGTCATTGTTTCATATTTGCCCATCTCTGGAATCCTTAAATTTAGCTTTATTCTATCCATATTCTGCAAGATTTATTTATTTATTTATTAAAGATTTTATTTATTTATTTGACAGAGAGAAAGAGATCACAAGTAGGCAGAGAGGCAGGCAGAGGAAGAGAGGGAAGCAGGCTTCCTGCTGAGCAGAGAGCCCGATGTGGGGCTTGATCCCAGGACCCTGAGATTATGACCTGAGCCAAAGGCAGAGGCTTAATCCACCGAACCACCCAGGCGCCCCTTGTGAATTTTTTTTTTCTAAATTTTTATTTTATTTTTTCAGTGTTCCAAGATTCATTGTTCATGCACCACACCCAGTGCTCCATGCAATACGTGCCCTCCTCAATACCCACCACCAGGTTGAGCCTGGTGGTGAAATTTATTTTTAAAAGATATTTTTAAATACGTTATCTTTGATTGTTTAAAGGCCTAAACTACTGGTTAACATAATTTTATGATATAATGGAACAAAATTTCTCACATAAAAATATGTCCTAATTAGTTTATAATATCAATAAGATGTATGATTACTGCTCATAATTTAGGGAAAATAAAAATGTGGGCCCAAAGTTGTAAAGTTTGAAAAAAAATTTTTTTTTTTGTAAAGTTTGAAAATTTTTAAATAGTGTAAAGAACATCGGTTTAGGGTGCCTGGGTGGCTCAGTTGGTGAAGCGTCCTCCTTCGGCTTAGGTCACGATCCCAGGGTCCCGGGATCAAGTCCCCACATAGGTCTCTCTGCTTAGTGGGGAGCCTGCTTCTCCCTCTGCCTCTACCCACCCCCCTGCTTGTGCTCTGTCTCTCTATCCAACAAATACATAAATAAAATCTTAAAACAAAACAAAACATAGGTTTAATCCCCAACGATTTTGAATCCATTATGACTCTGTTTCTTGTTGCTCCAAAGTCGTTTTGCTTAATTTCAGTTAACTGACCTGATTCTATACCTGATTTATGAAATTTATAGTTCTTTCATTAAAATTGTGTTAAGATATGAGATAACGTATCAATATTGACAGATAAACACAGTAGCATTTTAGAGAAACAATAAATAAACTTTTAGTCAAGATATGAATTTTTCTTTAGCAAAATAATTTTCAAAAGTTATGCAAAATTAACATTTTTTCTTCAAGTAAAATTTCACCAGGTAGTATGTTTAAAGTATATCAACTTCAAAGAGAACATTTTCAGAAACAAAGGGAATTTCTAAATCTGAAAGTGTGAATGATATATTTTTTAAATGCTTTGATTTGAAAAGGTACCATCCTCTGTTTTCATGACTTTGATTCATTGTTGTGTAGACATAGTTAAACTCAAGATAATACTGAGAGGTGTGCTAGCTGTTAACTTTACAGTGATTAATGGCAAGACAAGATATCAGGCATCTAAGAACTGAGAAACTATTAACTTGGGGGAAAGCTAAAAAAGCAAGAGGGAAATAAGATACACTAACAAAAGGCAATGAAAAAGCAAGACATTGCTCCTGATAGTATTTTGATATATTCCTGAATCCATGCTAAATTGTCAAAAGACATTTTAAAAATAGTGCTTATGTGGTATAAATCCAAACTTGCCTATGAAATAGAACAAGAAACTAATACATCAATATACCAAAAATTAAGAAATAGATGAAACATAGTAAACAAGTTTTCTATGTTTTTGAATACAGAAAATCATAAGAACTTCTAATTCTTACAAAATTTAAAGGTTTTTAAAGTTAAAATTTTAGGAGAAAAGGCCAAAGTAAAGACATGTGTATAGATACATGTGTATATCTATACATGTAAATACATGTGTATATATATAGATATATACACATATACATATACACAAAATAATGTGTATAGATAGCTGTCATATAACATTAGTTACCAGTTATTAAGCACCGTCCATGTCCCTGAAATTGTCTGAGGCCATTATACGAGCTATCTTTAGCCTCACAGCATACTCACTAGGTAAATGTTTGCTTTATTTTTGTGAACATTTTATAAATTTTGTAACCTGAAATTCAGAAAATCATTTTTTAAGGTTGTACAAAAGTATTTCCTCACAGTTTGGAATCAGTAGTTAAACTTTGTCTTATTCACTTGCTTAAATCATACATCTTCCCTAATAGTGTAATATTTGTGAAGTAGATACCATGACTATATTTTTTACTATTAAATATCCATAAAATGTGCAAAGAACCTAACTCATATAAAAATTAAATAGGCATTTAATAAACTAACTTGAAATATATGTTTCTCTCATTTTGCAATATTAGTTGTTTCTTTTAAATAATAACAAATTATTATTATTATTTTAAAGATTTTATTTATTTATTTGAGAGAGAGAGAGATCACAAGTGGGCAGAGAGGCAGGCAGAGAGAGAGGGGGAAGCAGGCTCCCTGGTGACCAGAGAGCCCGATGCAGGGTCTCCATCCCAGGACCCTGAGATCATGATCTGAGCCAAAGGCAGAGGCTTAACCCACTGAGCTACCCAGGCACCCCAATAACAAATTATTTTGATATTACTTTTGTAAAACTATAAAAAGCATTTCAGTCCAAAGGACTCAATAACAACCTAAGTTAACCCAAATAACTTAGGAAAAATTAAAAATATTGTCACCTAAGAATATTTATAATCTACTTGGGTTGTATATTTTTTCAAATAAAATATATTTTATAACTCTACCCTTAAAATTTTCACACTTTCATTTAAAGCACAAAGAATTATCTACACATTTAAAAATATGACATTCAGTATACCATATTGTAAACATTTTACATTCTTCTGTATGGTTCTCAGGCATATATGTGTTATTTCTTTCAAAGCAGGAGGACTTTCCCAAATAACACTGTAACATGTCTTTCAGAAAATTCCATGTGCTTATTTTTTGCATGTATTTATTTACTCATTCATTTGCTCTTTCTATTTTCTATTGTTTTTCATTCAACATTCATTGAGCACATAATGAATACGTGCATTTCAATATATTGGAGGCTCCATATGAACAGATGAATACGAAATGATACCTTGTCTAAATGAAGCAGGATGCAAATGCGTAAAATCAGACAAGAAGGTGCACATGTACCATTTGTAGGACTTTCTGGGTTTTGTCGATGCAGAGAAAGAAATAAGTAATGAAACACGAGCGAGTTAGGGAACACTTTGCTAAAGGAAGCAACATGTGGGCTGAAATTGGAAAAATGAGTTAGTTGTCTAGCTTCATGATGACAAGGAGTGGAAAAAGTGAAAAGCATTTCGGGAAGGAGAAATGGCATACCAAGACCATTTAAGCAGATTATATGAATTAGAATGGCTGATTCTAAGTTTAGGAGATATGCTCATGTCAGATTTTGATTAAGCATTCTTTAGGAGAGGCACTACTGGTATATTGGACAATTCTTTGTTCTTCATAAAATTCTTTAGGGGATGTTTAACATCATTGGCCCCCATCTACTAAATTCCAGTACCACTCACTAGTCCTTGTGACAAGGTCAAACTAATCCCCTTGCTCACTTTCTCAGATGCTTCCTCGGACAACTGTAATGCCACATACTTAGCTGCCCCATGGTATTGAGGGGCACTGTTGGGTATTGAGGAATTTGGACAATATTCAGTGGAAAATAAGGATAAAAAGATGTTAGATGGCTAACATGATCACATATGATATCATACTCTGACATTACACTACATGATTGTATCATACTTTTAAAATTGAAGGCATAAATCATTTATGTGATAAGCTATTCAAAAAGAGAATGATAGGAATCATCCTTAAAGTGTGAAAAGTTTTAAAATTCTTTGAGAATCCAGTTATAAAAAGTACTAATTTTTAGGGTATGACAGTTCAACACTTGTTACTGCTTCATTGGAAACTGCATCAGGTCATATCTGTTTGTTTTTTTTAACAGTTCTTTATGGTCTTCAAAGATAAACATGACAAGATATTTTATTCATCTACATACATATTTACATATACACTCACATACTCATGGAGACACACACTGCTTTATAAAGCTCTCACAAATATAGTTTTGAAAAATTTTAATTTCTTTGAAGTGATTTTTTGGTCAATTTTCTTAACAATTTGGCAATTGTAAATGCAATGTTTTTAGTAACTACATTATGAAAAAAAGTAACAACTTAAACCCTGATGAAAATAATGGTCAAAATAAACTCAATGTTTCAGCCAAATTATTTCATTCAATAAAGCTCTGTCTACAACACATGATTCTCTTTAATATTATTACCCAATTTGCTCAATGTTCATCATGTTTATATATTCCACACTGTGACAAGTGAAGTTGTGTATGATTCTTAAGGTGTGTTATCAGTGATGGAGCTATGAATGTATTATGTGATCAAGTGAGAAGACAGGCACTCTGGTTTTCTTCAATATCGTGGTGCGAAGACTTGTCGTTCCCCACCCCGCACCCCCAACTATCTGGAGAAAAGTAGGTTCAACTCATTGTTGTTCTCTCCATTCTGTCATTTCTATTCATCATTAGCATTTGACTGGAAATCATATGGTGTATTATCTGGAAGCAATAGAGCATGACATGCTAGTTAGAAACAACAGTTCTGATTAAATGTTAGGTTTGTGAATTTGATTCTCACCTTAGGGAGCTAACGCCCACATCCGTATGCACGAGTTAAATTGTTCTGGGTGTATTTGCTTTCCATCATAAGCTCTGGCCTAAGAACAAAAATAACCTAGTCCAAAAGATTCTTGGAACCATCTGCTCTGCTTTGCCTTATGAGACTTCTGTTGTTATCCTTTACTAAAGCATGACTTGGGTGATGTTCTCAATGATGTATTGTTTTCCTGCTGTTTATTTTGGCTTTCTTCCTATAAGGAATTTAAGAATTGTCTCCAGCTGCCTACAGCTTAGATAGCCAATTATACAACTTTAGCCTTATTGGGTGCATATGGGATATGTGAAAGATATTTTTAATTAAAATCTTTGAGTTGTCAACTCATAAAAGAAAATAAATTCTTATGGGATTTTTCTGAAATCTTTATAAAAATAAAAACACACTGAGTTGTTAACAACTTTCTCAAATTGTACTCTTGTATACAATGTGTACAATTTAAAACAAAACAAAACAAAAGAACAAAACTGAGAGTAAAGTTGGTATATGGTGCTGTCTATAATTATTAACTACTGAAAATAGAAAACTACTAGTAGCTGATTTGGATTTCACTCTGTTCAGATTCAACTGTGAAGAAAAATAAAAAAGAAATAAAATTCAATTAGATAAACAGAAAACATTTACAGAATCCTGTTTGAAAGCACAGGCAAGAAAAATAAGCCTTTCGAAGAAAGAATTTTGTGCATTTCCTTCCTTTACCTTCCTCAGAATAGTTTCTTTCTTTGGTCCTCTCTTCTCCCACCTTCTGTCCCTTCATTCTTCTGTTTTCTGCTTTGAGGTAATTTTCTTTCTTTACTTAGGCTTCTCACCTTTTTATCTTTCTTGTTCTTCTTACAACCTCTCTGGGACCTCTTCCTCATTTTAGATGCTAATTAGCACTTGCTAATTGAAATTTTAAAAGCTGAGTATTATAAACATTTTAGCACATCACAAAATTCTGTGATCATAGGCAGATTTCAAAATAGTTTCATGTGTAAAATAGAAGATGCTAAGGCCTCTGCTGTCTTTTAAAGACAGTGTGAAAAACAGAATATGTGTCTAAACTTTACACTTATTTTCACAGTGCATGTCTAATTCTGCCATTCTTACATAGTTTGAAAACAAACCAGGCTTTTATTGGTTTCTGGCTTATGTGATTACTGCCATCAAAATCCTGGCCTATTAGCTCTTTCAAAGGCACCATAGATATCACAGATTTTACAATATTCATTCCAGATTCTCTATGTCTATGTTTCATAGTTTCTCACAGAAAATCAAATATGAATAAATAGAGCAACAATCCCAGGTATAAGGGGAAAAGAGATCTTAGGGAGTTCAATTCCAATGCCATTTTTTTAAGTTAAATTGTATTTATAAGATGTTAGAGGTTGGATTTTCTAAAAGTCAGATGTTGAGACAAAGCTTAATGTATAGAAGGGAGGGGGGAAGGGAGTATCCTGGACAGAGGTAAAGAGTGAAGAGCCATACAGTAACAAGAACCTCTGGTGACCAGGACTAGTGCGGAACTAAAAATGGCTGATCAAAGTGGGAAATGGTTGGGCCTTTATACTTTGTACTTCTTCATCCAACAGTATTGGATGTGCAGTGCTCTGAGAAGAGTTTGACCTTGGAAGTTGCAACTCTTCTGCTGAGGAAATCTCTGAGGTGACTGCCCACTGAAGACTTCCTGCCATCAGCACTCCCAGCAGCTGGGGCAATAAGTCTCCTCAATGGATGTAGATGACATATCTCCACATCCAACACCTAAGAAATAGTTCACATCTTTGGATTTTTGCTGATGAAATTTGTTGTAAAACACGACATCTTACTAACTTATCTTTGTTATGGGAATTTTTGATATGCTTTGCTTTAACTTTTAAATGTGGGTAAGATTTGTCAGCTTTTATTGACACATTTCTTCTATTTTTCTTTAATTTTTCCCTTTAAGAAAGTCCCTTTGGGAGTACTTATACATATAACCAATAGCAAAATTGTTGCTATTATTCATTCTTTACTGTTCTTGGACATTTTCTACATTAATTTCAAAAAAGGAAGCTTCCAGATAAATAGATATAGTCAACTCTAAGCATGAGGAATTATAGTACCTTTAAATCTGGCACAAAGTAGAGGAAAATAATAAAGACTCATGTTTACGGTGGTTATTAGTAGTACTATTTAAACATTTGAGGGTAAATCCTTTAATTTATATACAACACACATACATGCACACACACACACACAAACACAGTTTGACCATGTTTTAATTACATTTTAATTTAAGGAATTTATGTACTTGCTACTTTAACCTAAATGGATTAATTGACACAGGTAATAACTCGGATGCCTCTTCAATGGTACCTAATAATGCCTTTTACATTGGAAATGCTCGATAAATAAATATTTGAATGATAATTTATCAGTCTTTAGAATTACTGGGATATATAGTTTTGTCATATTTTTAACCCCAGAAATCTTATTTTTGTCATTAGCTTAAAGTTTGTTCATATACAATAAACAGTAACGTTAGCAAACATGTAGTCATTTGAATGCTAAACCTGCTGTGTATTTTTCAGTTGCTGCCTCTACAGTTGGAAAGTTCTCATACTGTAGTACTGCTTCTTAAATATATGTACTGATCTCTACCTTTTTCTTTCTTTTAATTTAAATGCATATTTTAACTTTTATCTTTATAAAGATTAATGATTCCAAATTAATTTTTTCACATTATTTTAAAACAATGTAAAAGTATATTATCATTGAACAACTTATTTATATCAATACATTTAAAATAAATAATTTTACGTATTTTGTCTTGTTAAATGTTTAAAGAAAACTAAGTATTTTCTCTTAATTTGAAAATTATCGACAGGAAATTAAGGAAACTTCAAGAGTCTGATTTTTTTATGTATCTATAAGTAATCTTTTATAAAACTTAGTAATAATAATTTAATTAAATGAGATAACATATGTTCATTTATAACAATGCCTGGCATGTAGTAAGTGTAAAATGAATGTTAACTCTCACTAACAGTGACTAAGTAAACAAATAGCTAAACAGAATACAATAAATCTTTCCAATAATAAAACTGTCAAGTTCTAAAATTTAAGGAATATTTGTATCATTCTGATAAAAAATACTATTCTCATTATAATAAACAGAAAACATTTTAAAGAACAGAAATAAGAATGTAAAAAGATGACTTTTTACTAAATTAAATTTCCCTAAATTAAATGAGATGTTCTAATATTGAGTCAGATTTATCTGATTGAAATAATTAAGTTTCTTAGTGTATATCAGACATATTTATAGAAGCCACTAAGGTAAGATTGTGTTATAGCTTGTAATGTATTACCTCATTCATGATAATAATATGTAATTAGTTGAATTCACTGTGCATTTTCCAATCTGTGTCCCTAATTTAATAAAAATTGCATAACTGAAACTGACATGTGCCTACAGTCAAATGTCATTGGAACACTTGTAGACTATTTTTACTAGTTGAGTCAATGGACATTGCCCCTATGTAAACTCTGAGACAGAATATTACAGAGAGACAGTCTTATGTGCTTTATTCCAACCTAAGGGAATTATGTATTGACAAATACCATTCAGGCCTAAGATACTGGTCTTATACACGGTCATGTATTAAATCATTATACTTGCATGTATCATACACTTTACCTCCTATCAGTAATTAGAGACAATCTAATTATGTTGGGTCCAAATATGAGCAACCATCCATTAAAAACAACAAATTCTAATAAGCAGTCAGTCTAATAATGGGCAATCCAAAAAGGCACCTTCTTTTAAAGAATTTGTTGGGCATTAAATCACAAAACAAGATCCACAAGGTCTTTAAAAACAAATTCACCTGCAAAACCCAGAGAAATCGTTACAGATACACAAACTGGGCTTGATTTGTTCATTCATATCTTTTTTTCATTTTATAGATGAAGAAACTTTGGCAAAACTGGTTTTGAAACCAAAGTTTTTCTGACTTCAAAACTGTTGAAGATGTTAGTGCTATTTGTCAATATTTCTGGTTCTCCTTCTGAACATGTGAGAATAGATATAAAACCTCTCTACCTTCTTGAGGTTAGGTATGGGTTGTGATTGAATTAGGCAGAGAAATTTGTGCAGATGGGGAATATGTTACTTAAGGATGAAAGCAGTTTTGCTGGTAAAAGCTTTTCCAGGACTGCCTTTCATTGCAACAGCAATCCTGGTTGATGTGGAAGTAGAAGACTGAATATCCTTCGCTTGATAGTTGTCTTGGAATGTCAGCTAACCTTGCAGTTGTGCCTATATTAGTGAGAAATAAATCTTTCTTGTTCTGAGTCACTGTTATAGTGTTTGTTTGGTCATAGCATCATATTCAGATAAATAATAACAAATTCAACTTATTCCAGTATTTTATGATGCTAGTGAACCAAATTGAAAGTTATCTAGAAAATTAACATTTTTACCTACAAATCATACTTTAACATTCTTATGTATTTCTAACCTTAATGAAGCTTATATAAGTTTGAGAAAAATACTCAAATACCAGTCAATTTATTTGCATAATGGTCTACAGTATCCTAAGGTCATCAAGTACAAAGTTAGCTTTCCATTTCACTCTACCCTCAAGGCCTGTGTTATCCATTGAACATAAAATCATCTCAGTGGGGAATCTGAAAGCAATCCTATTTCTTAAAACTCCTATACCCTTCACCATACATAATCAGTCACACAGCAAATCATATAGACTCTTAACATGCATTTGTATCATTGATGACACTTAGGACAAGCCTGAATCTTTGGATTATGATAATCAGATTTACTGCAACCTCCCAAACTCCAAATTATCCTCTATCCTTGTTAATTAAGGTACTATGCTAAAATTCAAATCTGATCATGCATAAAGTACTTTAATGGATATTTGTTATAGTACCCATGAACTTTTCTACTACTGCACTTCACATCTTCCACTGAAATTTCTTGTTGTACACATCTTTTGTCTTTTTTTTTTTCTACCAACCTGTGATTTGCTCAAGGGGAGACTATGGATTCAACTTTTCAGACTCAGTTCTAAACTTACTCCCATCCCCATCTCCCACCCTTCTCTCCTACTTGGTTCCCAGCCTAATTTCAAGGAATATTCCATGGGAATCTTGGCTAGCTGATGAAGGCGAAAGGTAAGAACCCCCAAAGACAGTACTATTAATAGAAAACTGAATAAAGCATCCTCCATAATAGTTTCAGAACATTTTGATTAATTTTTGAATTGTCATTTATCACTTCAAAGCTTAAGATAAGTCACGCATTTTTGTTAATAGAACTGCTCAGAAATGAAGTTTCTATTGTTAAATTCAGGATTTACATTATCTAATCCAGCACAGGAAAAGCATGAAACATTTGGAATTTAGTGTATACCTAGTATAAGCAATATTTTGTATTAGTCCACAAAGCATACATGCACCTATCTTACTTGATTCTTGAAAATGAAACAAAGAATATTATTTTTTATTACCCACTAAAATATTGTAATTTGCGAGGCACTGAGGAGAAATGCAGTTTCAAGTTAAAAACAATTATCAATGCTATTTTAAGCTTAAATAGCATCTAAAAAGTTACACTTACTCATATTTGTTTACATATGTATGCAAATTCAAATTGCAATGATAGAATTTGCTAAGTCATATCTTTGTAATGAATAAAATATACTTGCAAAATGATCTGAGCAAAAAAATTAAAATAAAGGAATTGTAGAATTTTAATAGGGTTAATGTTTGAGAGAATTTATTCTTAAAAATTGCCTTCATATTTTCTTTGATTTAAGAAAATTAGAGAGAAAAACTTCTGTATGATAGAATTATGCACACACTTGTCAAGAGGCTATAAGATGACTCCTGCTATGTGAACTTTGCCTAAATTAATTGAACAAGACACACCTACTGGTTTGAAAAGCCATATGTAATAGTATATCACAGGGAGAGAGATGTGCTGAATGTGTATGTCACAGAAACCGGGGATATTTAATTAATATTTTCACTTATAAGAAAAGATCAAAGAGTTGATATTCTTGGTGATGTTTTAAATGCCAGTGATATTAATTTGAAATGATTGTTCTCATTCTGCACATTATTTTGCATAGGTAAGCAGGTTGAATTCAGAGACTTTAATAATTTAAATGGGAAATAAAATGACTAAAGAATCAACCACAGTAGAGTTCAGGATCAATATTAAAGATATGCAAATACTTAAGATAATAAGAATGTATATAATGTTAAGATAATGAGATATTTAAATCTTCCAATTTAATGAAAAGGAAGAATAAAATGAATATTCTTGTACAGTTTTTTTTTTCACAAAATAAGGCAAGAAATGCCTGATATGAAATAGGTGCTTAATAAACATTTGTTAAATAAATGAGTGAACAAAAGATGTTCATATTATACTCTTGCAAAGATCTTAAACATGTGTACACATAGAGCTTAATAAAAAGCAAACAAAAAGACTTAGGAAATATTCAAAGAAATTAAATAGTTGAAAATATCTTTACAGAGGTGCCTGGGTGGCACAGTCAGTTGAGATTCCAACTATAAATAAATAAATCTTAAAAAAAAAAAAAAAGGGGCACCTGGGTGGCTCAGTCGGTTAAGCATCTGCCTTCAGCTCAGGTCAGGATCTTGGGGTCCTGGGATTGAGCTTCATGTCAGGCTCTCTGCTCAGTGGGGAGTGTGCTTCTCTCTCCCATTCTCCCTTTGTGTTCTCCTCACCCTCTCTTTCTCTCTCTCTCTCTCAAATAAACAAATAAAATCTCCCTAGAGATAATCACTTCTTTTTATATTTACACCTAACTCAATAAATCCAAAAAGTAAAGAAATAAAAAGATAAAGTCCCTCTTCTAAACAAAATATAAATTTATACTTGCCCTAACACAAATATTTACATTTTTTTAAAATGCAGAATAAAATGTGACTTATATCATCATACCTACAAAGATAGTAAAGTCTTCCAGGTCTTCCATCTTGATTATTATATTTTTCTCTTTATGGGTTCTATATGGTAAAAGAAAGAAAAAAACAAAAACTCTCTGCAATTGTGACTGTTTAACCTATCTCATTAGACCTGAAAATTCGTACATTATCACTAGGGCAGCCAGAAATAATTAAAATATTAATAATAGGGAAAAGAGATTAAATAAATAGTTGTTTTGTTTATTCAGATTCATACTGAACCAGAACCAGAAGCTGGTTCCAGTGTAACGTAGATATTCTAATGGCTATTTCCTCAGTTAAATACACAAAATTTGTTCTGGTGTTATTTAGTGATATTTTGGCCTGAGTAGATCAAAGGATTACTACAAATGACACAAGAGTTATCAAATTAATTTGTAGTATGTATCAATTAACTGTACATACACACGGACTTTCACAGCCTTAAGTTATCCTATTAAAGAGACAAACTGATCCATTGACACGATGCATTCCTTCCAAAGACTTGGAATATATGGAATTCTTAGCAAACTCTCATTTCCACTTCTAAATAAAAATATTTACTAAAGGGTCAATAATACTGTTTTCACATATGAAGGTCAAATTTCATTTCTATATCAAATATTAAGAGATTAGTTACCAAAAAATGTATTTTCATTTTTAAAATATTTTCCAAGTTTAGTTTCTCCAAATATTAGTAAAATGTTATGATATTCTACAGAAAGTATATTATGTAATTAATATGATTGATTGAATAAAATCAGCTATAGGATTTTATAGATCTTACTTCCTTCTGTTATGAGTCAGCCAAAGATGGTCCCTGAGTATTGGTCCCTAAGTTGTTTACTTTACAGAAAGCTGGGTCCATTGAACTCAAAAACCCATCAGTGACAAACTTGGATTTTTACACATCCAATTGTTTTATATATAGCCCCAATAAGCATCATTTTTAGCAAATTAGAGCCTACCTGCATTATATATATATAGCAAAATTGCAATTAACATTTACTAGCTATAGATAAGACACACCCTGGAACTACAAAAGACTCCAAGCAGCTGCCCTTCAAAAGTCTCTGACATGGCAACTCCCAGCGGTATTGCTGAGCAACATCACCTCCACAAGCGAAACCTCTCCTCGCTTCCCATCTTCCTTTGGAGTTCTTTTGCCCTCTTTGCCTTCTGGGTGGTGACACTGAGCTCCTGTTTCTGCAAGTCTCCTGATGTGAGCATCTTATTTGTAATGCCAATGCAAACCCAAATAAAGCCCTCTGTGGGTTACTGTCCCCTAGTGAGCAGCCTTCACCAGCCCGGAAATCCTTGAACTCACTAGACCCTCTCAAATTTCAGCTCTATTCAGTAAAATTTAAATGTGATTTTTCAAACTCATACCACAATAAGCTACCACTGTACATTTATTATGATGGCTAAAAGAAAAAAAAAGAAATCTTACAATACCAGTGTTAGTGAAAATGCCAAGTAACAAGTACTCATATATTATTGATGAAAAGTAGGATCATGGGCACAACACTCTGGTAAACAGTTTGGCACTTTCTTATAAAATTAAACTTACCACATGACTTAGCAATGTTATTCTTGGGTATTTGCCATATAAAATGAAATCTTATTACCCTAGAATGAAACATAAATCCTATACATGAACGCTAATAGCAGTTTTATTCATAATCACAAAAAATGGAAATAACTCAAATGTCCTTAAATGAGTGAATACATAAGCAAACTCTGGTACATGTACATAATTGGATATTACTCAGCAATAAAAAGGAATGAACTATGACAACATGCAATACTTGAATGAATTTTGAAGATATGCCCGTAAAAATTCAGTCTCAAAAGCTTATGTCATGTATGAATCTTTTATATGACATGCTTGAAAACACAAACTATAATGACAAAGAATAGATCAGTGGTTGTCTGTGTTTGGGATGGGGGAAATGTGACTACAAATGTGACTAAAGAAGGCTTTGGGGTGATGGAAATGTTCTGTGTGCTAATTGTAATGGTAATTATACAAACCTAAACACATGTTAAAATTTACAGAACTTCAAAATGCATGCAAAATCAATTTTACTCTATGCTACATTAACAATAAAAACTAAAAATTATTTGGATAAGTAGGATGGATAGTAGCATTATTAAAATTATATTTATGTTTTCTCCTTCAACTGTGTATTTGTCTATTAGCACATAGAAACAACTTTTCCATAAGTCAACTGTTGAAATATCCCATTATTACATCACTGTAATTTGATTTCACACCGATTCTTAAGTTTTGTAATAGCTTTTATGTTTATAATTTACTAGAATCATTCACTGAATTTAAATCTATTTATTATTCCACTATGGATATTTTAAATAGTGTCACATAGATAACCTTTTAAAACAGGTTTACTTTTTATGATTATTATGTGTTGTCAGTATGTCAAATTTTTAACATATGCACAATTTCCAATCTCATAGTTACAGTTAGTTTGCTCCAAGTTTTCATTTTATATTCTATTCAATAATTAAGCTGTTTTATCTTGATTTACAAATATTCAAAAATGATACTCCTTCATGAAGACGTTTTTCTTCCTCATCTAGATTATTGCAGGAGAGTTTTAACTGGTTTCTCTGCTTCTACCATTACCCCCAGTCATATATTTGTTATATGCTATAGTGAAATATGCTGTATTCCACTCTCACCACAGCAGCCAGAACGATCCTTCATTTGTTGACAGACATAAATATAGCTTAAAGAATGTATTTTAAAAAACAAGGAAATTAGTGGTAGGATTAAGTATGGATGAATTATTTTCCAAAATGTGGCAGGAAATAAAGAAAAACCCCAAAACAAAACAAAATAAAACAAAGAAAACAGAAATAAATAGAAAAAAGGAGAAAGAATTGTGACCAAGAATATAAACTATGACAATAATGTAGATGAGTTGAAAGAAAAACCCATAGGGGCGCCTGGGTGGCTCAGTGGGCTAAAGCCTCTGCCTTCGGCTCAGGTCATGATCTCAGGGTCCTGGGATCAAGCCCCACATCGGGCTCTCTGCTCAGCGGGGAGCCTGCTTCCCCTTCTCTCTCTGCCTGCCTCTCTGCCTACTTGTGATCTCTCTCTCTGTCAAATAAATAAATAAAATCTTAAAAAGAAAGAAAGAAAGAAAAACCCATAAAACAAAACATAATATACACCATTGTGTGGAAAAAAACTCATTCAGAATAGTTGCAAATAAAAACAGGAAAAAATATATTGGCCAATGCAAATATTACAAAGAATGGAAAATTTTAGATTTTCCCTTTAATATCAGGAACATGGTTAAAATTTCCACCATTACCGCAACTATTTATTACAGTCCTGGAAGTCTTGGTCAATTCAGTAAGAACAAATATTAAAAGGAAATAAGAAACATAGAGTGGTTTAAGAAGTCCAGGGAGCAAATATAGAAAATGATATTACCACAAGAGGCAGTAGCACATAATAAATTTTACTGAATGGTGTTTGGACAGGGTTGTCTGAGAGCGGAAGCATGACACCATCCAAAAACTTACAGAGTCACCATCCAGAAGAGAAGGAAGGCAAAGAACTCCAGGAGAGGAATGAGAAAATGGGCTTGCTTTTCGAAGTGATTTCACTCAACAGTACCATGGGAGTCTCTGGGTTGGAGACCTCTGAAAGGCAGTAGTGACATATCACCATATGGCTCTATCATATCAATGGCCAGCAGCTGGGTATATGTTCACAGGTTATGCAGAATGAGCAAGATCTAACTGGCTAAATCTCTGCTTGTTTTGGCTATTTTTTTTTAATTTTTTAAAAGATATTATTTATTTATTTGACACAGAGAGAGAGAGATCACAAGTAGGCAGAGAGGCAGGGAGAGGGGGCGGGGGAAGCAGGCTCCCTGCTTAGCAGAGAGCCCGATGCGATGCGGGGCTTGATCCCAGGACCCTAAGATCATGACCTGAGCCAAAGGCAGAAGCTTTAACCCACTAAGCCACCCAGGCACCCCTGTTTTGGCTATTTTAAAAATAACTGGATATGTAAAAATTTTACTTACGCAACAGCGGGTTTTTGAGATAACAGGTCTCAGCCTGTAATAAAGAAATAAACAAACTACAGCCAATACCCAGGGCCATCTTTGCCTTATTTATAAAACAAGATACAAGAATTGTAAGCAACAAACTGAAGGTTTTGGAAGGGAGGAGGGTAGGGGGTTGGGCGAGCCTGGTGGTGGGTATTGAGGAGGGCACGTATTGCATGGAGCACTGGGTGTGGTATATGAACAATGAATCTTGGAACACTGAAAAAATAAAATAAAAGTTATTGTGGAAAAAAAATAAATAAAAGACCCCCCCTAAAAAAAGAATTGTAAGGGGAATGTTATTATTATAAATATTTATAGAGAAATTAAGTTAACTACTGAGAAAATGCATAGAATGAACAGATAAAATACTAAATTAATATGAGTTCCACAGGTTTCCACCAAGATACAAAATTAATACACAACATTCAGTGTAATTTTCTTAGAAATATAATAATTACAAAATATAATCAGAAATAAGATATTCACTACAGTAACAAAAACCATGTTACACATGACTCCTTTAAGTACATATTAATGGATACAGATACAAACATACATACAGAGGAACATATACAGACAAGGCCTTTATGAGGAAATCCATAAAAAGTTTAAGAAATATGAAAAATAATGAAATAGTTCACTTTATCACATGCCATAAATTAACATGAAGATGTCTGTTCTCTTCAAATTACTCCACTAATTTACATAATATGAAATTGCATATTTTGTGAAATGACAGAAGTACTCTAACATTTATAGAGAAGTATAAAGAGCTATGAATGAGTAAGTTACCATTAGAAAAGAATAATAATGTATAGGAATAATTATCCAGGCAGAAGTAAAACAATACAAAAACTACATTAAGGGGCACCTGGGTGGCTTAGTGGGTTAAAGCTTCTGCCTTCAGCTCAGGTTATGATCTCAGGGTCCTGGGATCGAGCCCCACATCAGGCTCTCTGCTCAGCAGGGAGCCTGCTTCCCCCTCTCTCTCTGCCTGCCTCTCTGCCTACTTGTGATGGCTCTCCTCTCTGTCAAATAAATAAATAAAATCTTAAAAAAAAAAAAAACTACATTAATAAAACTTGATGGATTTGATTATAAATTATTTTTCAATGAAAGTCACCATGGGCAAAGTTAATAGATCAAGAGATATATTTACAATATCTACAAGTTAGAAGGAATTAAAAACCACCATGCAAATGTCACTCTTGAAAATAAAAAGTCACATTACTAATACTGTGGGAACCCCAGTGCCTTGTCCACTCTTCTACCCCTTGTATTCAGCCAGAATCTCAGTGACTTCTCTTTTGGATTTACATCAGAGACGAACTAAGGATAGATCAGGAAAGTTAAACCAATGAATTTTCCTGTGACATTTCACCCATATACGGGCAGCCAGTGTATGTGTCTAGAAACATAACAGGGAGTCTTGGCAAGAGACCTCATCTCCTGGTGCTTCCTTCCTTATTTAATGAAATACACCCTTCCCTCATAGAGCCAACGCTAGCTAGAGGAAAAGTGACACACAACTGACTACTTTTTTTTCTTTTCTCTCTCTTTTCCAAATCTCCTTCTCATGCTTTCTTGGACAAGAGATGGGGATATTTTCTACTACTTACCCTATGTATTTCCCCATTGTTACAACCAAGTTGGGCTAGCTAACAGATTAAGGGCAATTCGGTACACTAAGGGAGAAGTCTATGTCCCATTCAATATATGGAAATCCATAGTTTATCTGAAATTCAAATTTAAGCAAACTTTTTGTATTTTTATTTGCTTAATCTGGCAACCCTAATATTATACTTCAAATTCTAAAAGTCTATGAACTATACTAAACATTATATCGAGAGCAATAGAGTACCAATTTTTTGATCTCCCAAATAAACCGCATAAAAATGGTATTATTATTGTATGAAGTTTTGACATGGAAAGTCTAAGAAAGCATTTTGTTTCAGTGAAATACTTTCAGTTACACATTTTAATTCTTCATAAAATATTAAAAATGTCCAATATGGTAAATATAAATAGATATAGATTTATATTCCATTGAACTGTTCAAGGACATAATATCCCTGTGTATCTTGTTATTAGAAAATATTTTAGGTAAGTCTAAAAATAAGAAAAAATAAAGTATGAAAAATGCATACTTTTTCAAATTTATCAGAGTCACATAAACTTCCTGGGAAATTAGATTTGTTATTTTGCTTTTTCTGTTTTATTTCTTTAAAATATTGGCTTTCTATTTCTCAATGCGGGGGAGGGGGCACTTTTCCATTAACACTTGTGAATACCAGTCAGCATAAGAAAGAAAAGTATAATTGAAATAAGCCTGAGGAATTTAAACCTCAACAAATCTCTCACTATCCTCAAAGAACTTTCTTCCTCAGCTATACATAGCCATCTCTTCTGCCAAGCATCTGTTGAGGAAATGATGTAAGTAAATTTCCAAAGATTTTAAATCCCTAGCTCTAGCCTAAGTTTAGAAATTGCCAGATTGCACTGTGACTTAAAATCATATCAAAGAAAAATGCACAAGCTTCTTCCATGTGGCATTTAAAAATTTACTTATGGATTTTTAAAATTGCATATATTAGAGATTGGATATAAAATAACACTTTCTCAGGAAATGGGTGTTTCTAGAAGACTTTGTGGTAAAACGATCATCTTTTAAAGGTACATGCTGTAAACGACTAGTAACAAGCTACAGAAGTGTCTATGCCAATGACTTAAATGCTATCTTCGACTAGTATTAATAAGGAGAAAAATTTGCTAATATCATTAATCTTATAAAAAACTTCCTTTTACCATGAACTAGCTCTGATTCTGAAAAATGTTAAACATGAAAGCTTTCTGAGCTTCCTCTTCTCTAATAAATGTAAAGAGAAGTATAATGGCAGTTATTATATAGTATTGTTTTGAGGATTACATGTAAATAATGCATAAAATATAGTTGCCACAATGCCCAACATATAGTAAATAATAAATGATAGCTGACATTTTATTATTATTTAATCCACATGAGTTTAATATATTAGATTGGTTTTAAAAGGGATGAAGCTTGTGTCCTCAATATGACCTGTCCAATCTTAATATGCCTTCCAATATTTCTTTGCATTAAAAACAATATTCATTTAAGTATTAGATGCCATGGTTAACATTGCGTTTGCCAGTTTGCGGCCCCAAAGATAATTTGGAATTAGTAAGCAACTGAGCTGATATAGACTGAAGTTATATTTAGCTTCAAATATGATTTGATTCATAATCAAAGAGAGTGAATCATAAAATTCTAGTATTTTAAGTGTCATCTACATGAAAGTAAAAGTTATTAAGTATGCTGTCAAGAAGGGAAATTGTTACCTCGATGCTAACTTCATGTAGAAAGATAGATGTGGATATAGTGTGCAGTACTGAAAGTAAAGTTGGAGATATAAAAATTATGGCATAGAAAGTTTGCAGGAGCTAAAAATAAAATGAAGATGAATGTAGATGAATGCTAGAAACAGGGTTGTAAATTGAATTTGAGAGAAGAGGGAAAATTAGTGGTTTTCAGATCTTAGCCTAGCATATCTCAACCAGCACTTCACTGACTCCTGCTTTGATATCATTGTAATTTATGTTGAAATCTACTATGATTCAGAAAGAACATTTACTCCAAAATTTTAAAATTCCAGATATGGTCTTATTATCATTGAGACTAAAGAGCAATTAGAAAGAAAAATACTCCTGACCATAAAATAAAATGGTTTTGGAAATAGAAGTTGATTGATGGATTTTTTCCCTCTACTTTGGATTACAGGTTTGTTGTTGTTGTCGTTTTGTTTTGTTCGTTTGTTTTGTTTTGTATTTTGCTCTTAATAGGAATCATGTGATTATGTAAATTTCTATTCTATTTCTAATAAAATATTTTAGGGTATTTTTAATGCAAACTGGAGTGGTAGAGTCATATCCCTTAAGTATCTTAGAATATCTGCTTTAAACTCTATATTTCCTAAAATTTCCCTAATCATTTTAGTTCCAAATGAAACAGTCAGAAACAAAATATATAACTCAAATGGGGTAGGAGAGGTTTGGTTGGATTATTCTATGTGTTATTCTGTTAATCTCTTTTATATATAGTTTAAATGTAGATGGTTACATTCACCATGTATCTTGTCTTAATTCACATTATTCAATTACTAAATAAATAGTACTTTTCTTTGCATACAACCTAACACGATATTGCCACTTTTCATGCACTTCGAAGGCAATCATAAGATACACTAGAATAGGGGTTCCTGGGTGCCTCAGTTGGTTAAGCATTTGCCTTTGGCTCTGGACATGATGCCAGGGTCCTGGGATTGAGCCACACATCAGTCTCCCTGCTCAGAGAGGAGTCTGCATCCTCCCTCTCCCTTGGCCCCTCCTCTTGCTTATACACACTCTCTCTCAAATAAATAAATAAAATCTCTTTTTAAAAAAATATGCTAGAATATATATTTTCTTAATTATTCTTCAAAAACAAACTCTCGGAGTTGAAAGATCCTTAAAAGGAAGTAATGTACTAATATGGAGATAGAATGCAATTTTTCTAAGTCTGAATGTAATCAAGATCTAGTAAACATAACTTCCCTGGAAGAATCTAGGTATGTTTGGAAAATCCACATTTTCTCTTGAAAGACGGGGTGTTATGGTGATCACAAAAGGGAGAGATTTTATAAATATTTTACAAATTAGCTATTCTATGTCTAAGAAGAATAAGTGTTATCCTCAAAATTTCGGAAAGATATTGTTAAACAGGAAAGTTTGTGAAACATATTTGATGTAAAAAGTTTTAGTAAAAGTTCTTACATATTTTAATGTTTTTGAATAATATGCCTTAATTTTTTTGAAGAATTCTTCACTGATCATGACTCATTCACAAATTATTTAAAATTCATTAAAGCACTTAACCTAATCATATGGCACATGAATAGAAATATATATAATATTATTTGTATAAAAATAAGATTTCAGTTACAGGTAAAACTGACAGAAGGATGCAGTTCAAATGAGAATAAGTCAAACACTAAGGACTTTATTTTAGTGCCCTTGTGAGTAAGCACTCCATCTCATTAACTGATTGATTCATTTAGTCATTTTCACTCAAAATTTATTATTTTTTCTACTTAACTCCAAATCAATGTCTGTAAACACTATCTTTCATAACAGCATCTCTGTCTTAGGCTTCATACTCTCTCACTAATGTGCTTTTATCTGGTATTTCTTCTCCTGTGTGCCTAAAAATTAAAATAAATTTCCTGTATCCAAACTCATAGGGGCCTTAGGCTATATTCTGATAAGCAATAGCAAGGAGATCAAATAAAACAATTCCTTCTCATGAGCAGTCTATCCCACCAAGTAAGATAATTGAATTAAGTGAAGTTTCCTTAGACATAAAATATATATCAAATAATAAGCCCAAGTGGGCTAAATGCATATATTATATTAGATTGTGGGCAAGGGGGGATTCAGGTCAGAATGTTATTCTCATAAAAGTAAATGAAACTAGAGGAAAGGGAGTGAGGGATTTATATGGTTAAAATAAACTGATAAATAATCGATAAAAGTTGATGGATATCATACTTAATATGTTCTTTCTGTGTAGCAGATAAAAAGTATCTGCTGCATGGAGAGAAGATGAGGGAAAGCTTTAGGGAAAAGTGATTGAACAACAACAAAAAGTTTGAGATTTTGTAGCAGTAGACCGTCAGGTAAGTTCCTATTTAAGCACCTTAAGCAGATGGCAGATCAAAGTTGAGGGTACTGCTGAGTGTGAATACTACAGATATATCTGTAAAGCCATAAAAAATGTTGGGATTTCTACCACCTGTGGTCAGTAACTGTAAAAAAAATGGAGAAAATACATGATCTGAATGATCCAAACTTAACTGTATGCATCATAGGGTATGATGGAAGTGTAACAAGTAAGTTTTGATTAGTTATAGAAGGACAAAAACTTTTTGCAAGAAGAAACTAATAATAATCTAGTGCATTTTGCACAGTGTAAAATAGTATTTGCATTTTATATACAAGATCTAAGTCACACTTCAAAATAATGCTCTTCCCCTCACCCCCCCCTCAACTACTGCACATGAAAAAACTTAGCTTCAGGAAAGTTAATTAAGTGTCTTGGTAAAAATCAATAAACAGCAGATATGGGATCATACCCAAGTCCTTGAACTCAAAAAACCTATTTTCCTATCAAAACAAATTGTCTTCTCAGGAGAAAAAGAAATTGATTTGGGCTCCAAAAATGAAAATGTAGATTGATTTGGAAAGTGAGAGAATTAGAAGGAAAACTCAGTATTTCAAGATGATGATGAGGTTTTTGGGATCTTTGTGGGTGTGAGTTGCTACAATAAAATGACTGTGATATTCATAGGAGTTGAGATAATCAAAAATTTTGAAGTGAGATTTTAAAATAATGATGACAGGATTTGAATGGAAAAAAAGGATTATAAGCCAGGTGTTGGATCCATCAGTTAATGATGAGGAACCAAGAATATAGTAAATGACAATGCTGATAGCAAATCTGATATGAGGTGGCATGAAGCTCAAAAAAGATTTTGAAAGATATGACTTAAACAATAGTTTGATAAATGCAATTATTAGCTAAGAGGAAGCAATAACGGCAACATGGCATGTGTGAATTACATGGCAGAATGAGTAACTTTTGCTATAATAAGCTCTAGAAGAAGAGGAAGGCTGAGGATCATTTAGATTTCACAATATGAAAGAGAAAAAAGGAATTGTTCTATGCTAGACTATCACATATGGCTGCAGCAATATTTCCAACTAAATATGGTCTTCTAGAACCTTTACTCTACCCTTCAACCTGAGAGGACTTTATAACATCTTCAACAAAAAGAGTGTAGAAAGAATTATTTTATGTCACTTCTGAGGCTAGGTCATAAAAGATGATACACCTCATTCTTCTCTCCACAGGCTGGTTGTGGAATTCTGGTACCATGTTATGAAAGCTAATGTCATGCACTGAGGGTACATGTAAGTATTCCATCCCATAGCGCCAGCTAACATTTCTGTTAAGCGCCAGTCACCTGCTAGAACTGTGAAGTTCTAGGTGAATATTATAAACAATTTTCAGATGATTCTAGTACCCGGCCTTTGAGCCACTCCTAACAGCAATTATCAAAGCAAAGATAAAAAGCAAATTGCTGATTTATGAGCAAAAATAAATGTTGTTACTGGTTTAAGCCATTAACTTTAGGGTTAGTTTGTTACACAATAATAAATAAACAGTAAAAGCTCTGTGAGGTAGCTGAAAATGTAAGAGCATAAGAATTGAACGTGTTGAAAGAATTTGAAGCAAGTAGTACAGGAGGAAAAATAAAGAAAGGGCTCCCGAGAATCTAACAAACCAAACAAAACAAAACAAAGCAGGGAGAAAGAGACTTGTTTTTTTGGCCGAGGATGAGAACATAGATCAAAAGCATAGGGAAGGAAATATGGTGTGATTACAGACTAGAAAACCAGGAAGTTAAAGCTGTTGATAAAAGTCAGACTTTTTTTTTTTTTTTTTCAGACTGAAGCGCTGATACAACATTCAGAAAAAATGTTGCCGAGAAGTAATAATGTCTACCTTGGAAGAAGTAACCACCTCTCTCTCCTAACAGTCTGATACATATCAAGTACTTTATTATTATTATATTTCTTTCCTTATAGATTAGATACCACCATTGAATGTCATCTGCATAAGGAAATATTGTACAAACTTCAAAATACTAGGAGAATATAGTTAGAAGTTCTTGGGTTTTGGTCACAAAAACAAACTACCAACTAGTTAATAATAGTCATATTCAGTATTTCTACCACTGGTCTTCATATATATGCGTTGGAGTAATGAGTTTACTCATTAAAGATGTTTCGGAGTTCTAAAATAAACCCTTGAAAACTCAAGATTATAGGGGGTTAAATTTATATATATTGTGTCAAAATGCTTTGAGAGGCAAAAAATATCCATTTGAAAGCAATTTTACATTTAATTAGTGATATGTAGCCAGACACTGAATTTTCTATAAGCAAATGATGAAAAGAATAAGGCACTATTTTGAAAGTAACATCTCAGATTTAATCAGAATTTTACTGGTGTTTGAAAATAAAGTTACATGATGTATGTTGTTTTGCCTTACCTAAAGTTTAGACTCATTCATAAATTTCAGTTCTCCTGCCACACACACACACCTCCCAGTTATCATATTTTCATATAATATTTTAATTCATTCAAATATTATAATGTAGACTCAGAAGTCAATAATAAAAGAATACCTTAGAAATGATTATATGAACTCAGTAAGCTAAAATTGTTGTTTGCTCTGTAGTTCTCACCATATGAAATAAAATTCTTCATTAGACAAATATAATGCCTATTACATGAGTAATAATGATTATGGAACAATTTTCAGGGGAAATATAATTGCTATCTTGTAAGAGCATTTGGTTCATAAAAGCAGTTGTGATGGCATTAAAGAAACTCTAGTTCCTTATAACACTGCAACTGAAGTGAAACCTTAGTCCTTAAATACCAATTAGTGGGCTCATCTGCCATGATGCATACTATTTAGATTCTGTTAGAAAACAGAATAAACTCTATGAAAAGTGCTCCTTAACAGATCTAAGTTCAGGTATATCCAGTGTAGGGCCAAGGACAGACCTCCTCAAAATGTGCCACTTGGCGTATTGAGCATTTTGAATTAAAAATTTACTAAAGAAACAGCTAGGGCAGGAAAAACACTCTGATCTCCCTTTATCTCCAACAGGGAGGAAATAAATCTCCCATGCGAAATGTACCTTCCCTACACCAGGATGTAATGAGACAATCTTACCATCAGAGAGAGGAAATTCAGAGCCAAAAAGGCTTTATAAACTACCTTTGCTAAACTAGCCTTGCTAATTTACCACCTCAGTCCAAATTCTGTTTAGAATTCCTTATTAACTGAAGTTCCCAAACGTAAGTTTTCTTTGTTCTGCCAATTTCTCACAGATTTATTGTCTCTTTGTCTCAAAAATATAAAAACTGCCTGCCTTGATCATTTCTTCAAATCTCAATTTCATTATTGGGCCTCCTCCACATAATTAAACCTTTCTCTCTTTTTCCTGTTGATCTTTCTCATGTCAAATTAATTCTTAAATCAGCTAGAAGAACTTTGAAAGGTAGAGAATAATTTTCTCCCCAACACCATCATATCAGGTATAGTCATCTAAATGAATCTGTCATAAGTAGGTAGACACTGATACCAATGGAATCAAATCTAAATCATAAGTGACATAAAAATAAATTATTTTCTTTCCAAACTTACTCAATTGATATCTCATTAAAATGTACATCTCAATTTGATTTCTTATTTTATATTACTTTTAAAGTTACTCTCTAGCTTGATAAAGAATTCCACTGAATTACAGCACAATTTGTTATCAATACATGTTAATCATTTGCAAATACTTGTCTTAAATCAGGAAATGCTCATTTTGGGGGCCATTTCTAAAAATGCTCCTGAATATGTATGCAGTTAATAAAGATGTTAAGAAATGCCTGATCATAATGAAGAAGGTTGTAAAAAATTGAAATTTTTGATTACTGTAATCGAATCAGCAAATTAAAGAAACCAAGCATGATCATATGTATTGAAAGGGATGTTTATAATGATACGTTAGTAATTCTTGTATTGGAATTTCATAGCTAGCATCTAAATTGAAATATCACTGAGTATCAACAGACAAAACAGAATAATAAAATTACCTACAGGATAAAACATTCTGTAAGTTCAACTTTCTAGATTTTTATTTTCAAGTTTTTTTCACTAAATAAAAGTTGAAGCCATATGTTAAAAAATGTTCCTGTATCTAAAAAATAAGTTTATAGCTTTTCCCCATAAAATGCATTTCAAAGTCCCAAGATGTAGTAATTAGAGAGTTTCTGCATGGAATTCTATAAATTGTCACACCTGTTTACTTGAACAAAGAATTAAAACATGCAGACTTCAACAGAATTCAAGAACTCATTAAAGGACTTACACTGTACCAGCAGAAAATACTTAATATAGAAAAAGGCATCAGTCATTTTCAAGCAGTCATCAAGTGATTTTTAAATCACTGGAACTAACAAATCAGAAGTGAAAAATATTCACAATTATATAGGCAGTATTATTGCAATGTATAGAACATTTGTCACTAATGAGGGTCAATTCAACATTCTACAAAGTGTGGCACTAGTACATTTAATAATACAACGCTAAAAGTGGCTTTTATACTTTTTTCACTTTAACAACAATGCAATGTCACAATTTTCATAATTGGTATAAAAACTGAACATATTATGAGTCAAAGATAAACAGATAGTCACATTATCCACATGGTCATGAATAGCAAGACTATACCTTTCATTTTTAAGAGATGGTATATTTGTTTTAATATTCTTTCCAGTGTCCTTAATAAAACACACAGCAAAAACTGTGATCCTTTTCTTTCCATATATGACAAGAGTGTATAATAACCAAATATAACCTTGTGACTCCAGATTGAAAAAAAGTTTGCTTCATATGTATTTTAAAGTATGTCTGTCATAAGAGAATAATAATACTTTGAATTCCTTTAAGATTAAGAATAGCCTCCTGTTTCTTACTTTCTTGATTATGAAACATTTATTCAATACCTTGTACATGCTGCAAGATGGGGCTGTAAATTTTACTAGATTGCAAGCCTTACTGTCAAGGACTTTGTAAATCAGTAGAAGGAATAAAGGAGTGAATTTTGAGAAGTAAGGAAAAGAAAGGGAACTTCATTCTAGAGAAGGTAAAAAATATGAGCAATAGCAGGGAAAATGTGATGTTTATGATTTATTCATAGGACAATCACCAGAACTATTTGATTTTAGAAGATGATTGGTTTAGAAGTAGATTAATAAAAGTAGATAGGAGCGCCTGGGTGGCTCAGTGGGTTAAAGCCTCTGCCTTCAGCTCAGGTCATGATCTCAGGGTCCTGGGATCGAGCCCCGCATCGGGCTCTCTGCTCAGCAGGGAGCCTGCTTCCCCCTCTTTCTCTGCCTGCCTCTCTGCCTACTTGTGATCTCTCTCTCTGGCAAATAAATAAATAAAATCTTTAAAATAAATAAATAAATAAACAAACAAATAAATAAATAAATAAAAGTAGATAGAAGACAATTGTATAAATACTCAAATGCTAGGGGAAAAAAAAGGGAAACCAGGTTTGGCTATATTAGCAAAACAGAAGAAATAACCATTGAATGAAGAGTTATGTCAAATAATAGCCAAAGTAGCAACAGCTAAAATTAATTGAATACTTACTGTGTGTCTGTCATTTTACCAAGTACTTTACGTGAGCTGTTTCATTAGTCCTCAGAAAAAAACAAGAGATTGGTATTTCAATTCTCATAATTTTATAGATCAGAAATTTAAAATTTAGAATTCTCAAATAATAGTCTAAAGATCAGAGAGCTAGGAAATAGTAGAGATGGTCTTCAAACACAAGTCTGCCTAACTCTAATGGCAATCTATATTAACCACATCTCTGCTGTGTTTCTTATTCCTTTATTCTACAGTGAGTGTGGAAGGAATATTACATTTCCTTCATCTCATAGATGACATAATAAAAAATTACATGACTAAAATTTATATATCATTTTTATGGAATCTAATAACCAAACTTATTTAACTCTCAATTCCATCTTTCTACCATGTAACATATGCAAAGGGAAAGTGATTAGAATCTTTTGAGAAAGAAATATATATAAATGTATCATTTAAAAAGATACATTTAGAAAATTAAGTTGGTTGTACTAGGTAAAATTATTTGGACAGGACATAATATATTTATTATATTATATTTATAGCTACTCAATTGTCTTTCTTTAGAACTTCAACTTCCCGACAGCACTCCCTTTAACAAAGCTGCCTCATCTATAGTTGTGAATTCAATTTAAAAATATTTACCATCAGGTGCCTGGGTAGCTCCGTTGGTTAAGCTTCTGCCTTTGGCTCAGGTCTGGGATCCAGTCCTTCATTGGGCTCCCTGCTTAGCAGGGAGTCTGCTTCTCCCTCTGCCCCTCCCCTCCCCTGTGCTTAAATGCACTCTCTCTCTCTCTCAAATAAATAACTAAAATCTTTAAAAAATGTTACTACCATATGTTAAGGTAAGTCAGTATCACTTTGCCAAAAATTGATCTGTATGCCTAATTATATATACTTGATTCTCAAAATGACACATATCTACCTGGAGGTCCCTGTTTAGGGTCCCTGCAAAGTTACCTGTTTCAATGTAAACAGAGGACAGTTCTAGAGATTAAAAAAACCAAAGAAGACCAAAAAAAAAAGAAGAAGAACAAGAGAGTTCACGAGAGAAATATTGACATTGGTGACTGTGTTACTTTACACTACTGTGAATAGCTTTTTTCAGATGAACTTTCTCACAGAAAACTATAAAACTGTATTAAAGCATACAAATTCTGTTCACAAGGAAAGAAAAATGTACCTATGTATGGTGATGGAAGTTAACTAGACTTATTGTGGTGATCATTTAACAATATATACAAATATCAAATCATTATGTTGTACACCTGAAACTAATATGTTATATGTCAATTATATCTCGATTTTAAAAATATTAAACACACACACAGAAACTATACCAAGTCCTTGAAGAGTGAACAAAACCAGACAGAATTAGAAAGCATAGGTAAAAAAAAAAAAAACAAAATCAACAGAAATTAATTTGAAGAAAAAATATGGGGAGAAAAAGAATTACACTAAAATGGATAGTGTCAGAGTGACCAGTAAGAAAATGATAAGGTGTCTACCATATGTGTAATTGTAGAAGAAAAGGAGAGATTTTGGCAGTAAAAATAATTTTGAATAATGGTCTAAAACTTTCCAAACATAGTGAAAAACATTAGCTTACAAATCCGAGAAGTTTGATAATCTCTAGGTAGGACAAATACAAAGAAAATCATTGCTATGCAGGGTACAGCCAATGACCGAAATATAAAATTACTAAATCAGTGAAAAAAAAAGACATATCTATAGAGAACAATAATGCAAATGATAACTGATTTCATATAAGAAATAATGAAGGCCAGAAGACAATATTATCAAGTCAATGAATTGTCTCTACATTAAAAGAAAAAAATGAATGAATTCAAATCAATCAAGAAAGACAACTTAAAAATGGCAAAGCAAGTAAGCTTTACTGGTTCTCAAGATCTATAGGATCCTATGGGTCTACACAACTATAAACTGACACTGCCTCATTGTTAAATATTTAATTAACTTTTCACTGAACAGACCAGAGAAGCAACATTACATACTGGCTTAAGACAATAATATCATTGGAGTAAAACCACCCAAGTTATAATTCTATTTCCACCATTTTCTCAAAAGATTAAATACACATGAGATTAATTATTTTGTGGACTTGTTTTCTGGTAAAAAGAAAGTCACATGATAAATAGTAATTAACTGCTCTATTTATTCAATAGTAATGAAAAGGTATATGAAGTGTCACAACATATATGTTTTATAGCTTTAACTACATTATATACTTTATTGAGCATTCAAGTCCTTTCATTTGTAATCAATTTATGCTCTCATTTATTAATACAATAAATAAAAAAATTTCATGATCATCTTCAGATCCTGTAATTATCAATAATTACTATTTATAAAGTGAATAATATATACTAGATGTTGAGTGGACACATAAATTGTCTCCAGACAATTTACAGTGGGATGGAGAATACTTAGATTCATTGCTCTGTCCATCAAAGGAGGATTATCACAATAGAAGGAAGACTATCAGACAGTGCAAAGTGAGCTTCAGTTCTTTATCAGGACAATTAGGGTAAGTAGCAAAGGAAAATTCATGTTAGTTATTAGATACAGAACTTTTACTTTTTAGTGTCATGTTATCATGGATTATGCTGTCTTTAGAACTACAGGTCACCATCAATGCTAATAATGATCACAGTGACCAGAGAATCAAGAAAATACCACAGAATGAAGTTTGACATTGTAAAAATAATAATTATCCAGAGTAAAGTACATGAACTCTTTCCTAGTCAACACCTAAAAAATTATGTATATCATTAAATGTGTTAGATTAACTTGTGTAAATATTTGCCATAATTTTAACTCCAAATTTTATGAACACTAAGCCTCAGAGTTGAGTGTACAGGTAGAGTGCCAATCAACTCATGTAATATGATTATTCACAATATTTAACAAATTATGCTTATGAGAATAAGGACTAGTTCAATTCTCTACACGGCAGGGGGTTAGAACCAAGGTCAAACTGACAGATTAATTTTCCAACCTTTGTCAGAACTGAATTTCAAATAGGATTAAAGTTCAATTATTAAAAATGAAAAAAAAAGTTGTACCTGATTTAGCTTTCTTTTCCATGAACAAAATACTATTTCCCATAAATTCTACCTCCCGATAAGGACTTTGAAAATGGAGAGACCTACTTTGTGTTGGAAAATATTCTGCCTACCTTCTGATTCAAACTACTAACAAAATGTCTTACAGTATCTGTCACTACACAGATTAGACCTCCTGTTATCTGAGATTATCACATCCTAAAAAATAGATTCTTCTTCCAGTGCCATGCCATGATTTCTTTAAATCATTCATCTTGAGTACAGAGATCCCAGCTTGCCTTGCAAATAAACTTTTTTGAATCTTGAAACTAAAATTATTTTTTTCTAGCTATAAATTAGTCCTAAACTAAGATCTTTGATTTCATTTTCTCAGAATCACTTGCTTTTATATCAAACTCATATTCTAAAAGTGTGAAAGTAAGTCAGGAACTAACCATCTATAGAACGAGAATTTTAATGGTTCTTTGAATTGCCCAAAAAGATACAGTAACTTTTTTTCCGTAAACCTTACAAAGTTATAAAATTAGAGCAAATCACTTATAATAGATATAAATCTTATATAACATTTTAAATTTAGAATTATAATAAATAATATAATTTCATAGTTTTTTATTAGACTTTTTATTAATTCTACTTTTATAATGTCTGATATTGCAGTCTGACCTCACAGTTAATTATTCTTATTCATAATACTCTTTTATAATATTTGAGGTGTCTTAAAATTTAGGAATATGTATTTTTCTAAAGGATAACTAATATTAAAATAGGATTGGTGTACCCTACACCTTATTTCTTTGCAATCTTGATTTAAATTGATTGAAGATTGATAGATACATACATATGTATATACATATACACATGCATATGTACTTTATAAGCTTTAAAAATGTGATGTTTCCTATACATTTTTGGCTAAAATGTGACTTAAAACCTACAGAATAATGCAATAAATAGGTACCAAAAAATAACCCAATCTATAATAGTTACTAGATCTTCTTCTTCTTTTCTTTTTTTTAAAGATTTTATTTATGTATTTGACAGAGAGAGACACAGTGAGAGAGGGAACACAAGCAGGGGGTGTGGGAGAGAGAGAAGCAGGCTTCCCGCTGAGCAGGGAGCTTGATGCGGGGCTTGATGTGGGGCTCAATGTGGGGGGCTCAACGTGGGGCTTGATGCGGTCTCGATCCCAGGACCCTGGGATAGTGACCTGAGCCAAATGCTTAACGACTGAGCCACCTTGGCACCCCCATTACTAGATCTTCTAATAGAGTTATCATCCTAGTTTGCCCATGATAGCAGCAGTTTACGTTCATGGAGTGTAAGACAATATTTCCAAGATATAATTTCTCCCCAATTGCCAAACTACCATTTGTCCTGGATTTCTAAGTACCGTTATTCATACTTTCATTAAAACAAACAGGGCTGTGTTTGATAGCTCTCCGCTTTGCAGTTCAAATTCCGCCATGGTCCTTTCTAAGACTGTTAGAAATACATAGGCAATATATTACGTAACATGAGGATAAATTAGCAAGTTAACCAATAATAACCTACTTCTCTTTCCTCAGTCCTTTCCAGATGCAAAGAATATTGTAAATCTTACTTAAGGACAGCTTGCAGGATTTTGAAGACCCAAGAAGCCACAAATAACTGACTCCTTGTTTCAGTAGATAGGAGGAAAAGGATCTGATAATGCTGCCCTATGAGCACAAACTTCCTGATTGCAAGTAAGCTGGGTCAGTGGGAACCACAGGAAATTATGTTACGTCTATGTTTTATATGAGACAAACAGAGGCCAAGCAGTTGTATCATAGAGTGTATCGTTATCTATATGTTCTTGGTATGGAAGTTTGGTCATACCACTGGTCACAGGTATGGTATAAATTGGGGGCTGATAATCTATAACTATAAGCCAAATACAACCTTCCACCTACTTTTCTAAATAAAGTTTTATTGAAACAAACCAAACTCACTCATTTACATATTGTCTATGGTTCCTTTCACACTATAATAGCAGAGTTGAGTTATTGCAATAGAGATCACATGGCTCAGAAAGTCTAAAATATTTACTATCTGATCCTTCACAGAAAAGAAGTTTACAAGTCCCTAGCATAAATATACCATTATTTACATATTTTGTTTTGTGCTAATGTTTCTTATTTTATAATAAACACTTAAAATGCAAAAAGATAAAAAGAAATTTATATTTTTAATTTAAAAGTTTCAAATTTATGTTTAGCCAGAAAGTTGATAATGAATATGCAGTTTGCCCCTATACTATGTCACTGTTAATAATCCATCACAGATTACTAATATCATTGACTATATAAAAACAAGAAGATACACATTAGTTGAAGAACCACTAGCACCTATTTTAAATGTTAGTAATTATCTTAGAAGACAGCCCGCCAATGGTGAATTAGGTGCAGATGCAGAAGGTATTCTTATATATTACTCTGGGAAGCATGTCTTTTCATTTACATCAAATGACTGACCCAAAATGATTTCCCTCATTTTCTATTACAAGTTTCTCTGTACATTACAAGTAAAATGATAGTTATATAAATGTGTCAGCTGAATTAACACAATAACTTCACACACAGTTAAAAGAGGCCAGCTGCTTGGTATTAGTAAAATTAGAGGCTTTAATAACCAGTTAATTAATCACCAGTTAATTTCAATAATGGTCTGATTTTCCCAACCAATTAATTGAATTAAAATAAAGTTTTGCAAGTTTTTTCTGTTGAATGCAAGATATCTGATGATATTGGGAATGCTTTTGAAAATTCAGTTAAGTTGTCCTAAAGTTATTTGTTCTCGTGTTAAAATTAAAAATAAAAATTTCGTTAAGCATATCATGATATATACACAGTTTTGATTAAGTTGAGAGAAAGATGGACTTAAGTTGTGAAAAGGAGGGAAAAGAAATATACTTGGGAATTTAGTGTAGTGCATACATAATTCATATTTTAATCCAAACTAGTGATAGTCACATGATTGAAATAGAATGTATAGTTACAAATGTTACAAATAACTTTAAATATTCACAGGGCAATTTTTTTTTGACAGAGCTGATAGGAGGAAGAAAAACGTGTAATATGGCAGAATGTGCTTTCTTTTGCTGCCATCCATTAATATTTGGATTTATCTTCTGATGAGTGATTGAAAATAAATCCAATGTCACAATGACATTTTAATGAAAGAATCCTCTAAATTTGGGTCTGTTTTGCTCAAAACCAGTAACAAGCATTTAATCAAACAACTTAATAAATTAAGCACACAAAAAATCAGTTTTTGAAAGTTTTAGTGAGTAGCCATTTTTAAAAAGATATTAAAATGTATTCCTGCAAAACACAACCGAGACACTGAACATATTCAATAAGTTCAAAAGTGTATAGTATTATAAATACTATAACTGTGCTCTGGAATAACTAGACTTGAGGGAAGCAATATTTGAGGAGGATCCTATATTTTATGGATAAACTTATAAACCAGAACATAATGGAAATAAATTGAGAAGCCCTACAACTTTGCAGCACCCAAGATTAGCCAAATATTCAAAGGAATTATATATGAAGAGCACTTATTTTATGATGTTTTTCTTAGAAAATATTTGTCAATGAAAATAATACTGAACAGAATATAAATATGTCTCCTATGAAAAAACTTGATTTATGTATTTTATACAAAAAATTGAATTGAGACTACATTCCATTTAGCAGATTTCTTTTGAGATTAACAGGAATCTCAACAGTTAAGTGAGAATATCTTCAATTAAGAATAGGATAGTTAGGAGTCAACTGAAGGTATTAATAATTTCAAATTTATTAATCATAAATGAAACTTTGGGGTGCCTGGGTGGCTCAGTTGGTTGAGAATGACTTTGGCACAGGTCATGATTCTGGAGTCCTGGGATCAAGTCCTACATCAGGCTCTCTGCTCAGCAGGGATTCTGCTTCTTCCTCTGAGCCTACCCTATCTCATGCTCTCTCTCTCAAATAAATAAAATCTTTAAAAAAAATCATAAATGCAACTTTGAAGAGGGTATAACCATATAAAAAATTAAAATAATAAGGCCACAACAAAAATATTCATTCTTCAGAAAACTATTAGCAACATATTATTTAGAGATAAATATGGCTAAACACATTTTCTGCTTATATTGTTTTGTAATGTTCAGATAATCAATAAAAAGTATGTTTGAAAATTTCTTTTGAGTTGCAGAGATTGATCAAGTTATAAATATCTTTTTTGAAAATAATTTTATTAAAAATAATTTTTGAATAGGACTATTTTTTGTGTCTGCCTATTTAAACCAATTTGCTGGTCAATAAATGAATATTTCAAATATTATATAATTGTAACTTTTCAGCTACCTCTTTTGCTCAAAAATGTCATGGTTTGGAAGATAAATTATATTCTTTTCATACATATGCAGGATAGAGTGAAATACTGTATAAATCTTTCAATTCATAACCTCTTTCAAGGAAAGAGAAGACTTGAGGGATAAAAGACCTGAAAAAAATGTTTTTGAAGATAGTTATTAGACTCTTTATTGTCTGCATTGCCACCAACCCTCCTTATTATGTGACAGTGGTTCACATATACTATCAAAATTTCAAATCTCCCTCAATGGAGTTAGGTAGAAGGATGTGCAAGAGAAACACTAGGAGATATTACTACTCTCTGTAATTTGGAGGACATGCATATTTTTGTTTTACTCCCACAAAAGGAGTCTGTAGGTGTCTTCTAATTGTGGCTGGAGACACCACTGCTTAAAGACCTTCTGAAGAGGGACAGATAGACTAATAATGGGTTACATTTCCCAGAAAATGGGAAACTGTAGAAGAGTTTAAAGATGACACTGGAATGGTTTAAACATTTTCATTATTTAAACATTTAATCAATAGTTAAGAAAGTATTGGTTTAAACAGTGATTTCATTCCACATTTTTAAATTAATTTGAGAAGAAATAAAAAATTTTTTATCTTCATAAAAGGGGATTTGTCTGTAATGACATGTTACATAAGGAAATAAATTAGATATAATTATGCAAAGTATGTGCAAAATGTGCAAAATTATGCAAATTATGTGCACCATCTCTAAAAATATTTTAGAACTTAAGAACAAAATATATTTTATCAGGGTGAGAAACTTGTCAACTGGTGTCCAAAACTCGTCTTATATTATGGAATATTTATCAGGATCATTTAATTGCTAACCAAACTGATGAAACATATCCCTAAAACATATTCAGAGCATAGAACCTCTAAAATTGCATTTTTTGGTAATTAATGAAACATTTCAAATTTAATTTGAAGCAAATAAGACAAAAATTAAAATGATTTGTACGCATGTATATAGATACATATACAGACATATGTGTATTTTTTTACCTGAAAATGGTTCATCACATTCACAGATGAAATTATTTATAGTAATATTGCTGCAATTCCCATAGAAACAGATATGTGGTTGACATTGGCCAATAATTTCTGAACAATTTATGCCTATTCAAATGAAAGAAATTTAATTTTCAATTAGATTAAAAAATATTTACATTTATATACATAACTATGGTCATTAATTTTCCCAAAATTCTTTAATAATGATCAAAATTTTGTCAAAATGTAACTTTAATTAAGAAATAAGGGGCATCTGGGTGGCTCAATCTGTTAAGTGACCCACTCTTGATTTCGGCTCAGGTCATGATCTCAGGGTCATGGAATTAAGCTCTGCATTGGGCTTATGATCAGCACAGAGTCTGCTTGAAATTCCCTCTCTTCCCCTTTGCCGTTCCTCCTGCTCCAGTGCTCTAAATAAATAAATAAATACAAAATAAAATCTCAAAAAAAGAAATAAAACTCAATGATGATGTATTTGAATTGAAACAAAAATTAATTTCAATAAGCTTGATGTCTTCAATAAGCTTTTTCCATCTTCTGACCCACACTACAGTATTCAAATATTTCTCTGATCATCGATATTTGAGCTTTAGTTGATTTTTATGATAATTTGAATTTGTTAATCATGTTTTGACAGTAGATAATATTAATATATGTACATATCAGTTCTTCAACATACAGTGGTAGCCCTGCAGTGGTAATTTACAAAGTGACATAGTCAAATGTATATTGCATCTTAGTCCTATCTCCTAGCCAAAGTGATAATTCAAAAGAGGAAACTGAAAAATTGACATCATCTGAAGAGAAACTAGGACATAAAGTTTTAGTCAGCAAGTTGAATAAACTCTAGAGATCTGCTATACAACATTGTGCTTATTGTCAACAATTTTATGTTGTACAGTTAAAAATTTAATAAAAGGGTAGATGTCATATTAAGTGTTCTTTCCACAGTAAAATAAGATAAAATAATAAAATAAAATCTGAAATTATGGGGGAAAAAAGAGAAAAGGCTACTTGGATTCTCCGAAGTTATGCACCAACTTCTAAACTCTACATTTTCTTGCCCTATCTGTTCTGTCAAGTTTCCATATCTCACTAATACAAACTATCGTGGTCCTACAATATCACATACCATAACCTTTCATAGCATACTTTTTAATACAGTTAATCAGCTCATAATATCCTTTGTAGAGGAATGTGCCTAGAAAATTCCAGGGCATGGCAAGTGGACACATGTTACTATAAAACAGTTGCCCATCATTTAGCAATAGGCCAGCCATCCTTTTATTTTAATTGAATTCTTAATTTAATTTGTAAGCAGTTTTTGCCACTATCATTGATTTCTTTCAAATTCTTTTATAGATTGACAGCCCTGCCTCGATACTACAGAACTCTTCTTCCTTCATTTATCTCCAAACAACCCAACACAATAAAAATTTAAGTAAATATAATTATGTGCCAAAAATCTCCATGTACAAAAACTAAATTAACAATAGAATGTTCAATAGGTCATATCCTATTTCAATCTTAGTGTAATGGGCTAAATTGTGAGCCCTCAAAATTCATATTTGAAATCCTAACTTCTAGGACCTCATAGTGTGACCGTATTTGGAAACAGGATCTTTTTTAGAGAGCTAATACAGATTAAATGAGGTAATTAAGGTGGGTCCTAATCTTGTTACTGATGTCCTCATAAGAAGAAAAATTTTGGACATACAGACAGATACAGAGGGAAAACATGGCTATTTACAGACCAAGGAGTGAGGCCTCAGAAGAAACCAATCTTGCTCGCATGATACTTTGATCTCTAATATTTAGTCTCTAGAATGCAAGAAAATAAATTTCTGTTGTTGAAGCCACTCAAACTATGGTACTTTGTTATAGCATCACTAGAAAATTAATACAGTTAATATTCTCAATTTATTTGGTAATTCTATATATTTCTGTGTCATCTTAGATTTAAAATTGAAGCAATTATAATAAAATGGCATTATGTTATATGCTCAGTATTATGATATTTAACATTTAATGATTTAAATTATCTAAGGCTGTGTTTCTAATAAATAAACAAATAAATATTGGGTAGAAACAAACACCTGTATGCAACTAAGATAAAATCATTGAAACAGCATTCTATGACATATGATTACATATATGCCCATTAATATTCTGATAGATGGTAGAAATTTTCTGGCCCAATATTGTTTAAAATACTTTAGACAAACTAAAATGTATGTTTTAGGATTTCTCAATTAAATTGCTTTTTCATTTACCTCAAATCAGCTATTTGACTGTTTTCACTTTTTTGATGACCGGTTTTAATTTAGTTTCATTTTTTTAAAGATTTTATTCATTTATTTATTTGAGAGAGAGTGTGTGAGAGAGAGAGAAAGCACAAGTAGGGGGAGGGGCAGAAGGAGAAGCAGACTCCCCGCCGAGCAGGGAGCCTGCCACGGGGCTAGATCCCAGGGTCCTGGGATCATGATCTGAGCAGAAAGCAGACGCTTAACCAACAGCCTCCCAGGCACCCCTTGACCTGTGTTAATTTTGATTATCTGATAAACTCCAGGAAGAGTTGGGGTTACTTAAATTTTTGTTCACCAATGCCAGGAAGAGTAAAATGAGAATTTGATCTCAATTATAGGCAGAGGATGTTCAGTGGACACTGCTGGGATTAACTTATGAAATGGTCTTAATAATTCCCTACTACAGAGTCTAAAATTACTCTGAAAGATTGGCTTAGGTGAATTTTAGAGTCCACAAGGGTTTATTGAGATATTTTATCATAAAGTCTTCTCAAGCTTGGGCCCATTATAGTTTTCCCAGGGCACACGGAAGAAAAACCTTGTTGAAGTCCCCTAAAGCATGCCTGAAAAAAATTGACAGTTGTTTCTCTGAGCCTCATCTGTTCTATCATATCTACTGCTCACCCTTTTTCCTTTCTCTTGACCAAAATGTAGTACCAATCTGTTGTTTTCCCATACTACCATTACAAATTGCATCAAGCAATTCCTTTTATTAGATCATCCTTGTCTTGCCCATTATCTTTGTAACTCTCTATGCCAGGTCTCCCTTTCATAAGTTCCTATAGATTAATTTTTTTCCCTACATTTCTCAACAACTCTCCTCATTTTCCTCTGATGACTCAAAAGTTTACTTGAAAGTAAGCTTTCAAGTAGTGATAGTTGATTTTCCTGTAAATCCTCACATCAGTCTCAGGTAGTATAGTTTACATTGTTTTTAGATTACTGGCTTCATCTACTCACCAAATGTCTTCTTTTTACAACTTTTCCTCATCATAGGCTCTCATTTAAGTTTATTACAACCAGGTTTATTAATTATATCAAGTTCTTTCCTTCCTTTCGATTATTATCTATTAATCACTTCATAGGGCCACATCAACATCCATTAAGAACATTGCTCTTGGGCACCCGGGTGGCTCAGTCGGTTAAGCAACGTACTCTTGATTTCAGCTCAGGTCATGACCTCAGGGTCCTGAGACTGAGCCCTATATTGGGCTCTGCACTGGGCGTGGAGCCTGCTTAAGATTCTCTTGCTCTCTCCCTTCCCCTCCCCCCCCACAGGTCACATGAATGTGTGCTTTCTCTCTCTCTTTCAAACAAAAACAAAAACAAAAACAAAAACAAAAAAATGAAACATTGCTCTTGGCTCACAAGCAACTTCATGCCTTCCCCACAACCACATACCTCTTTATCTTCTTCCACTCAGGCCCACACTTAATTTCTATATTATCACCCAGAACTATTTAAACTAAATACCATAAGCTCAGAAATTTTATTCTATGACTAATACCATTCTGATAATAGTATTTTAAATATACGAGACATTATGAGTGAATTTTGAGAAAGATGTGAAAATAGGTATTTCAGGGTAAAACATGTTTTTTTTAAAAACCTTATTTAAATAAGCAAAAAAATTATTTTAGGGAATGCCTGAAAGGAATTTTGTTATGTCCAGATTCCAAATTTAGCCCATTCTAAAATATCTACAAAAGTTTTGGAAATGTAGTTTGTTTTTTGGAAAGTAACAGTTTATGAACACAGTTTATTTTCCTATTTTAATAGAATTATGTTATTTTTTTGTTCAGACTTTATTGATTTGTCAGAGAGAGAGAGCACAAGCAGGGAGAGCAGCAGACAGAGGGAGAAGTGGACTCACTGCTGAGCAAGGAGCCAGGTGTAGTACTCGATCCCAGGACACTGGGATCATGACCTAAGCCAAAGGAAGACACTTAACCAACTGAGCCACCCAGGCAACCCGAATTATGTTATTTATTTATTTATTTTTAAATAATCTTACCTGTAAATGGTCGGTGACAGATACATTCATATCCTTGTGTATTCCATTTTCCTCTTTTATTAATGCAAATGCCATTATTTTCACATGGCTTATAAGAACATGCATCAAGTTCTTGGCAATATTTTCCAGAAAATGGAGGTTGGCAATGGCAGCTGTACGTCTTACTCCAAACTTCAGTAAGACATTTGCCATGCCCAGAGCAAAATTCTGAACTCAGAGATTCCTGGCAGAACTGTTCTTTCACTGTCACATTTAGTCGTAGCCCCAGGTGACAAAGCGATGGACCACTTGCTGTTACTGTGATAAAATAGTGTGTCCCAACACTCAGCCACTGAGAATTAACAGTATGCATTCCTTTTAGTTTGCAACCGAAAAGTAACTGATCTTCAGTTGTGGTGTTTTGCAGACAGTCAATGAATGATACTTCAGAAACATTCATCAGATTTATTTCTGGAGACTGAAGAGATGGTTCAGAAGAAATTACAAGGATGTCTCCCAATTGAATTTGCAAAGGGCAAATCTGGGGAACAACTTGATTGCCTGAAATATTCATTTTAGTATTTACATCCCCAAACCAGCAGTCTCTATAGAAGTCCATGCAGATGTTTTCTGTTAGTGTCCAATTCACCACATATGATAATGGCTGTATATGCCATTCTTCCACTAATTGCCATTTACATGTTGTTTTTCCATTTATAAATGTGCTATGAAGAACCACTAGGCTCAGAAGCATAATTGATTTGTCAATCATTTTGGGCAATTGTATTTTATAGTATGTCATGAAAGTGTCATAAAGAATTGCTGCGAAATGGATTTGAGCGTTGCTGAAAGTTTCCAAGCAGAGATTTTGTTCAAGGATCCTGGGAACTGGCTTTTCTTCTAATCCCAAAATGCAAATGAATTTGACAGTGGATTTTGATCAACAGTAGAGTTCAACTGGTTTAAATATCCCTTTAAACATAGAGACATACATTGTTAGTGAAGTTTTTCCTAAGTTACTTAATGATACAGACAATTTTAAGCTGGTTTCTGGAGGAACTGTGCTGCCACCATCTAGGCACTTTCTTTGTGAAACAAAGTCAGAAAAAATGTGATGAAGATATGCTGCATCTCATCCTGGCCTATAGAATTATGTGCTTCTGAAATGTTTTAGTTTTGTTACATAATTAAAGCAGCAATTTACTGCAGTCTTTTGTATATTCTCTTTATACCAAGCTTCAACAAAAGTGAAATGCAGCAATAATCAAGACCCTACTTTTATGGATGGCTTTAATTTTCTTCAGATATAAGTATTCCTCTTGATTAGGTTTAGAAAACCCCTTTAAAAACATCATCCATCCATAAAATAAGAACAAAAATGATTTAAATATAATGTTCATGTAATATTTTCATATAAACATAACCTATAATGTACCTGTTGGTGACAAATCATGTTCCTCTAATTCAGGAGGTGGGAACTCCCAGATATACAAGATATTCTAGAAAATTCTGTCATGTAAACAATTAAACTAAGAATGACACTTCACCCAACTTCTGCAGAAATGTGGGAGTATAGTAGGCAAAAAAGGAAAAGGAAGTGTAAAATGGAATAATGAAAGGATGATAAATAGAAGCTGTATGGTACTGACTTCTCTTTCATTACTCACCACTGGTGTGAAGGGTGGTGGGGGTGGGGAAATGGGATTAATTCTGTCCAGAAAGGATCATTACTCCCAGAGGCAAAACCAAACAAAACAAACAAAAAAACAACAACAAAACAAAAACCCCCGAGATTTTCGAGATTTAATATTGACCCAATTAAAAAAAAAAAGTAACTACAACTCATTGAGAGTTTTCTCTGCATAAATCACACCAGTACTTGATTAATAATAAAAACTATAGGGGTGCCTGGGTAGTTCAGTTGGTTAAGCCTTCAACTCTTGATTTCAGCTCAGGTCATGATCTCGAAGTCCTGAGATCAAGCCCTGAGTCCCTCTCTGCATGGAATTTGCTTGAGATTTTCTCTTTCCCTCTGCCTCTACACCTCTCCCAAACCTCCCCACTCATGTATCACTCCCTCTCTCAAAATAAATGAATAAAATATATCTATCTATCTATCTATATAGATAGATAGATAGGTAGATAGATAGGTAGATAGATAGATAGATAGATAGATAGATAGATAGATAGATATTTTTTTTAAAATTTAATTTGACAGAGAGAGATCACAAGTAGGCAGAGAGCTAGCCAGAGAGAGACGGGGAAGCAGGCTCTCTGCTGAGCAGAGAGCCCGATGTGGGGCTCAGTCCCAGGACCCTGAGATCATGACCTGAGCCGAAGGCAGAGGCTTAACCCACTGAGCCACCCAGGTGCCCCTCAAAATAAAGAAATAAAATCTTTAAAAAAAAACCCCAAAACCCTGTAATCATCACAGCAAAAGTTACATTCTAAAAAGAAGATAAATGGTATAATGAAAAACATGCTCTTTTGATCTCAGTTATGTTATTTATTCATTCTACAGTTAAAGGCCACATGGGTTTTAATTCCCTTCACTCTTATATAGAGAAGAATATATTATATTAAATATATTCGTTTAAAGAAATTAATATAGAAGTATTAAATTAACATAGTAGTATTGAAGATTGAGTTACACTATATAAGAATATACAAGCCATTCAATAAATGATAGTTTTTTGGTTATTGTCCAATTTCACTCAGCAAGTAAGTGGCATGTCTTGGATTAAAATCCAGGTTTGTCAGATTCAAAATCCCACCATTTTTAACTATACCTTCACTGTCAATTAAATATTGTTAAATGATTATGTCATTATATGATACAATTAACTTAATTCATATCAAATATTTATGTTAAGTCCGATTTCTTTTTTTTTTTTTTTAAGATTTATTTTAGAGAGAGAGCGTAGCTGGGAGGGGCAGAAGGAGAGGGAGAGAGAAACTTAAGCAGACCACGCTGAACACAAAGTGGAGGAGGGGCATGATCTCAGGACCCTGAGATCACAACTTGAGCCAAAACCAAGAGCCAGACCCTTAACCAACTGTACTACCAGGTGCCCCAAGTCCAATTTCTTAATGACCATTCTAGATCATGCAGGAATTAAATTTGGAGGTGCCTGGGTGGCACAGTTGGTTAAGGGTCTGACTCTTGGTTTTGGCTCAGGTCATGATCCCAGGGTCCTGGGATTGAGCCCCACATTGGGTTCTCTGATCAGTGGAGAGCCTGCTTCTTCCTCTGCCGCTCCCCTGCTTGTGCTCTCTCTCTCTATCAAATGGATAATAAAATCTTAAAAAAAGAAATTAAATTTGAGTTATAAATTTACTGTCTTAAAATTCAGTTGTCAGTATTATAAATCAATAAAATATAAATTCATATAAGTAATATGTTACCCTAAAATATGCATTTGGAAAAGGTAAAATTATAACTTTCCTAGAATTAAAAGTTATGAATGATCATGTTCCATTCAAATATGTTAGTCATAACTTCTGAATATAAAGGAATAATCTTGCTAAGATTCAAGAATAAATATATGTGATCCCAATCTATGTGCAAAGCAATATGCTAGGTACGAAGAATTCATCAGTGACCAAGTGAAATGAGATATCAATATAAAAAACTAATAACTTAATGAAGGAAACAGAATTATTAGGCAAGCAACATCATTATCAAAATAGTCTAGAGAACTATGAGAATATGTAGCAGCGACATTAATAGGACACAAGGGTAAGCTTGAACAGTAAAATGGAATCACCTGGGAAAACTGTCAAGGGAAGCATATTCCCGAGAAAATATCAATAAAGATTTGAGATGAGTGTGATGTTGGATACTTCTAAATAAGAGAAGTTGAGCTTCTAAGTGCAGAGGAAAAATAAATCATGATAAAATACAAGCTCTTGATTTTGAGAGAGTAACTTTTATCAAGAAAGGGCAGGAATTATCAACAAGGGCTTGCATTTTTATCTGAGGTCAATGGAGAACCTCTTAAAGATTTTATGTAGGAGGTTAATAACAGCAGATTTTATTTTAATGACAGTTTATTTGAAGGGTGGGGACTGGTTTGGTGGACACAACTGGGAGAGCTGAGACATTTGTGGAGGAGTCAGTAGCACTAATCGAGTGAAACAACAGTGACAGCTCGATTAAAACAGAGGCAGTGGAAATATAATAACACTGGTGGAGTCCAGAAAAATTGAAATGGTAGAATTACAAGTTCTTTAAAGCTGCTGACCTAACTAAGGAAAGAGAAAGAAATCCAGGAGGACCAGGTACAGAAATAAGATGGTAAGGGGTAAGGGTATATCACAATCACTTAAACACATACCAAATTTGAAGTGTGCTGGAGTGATTTCCTTGTAGAAGTATCCAGATTTCTGGTATATACAGATAAAAGCATAGGAATCAAAAATGGGCTGGAGTTCTATCTGATTATATTAATCACATTTTTTATACTTTTATTTTATTTTCTCAGTGTTACAAGATTCATTGTTCATTTACCACACCGAGTGCTCCATGCAATACGTGCCCTCCTCAATACCCACCACTATAATCACATTTTTAAAAATATTTCGTTGTGTATGTGAAGTTGTTGGAATGTTGTTTCGCCTGAAGTGAACAGTAAGGGAAATATTTTCATTAGGAAAAAATAGAAGGATCACTAGACAATATTGAAATACTTCTGTAGCTGTAAGTCACAAATTTATAGTAATATAAACCTGCACAGGTGCATTATTTTCCCAGCAGCCTAGTTGAAAAATATACAATAAAAAATTAAGTAGTAAATGGGTTTAAACAAACACAGTCACCAATTTATTTCCACGCTGAAATGCTCAGAAACAAATTTCATTTGCATTGAAGCAGAATTAGGTCTGTGTGACATTTTTAGACTAGCTGCAGATGTGAGCTCGCATTACTGCATGGCTAATCTCGTGCTTCTCAGAATTCTCTGGGTCTCTAATTATTGTACATTTATATTTTGTAAGAAAAAGTCACTTGATAGTTGCATTTCTGTCTCCAGAAAATTTAAATAAATAAACATAGAAGCTAAAAAAAAAATCTATGAAGTCAATTTGCTTCTATATATGTTGAATACAAAATACTGTGGATTTTACTAGAAGAATGATTAATATAAACATCATATATGGGTAAATTTAAATAGGGAGCTATAATTAGAACTCAAAAGGTAATGGTATGTGATGCAGTTTTTCACTTAAAGACACTGTTAAAATTCTGTCCAAAATAGCAAGTCAAAGGACATCCTGTTCACTTCTAAACACACATACACACATGTATGCATACATATATTTTCACATATGTTTAAGAGTTGAAATCAGGAATCATGATCATCCCAGGTGATATTGTTATTTTAAATTCATTATTCAAGAAGTCTACAGGATATGATGGAACAATTCATAGCATCATGCATAATTACAACCATAATATTACTTGGCAGCAATGCTGACAGGGTAATATTTCCCAGGAAAATCTGCTGAGTAATTTCAGATCTTATGAGCTGTATTACTTTTGTAACTTTAAAAATAAAGCTCAACTCACACTCAATAGTTAATAAAACATATAAATAATGTTTCTTCCATTCACATTTAGAAATCACCTTAAATGACCCCCTTTAAAAAATAAGGAAATAGATTAAAACAAATCCATTTTATACAAACAAAGAACAATCTGAATATAATGTGCCTATTTCAGTATTTGGATTATAATAGGCATCCGATAGAAGACAGCTGAGTGAAGATTAGAAGTAAATACGTGGGGCACCTGGGTGGCTCAGTGGGTTAAGCCTCTGCCTTCGGTTCAGGTCATGATCTCA
>CM052886.1:81071884-81103414 GCA_028534135.1 Potos flavus | reverse complement strand
GATCAGGAAGGAGACAAACCATAAGAGACTCCTAAACTCATGAAACAAACCGAGGGTGGCTGGGGGGTAGGGGCGGGTAGGGATAGGGTGGTTGGGTTATGGACATTGAGGAGGGTATGTGCTATGGTAAGTACTGTGAAATGTGTAAACCTGAGGATCCACAGACATGTACCCTGGGGCAAATAATACATTACGCTTTAATTAAAAAAAAACAAAACAACAACGACAACAAAAAAAAAACAGGGTGGGGGAACAATAAAGGTGCATTTTATTAAAAAAAAAAGAGAGAAAATAAAATTTGAAATTCCAAAAAAAAAAACAAAAAAAACTTGTAACCATTTTTCCCTCTCTTCTTCTGTGACTCCTATGATGTGACTGTCATAACGCTTTATGAAGTTGCTGAGTTCTCTAACTCTCCTTAGTGATCCAGTATTTTTCTTTCCCTCTTTTTTCAGCTTATTTTTTCCCCATAATTTAATCTTCTGTATCATTTATTTGTTCCTCTGATTCTTCCATCCTATGGTCATTACATCCAGTCAAGTTTGCATCTCCATTATAACACTTTATTTCAATCTGACTAGTTTTAGGTCTTTTATCTCTGCAGTAAAGGACTCCCTGGTGTCATCTATCATTTTCTTATGCCCAGCTACTATCCCTATGATAGTTGTTTTAAATTATTGTTCAGGCATATTACTTATATCTGTTTCAATTACATCTCTGGCCATGACCTTTTCTTGTTCTTTCTTTTAGGATGAATTCCTCCATCTTGGCATTTTTATCTAAGTCTCTGCCTTCCGTGTGTTAGGAAAGCCTGCTGTGTTTCTTGCTTCTGTGAGTAATTGCTATATTAAGAAGAGGTCATATACTGTCCAGGGCCTAGCACTTCAGGAAGTGTTTTTGGTGTACACTGTGTGCACTCTGCTGTTGTATTTTGGCTATTCTTTCCCTCCAGTCAGTCTTTTGCAGAGCTTCTCCTTTCTTGTGGTAGGGAGTGTTTGGACATTGTCCATTGTGTGGTGAGTTTTAACTAGGTGTGTTTTGGTTGGCTTGTTAAAAGAAGCTAGATCCTGTTTCCACTAGAGCTGAACCCTTACAGCCCTATTTGATCAGCATACTTGCTTTGTGCAGGGGGTTTGTGCTGGCCTTCTGGGGGATGGGCCTGCTGCTGCTCTGAATCTCAGGCACACTTTCCCTAGTAAAGAAGCACATGCAGAACACAGGGGGGTAGGGTTTGGTGTTGTCAACTCAGGCGTCTACTGTGAGCACTCTTTTGCTCACTGACGCCCATCTGTGCTTATGGGTGGGAGTAAAAATGGTGTCAGCTAGCGCTCTTCTCCCTGGATAGTGGAGTTTATGCCCACCACTGTTCAAGAAGCCCTCACAGAAGAGCAATCCCTCGTGTGTCCCAGGCAACAATGAGATCCCTGCCTTTACGCTGTCTGTGTCTGAGCCATCTGCCCACCTGGTGGCACAGTGCTCTTGTGTTTTACCTCAGAAGTGCTGGCTGTTTTTCAAAACTCCAAATTTTAGGGACCTAGTGCAGCATGGACCCATGCTGGTCCTCTGGGGGAAGGTCTTGCCATGCTGTTGCTGGAGCAGGTTTGTCCCAGAAAGGCAGTTTCAGGAAGACACATGGGATTGAATCTCATGGTAAAGCACAGCAAAAAGCTCATCTCCAGATTAGCTGCCCTCAGCAGCTGTATCTGCTCCTATGTTAATGAACGGGGTAGCAAAATGGCACCCACTGGCCTTTTGTCCCTGGAAAAGCAGTACCACCTATTCCAAATGCACTGCAAGAAGCAGAACTGTCTGTCTCAGTGCAACCCAGGGTATCCTCAGACCACACTGTCCTCTCCCAGGCCTCTGCCCTCCTTCTTCATAAGAGTACTGCTACACCTGTCAGGATCCTCCAGCTGATGGTGTGGACTTCTAAACCTTCAGTCTTTGAGCTCCACCACTTGTAAAAACTTGTAACAATCAACCCCTCTCATTTTCCCAGTCAATGGTTTTGGGGAAGTGTTTTTTCTTGCACAATCCTTGGCATGCTGCTTGGTCTCTCTTTCTTTCCTCTGTTATCAGAGCTCCCTCCCCTCTGCAGCACCTGCAGTTCTTTCTCCCCCAAATCATATCTCCTTACTGTCTTCCTTTCATGATGTGGCCTCTTTTCTCCTTCTTGTTTTGAAGCTTATTATCTCAGTCCTTCAGACTTCTTGGGTGTTCAGAATGATTTGATATTTATCTAGCTGTGTTCAAGGGATGAGGCAAGCATAGGGTCCTTCTGCTACTCCACCATCCTAACTGTTGCAGGATTTTTTTCTTTTAACTCTTCACTGCACTCTCTTCTTTGTATAGTTTCTGTTGAGAAACTAATTTTTATCTTTGTTCACCTTGTGAGGTGATTTTTTTCCCTCTTTACTTTATTCAATATTCTCTCTGTCATTTTCTGCATTTTGAATATGACAATGCCAAGAAGTTTTGTTTGTTTGTTTGTTTTTCTGTATTTATTTTGCTTAGTGTTCTCTGAGATCCCTGGATATCTGTTTTGTTATCTGTTACTAATTTTGGAAAGTTCTTAGCCATTATTTCCTCAAGTATTTCTTCAGTCCTAGTCTCTCTTTCTTCACCTTTTGATATTCCAAAACCTGTGACACTTTTAAAGTGATCCTACAGTTCCTTGATACACTGCTTTTCTCCCTTATCTTTTTCCTCTTTCGCTTTTAATATGGAAAGTTGAATAATCTTCAAGTTAAATCTCAATATTTTATTGAGTCTCTGACTTAATCTTTAGCCTTGACAAATGATTCTCCTTATATAAATTGCCCCTCTTAAGTGAGAAAGGAAAACTAGAGGGGGCTGGAATGTGAGGGATGTCTTTTCCCATAGCTGTGAAAAAAGGCTTTGGTAAAACTTTCCGCCTGGAAACTAGGTTTTGTCCATAAAAAGGGCCTGGGCTTATTTCAAAAGGATTACTCTTCCCCTCCCATTACCTGGGTCTCAAAGGATCATTCTCAGATATTTATAGTAAGAACTTCGTAGATATGTTGAAGGTAAAACCCAGGAAAGTATGGTGGCCTCCCTAAGGCTGTGGCTTCCAGGAGTTTCTTCTTCTCATACTAGTCCATACTCAGCCTTTAGCAATTCATTAAAATTGCCATTTAAAGTTCCTATCAGTGCATGTCTTCAGTGGCGTGGGCTCTAAGTAAGAGGATTCTGATATGATTCCCCTTATTTACTCACCTGTTTAGATTTCAGGGTGGCAATTTCCACTGCATCCTCAGTTTACTGATAGGTCCAAGACAAGTGTTTGATTTTCATTTTGCTCAGCTTTCTTGATGTAAGGATGAAAATGGCAATGTCTAAGTTTTTTATATGTCAGAGTAATAACCCAAAGTCTACATTGAATTTTACTGATTTTTTTTTTGTTTTTACTGAATTTTCAGATATGCTAGTTATTGTCTACCATCTAAGGAAAGGGTTTTGTATACTTCCAACATGAGCAGCTCTACTGCATAATATTCCATTATATGGATATAGCACAATTTGGTTATCCATTCAGCTGTTGATGAGCATTGGTGTTGTTTCCAGGTACTGTCTATTACAAAGAAAGCTGCATTAAACATTCAAGTAAAGGTCTTTGTGTGGTTATACATTTTTAATGATCATATCTGAATACCTACGAATGAAATGGATGATTCATATAGTTGGTCCATGTTAAACTTTTTAAGAAACTGTCAAATGTTTTCCTGAATTGTTTTACCATCACACATTTCCATCAGCAGTTTTTGAGGTTCCAATTACTCCAAACCATCTCCAACATTTCGTATGAGAAGTTTAAGTTTAGTAGTTCTAACACATATCTCACTGTGGCTTAATGTAATTACTAATGATTTTGAGCATCTTTTCAATGCTTATTTGTCATCTGCATATATTATTTAAAGTATTTGTTTAAAATTTTGCCTACTCTTAATAGGGCTGTTTGTTTTCTTATAATTGAATTTTGAGAATGGTTTATGTTGATATACAAATCCTCTACCAGATATATGGGTGTGCAGGTATTTTCTCTCAGTCTGTAGCTTAAATTTTCATTCTCTCAAGAGTATCTTTTATAAAGCAGATCTTAATTTGATGATGCTCAAATTATCAATTTTGCCCAAAGCTCTTGAACTAAATATAAAACCCCTATCAATATGGTGAAATATAATAAGCAATCATTTTGCTTTTGTTTTTGTTTTGCTTGTTTGCTTCCCCCTGTAAACTTCCATCTTCAATCACTGCAATCTGGACTGACTTCTTTCCAGATGGAAGCCTGTCTTCCTAGAACTTCCTACTCACATCATCCTGCCTACTCCTCTTGCTTCACTTCTGAGTTGGATCCTTGTTTCCTGGACTACACATATTAGTTCTCTGTATGAGTCCTCCTTTAGGTGGAGAACATTTTCCAATAGGCCTCTTAGCAAGAGTGAATGGAAGACACACTTTAAAACCTCAAATATTAGAAAAATATAATTGAAGCCACACTTAAAAGTATCTAAGTATAAGTGGCATCTGATCTCCTATTAGATTCACATTTTTTTCTTCTTCTGTTTTGTTGTTGTTGTTTATTTGTTTGTTTTTGACTGAGTGGAGAGTGCTGGATTGAGGATAATTTTCCTTAAGGAAAGGCATTACGTCATTTCCTTCTTTTTTTTATGAAAGGTACAATAAAATTCTTATTTTTCATCCTTTGGAGATGACATTTTCCTTGGTTTTTCTCTCACAAAACTTTATCTCTGATATCCTAAAATTATCATGATTAAGACTTGCATGTCATGTGTCATTCATTTAGGTGTACCAAAATAAAGTATGTGTGTGTGAGTGTGTGTGTATTGTTAGTATTGTTGATTTAGAAATTTATGTCCTTTAATTGTAAAATAGTATTCCTCAAGGCAATTATTTTACTTAGTGTTTTTTTCTTTCTTAGTGGTTTCTTTATTCCACTGAGAAGTATGGTGCAAATAATATTTGATGATACCCATGATATTCTCCATTTGCTAGTTGTTCTTTCTGAGGCTGAACTTCAGAATATTCTTTATACTTAAAATACTTTAAAGATAGTGTTTTTATTTGTGAGTAGGAGACACTTTCTCAGCAATTCCTTGAGGATATGTTTTTAACTTCTTACCTAAAGATTACAATTGCATTCTGGCAGTCATGCATGGAAATTGACAAACAGTAAGAAGACTATGCTTCTTTTGTTTTTATTTTTTATTTTTTTGCAATAAAAATACATTATGCATGACATTACTTTTTTTATGCATGACATTACTTGAAAGAGTTGTAAGAAAATAACATACCTGTTTGTTTTCCTACTAATGGTATATGATATTTTTATCTACTAGAGAAACATTTTCCTCTAACTACTGTGTAGATAGTTCTATTTTAAACCATAGAAACCTATTAATTAAAATTATTAACTTCTTAATACATGCTTATTGTGTGTGTGTGTGTGTGATAGTTGCAGTTGTTCTATATATAAGGATACTTTAATAAGTTAATAAGATAAAACTGACCAATGCTCCTTACAAATACGGATACTCGGTGGGATGAAAAGAATATTACTCTTAGAGTACAGAAAATAAGACTTAAATCTTCATCATTCTATGACCTAGAATTAACAACTAACTTTCTCCATGTGCTTTATCATACAATCTCCTATCCAAACTTCTTATATTTTGCTATGTACTGAGGAAACCATATGCTCTAAACTAGATTTGCCAAATTATTAGCCAAATTACTTTCCCAGGTAAATATTATTTCTTTCCAATCTAAGAGCAAAATTGGTTTCAGAAAATCAAATAACTCATCTAAGATCATAGAGTTTGTAGGTGATAAACTGAGGTTCCCAAACCACTCTCATTCACTGGTTACCATTACTTCTGTGAAATTTGTCCTTAATGTCCCCTGGCACACTTAGACATTACTACCTATAGTTTTCCATTATGCCTTACAGATACATTTACAGATACAAATATGAGAAAATAATTATATTGCAAAGTAATTTTAATTGCAGAAATCTTTATTCATTATTTTAAAACTCTCTTGGAAGATATATACCTATACTATATTCCCTAAAACATATTAAGGCTGAAACATATTTCCAGAATGATGACCACAGGAAAAGAAGGAAGAAAAAAAGAAAAGAAGAAAGGAAGGAAGGAAAGAAATGTGGGGGGAAGGAGGGGAAAGGGGAATTAAAGAAGAAAGTTCAAGGCATAAGGATGCTGGAGCCATTAAATAAGGTGGTATATTGGGATGCCTTGGTGGCTCAGTTGGTTATGCGTCTGCCTTCTGCTCAGGTCGTGATCTCCAGGTCCTGTGATTGAATCCTGCAACAGGCTTCCTGCTCAGTAGGGAGTCTGCTTCTCTGTCTCTCTATCTCCCTTTGGCCCTACCTACCACTTGTTCTCCCTCTCTCTCCCAAATAAATAAATTAAAATCTTAAAAAAAAAAAATAAGGTGATATATATGAAAACCCCAAGCACAATTTTGGCATATCCTATATTCTTGGTTAAATTTTATAAGACATGACAGATTTTCTAAGATTGTGTACCCTGGCTACAAATAAGAGGAAATCTTCTATTTCTAGTCCTACATATTCTATATGTGAAAATACATGTTTCTCATGTAAATGTATCTACTTCCAAGTAATTAGTCCTGTGGTTAGATAAGGTCATTGCTAATCTTCACAGATATTAAAGCACTTTTAAGTATGGTGGATTTAAAGTCCTTAAGAATGTGACCTTAACAATGAAAAGAGGAATTATGGCCTGTAAGCAACTCTCAGAAGTCTCATTTAGGGTTAGGACTGATTAAAAAAAAAGAAAAAGTATACTGGAAGTATGAATGGTAATTTGTTTCTAGAGAAAATGTAAAGAAATAGGAAAATAGAAATTATGTGATAGAAAAAAACAATTTCTTCAAGATGTCAGAATAAGACCTAACATTTTACTGAGGGCTTAACATCCATAAGACTCTATGGTAAATGTTTTATATGTCTTATTCTTTTAACCTTCTACCTTTGAAATTAGCACAAGTATTTACCTCCATTTTATATCTGAGAGCACGAAAGTACAAAGACGCATATTGTTACAAACTCCTCTCTCACCATAAATTCTCTTAAAATTCTCCCCATTAAAAACATTTTTCTTGAAGGCAATATAGTATAAAAGAAAGAAGAGTTTATGAAGAAACACTGGAACTAGATTCTGGCCCAGACACAGCTACTTACTAGTCACAGCATGAGCTTACAATAGTGGTTACAGAACTTATTTTCTCATTGGGGGAAAAAAAAAGAGTTTAGATTTAACAATCTTTCATATATCTTTTGATTCTAACACTGTATGTTGTTTTGCTTTCCTTAAAATAATAAAATATACTGTTTATAATGGTTAATTTTATTTACCAAGTTCACTGGACCATGGGATACCCAGATATCTGGTTAAAGGTTATTTCTGGGTGTTTCTAGAAAAGATTAGGATTTGAAATGGTACACTGAGTAAAGCAGATAGCACTTCTCAATGATGGTGGGTGTCACCCACTCTCCTGGGGGCCTGATTAGAACAAAAAGGCAGACTAAGGTTGAATTCTTTCTCTGAATAACTGCATGAGCTGGAATACTGGTGTTCTACTCTTGGACTGGTAATTACACCATACAATCCCAGGACTTCAGACTGAGACTAAACAATACCACCAACTTTCCTAGGCCTCCAGTTTGTAGACAGCAAATCATAAGACTCCTCAGCCCTGATAATCATGTGAACCAATTCCTCATGGTAAATCTCTTCGTATTTTTATAAATAAAGAAACAGATAGATGAATAGGTAGTAAAAAAATAAGTAAATAGAAGATATAGATGGATAGATAGATAGATAGGTAGATGATAGATAGATAAATTATTTCCATCACCTATTGGTTTTATTTCTCTGAAAAATCCTAATAAACTATTATTCCTGGTAATGTCTGGCTTATGTGGAAAACAACTTCATATTTAGTGTTCTCTATATCTGTTATATGAATTGATTTCTTTACTCATTTACAAATTATTCCGAACTTTAGTTTGCTTATCTATAACATGCCACTATTACAAAATTCTTATTCTTGGAACATACAAATTGGTTTATGGACCAAAGGAAAACGATATGTGGAAGTGCTATGTAACATACTCTATTATTTTCTCTTCCATTTTTAAATAGTTAAGAATTTATACCTTGTATTTTTAATAGCTTGTTTGCATTCCATGGGACATAGTCATAATAATAGCAGTCAATAATAAAAAAAAATATTTTTTTGAAGATTTTATATATTTATTTGACAGAGAGCACAAGCAGGGGAAATGGTAGAGGGAGAGGGAGAAGCAGATTCCCCGCTGAGCAGGGAGGCCAATGTGGGCCTCCTGGACCCCAGGATCATGACCCCAGCTGAAGGCAGACACTTAACCAACTGAGCCACCCAGGCGTGTCAATAAAAAATTTTCTAAACCTGTTTTTTTTTCCCCTCAAAAAAATCCCTTAATCTTGTTTTTTTAAAGCACTAAAATCAATATTTCTTACTCTACACAAATATATCACTTAAAGATCTTTACCAATGAATTAATTTGGATTTACATGTATACTAATAAAGTTACATTTGAAACAGTATGTAGGTAAACACATAAATGGGTAAAGAAACTATAAATGATGCTTCTAGTTCCTCACCAACATGCAGGCCATTTTAGGATTTCTATGAGTTCATTCAAGGTAAAGAAAACTAACAAGTTAAAATGAAAGGGCTTAAATAAATTTTATATTTGCAAACTAACAATTAAACTAGAGTAGCATGAAGTTAAAGTTTAATTATTTCAACCAAGTAAAGATAATTATAACATACATAAAGCCTAATGACAGTTTACCGCCATTGCTGTAAATTATAGAAGTTGATCACAAAAGGGAATAATATATATGTTATTATATATATATATTATGTATAATATTTATTATTATATTATTATATATCATCTCTCTCTCTCTGTCTCTCCAAGAATATACAAGTTGAAATGGTATAAGTTTGAGGCAAGATGGTTAAAATTCAGCTTAAAATACATTTGATGTTAAAAGTTTCCAGATGATGGTTGCTGTACTCAACCATTTTACTATTTAGATAGGTAGCAGGAAGAAAAAAAAAAAAAAAGAGATAATAATAAAAGTTAACAATTATTAGCTCATAATAGACAATCTTTCTTTAAAGTGCTTAACATATACAAATTAAGCCTCACAGCATCTCTAAAATAAAGAACTATTACCTCCATTTGATAGATGAAGAAAATGAATCCCAGAAAAAGAATATCCCCCATGTATCACAGCTAGTATTTGGCAGAGTCTGAATCTAATTCCAAGCATTCTTCTTTCAGTGCCTGTGCTTTCTGTCACTTAATCATTTAAATTACTGAACTTACTTGAAAAAAAAGTGTATTTCAACAAAATTAAGAAACATATGAAAAATATGCAGAATTAAACATACGCTATGAAAATTATACTTTTTGCCTCCAATTTTCCACCTTCAACTCTTTCCTAAAGGAGAGGAACATTTTTGTTTGTATTTCACCAACAAGTAAGTTGGCAAACACATGGTAAACATTTAACAATATCTTTGTTGAAACATCAGTGTCCCATTCACACTAAATAAGGAAATAGATGTTTCAGAATCTGCTCCAAATTCAGTGAATATCCTATCTAATGGGGAATGTAGGTTTATTTTATTTCTTTTCTGTTTGTTTAGGCCATGAAAAAAGTTGTGAAAACATCTTAATTGTAGTGTCTAAACCCCGTGAAGTTGAGGGGTTTTATCTGGTTTTTGTTCAATGACATATACACAAAGCCCACTTTGGGAAAAAAAAAAAAATGGAAGACTTTGGAATGAGGGAAAAATGATTATTGTGTGTCATGTCTAGCTCTTCTGAGATATCTTCCTCTTTCACTGTTTTGAGCTATTTTACCACTCTGTAAACTATAGGATACTGATAAGAATGCAAATGATCATCTGTTGAAATGCAATTTGCGACCCTTGGAAATACAACTGATTATCACATTGTGGAATATTTATCAGTTTTGCATCTAGTAATAAATTCATTTCATATTCCTAATGACGTGTGTGTTTGTGCCTCACATTCTCCTTTGAGTTAGTTTTAATATCTTCTTGGTTTCCTTCATTAAATGGTGATTTAAATAACATCTTTAATGGGTATTTATTTTATATTTGAGTTATGATTTTACCTTTAGAAATGTCTTTTAATACCTACAGCAATGCATAACAAATAGTAGATGCTTAATAAATATTTGTTAGTGAATGACTTAATAAATCATCAATGAAAGAATGAATAGAATATGTTTTCTGAAACAACACAGTTACTCTTCAGTCCTTACTAGCCTGAATTCCTAGTTATACTTGGCCATGTGACTCAGAACAGTTGCAAAAAATGTAATAACTCTATAATAAATCAACACTCTTCTAACTACATTTGAATTTTTACTCTTAAAGGGTTAATTTAAGAATATTACTGTGCATATTGGATTAACTTTTTAAATGTATACAATATCTTAAATGTATTTGCTTTTTCTTTTAATTTTGTTATAATGGGGTAAGAACACTTTACATAAGAGTACAATACATATGTTTACTATAGGTATAATGTTGTACGGCAGAGCTCTAGAGCTTATTCATCTTGCTTAACTGGAACTTTATGCCTGTTGATTAGTAATTCCACATTTCCTCCTTCTCTCCGCCCCATGCATTGGCAACAATTATTACAGTCTTTGAATTCATGAATTTGACTTTTTAGGTACCTCAGATAGGTTAAATCATGCAGTATTTATTTCTGTGTGACTAGCTTATTTCACTCGGCATAATGTCCAAAGATTCATGCATACTGTTGTTTATTGGAGAATTTCCTTCTTTTTTTTTTAAGACTAATACATTTCTTTTATCCACTCATCTTTTGATATAGATTCAGGTTGTTTCCACATCTTGGCTATTGTGAATAGTGCTGCAATGAACACAAGAGTATAAATATCTTCTCAAGATCCTAATTTCAATCCTATTGAATAAACACCCAGAAATGGATTGCTGGACCATATTAGAGTTCTATTTTTAATTTTTTGGGAAGCCTCCATACTCTTTTCATACAGCTACAATATTTTGCATTCCTGTCAACTATGTGTCAGGGTTTAATTTTCCACATCCTCACCAACACCTGCCTTTTTATTTTTTTATATAATAGCCATCCTTACAGGTGTGAAGTTATATCTCATTGTGGTTCTGACTTTCATTTCCATAACAATTAGAGACATGGAGCATTTGTTCAATATACCTATTGGCCACATATATGACTTCTTTGGAGAAATACTTATTTAGTCATTAGCAAATTTTAAAAATATGTTATTGTGGTTTCTTATTGTTTGTTTGTTTTTTGCTACTGAGTTGTGTAAGATCTTTATACAGTTTGTACATAAAGCCCTTATCAGATATATGGTTTGCAAATAGTTTCTTCCATTCTATACTAAAACATTTTGTGGGGATTGCTCTTAAGTTTTGAAATACACATGCATATATATTTCTCAAAACACATGTGAGCATATATATTTTAAGATTTCTATCCATTTTTGCATCTAAATATATGCTAATTTTTATTATCCAATTTGCATATGCCATATAAATAATCCAATCTTCTCTGTAAGACTACTGAATATGTATTTCATTTAATTTTATCTTTCCTTGTATTCTCACATATTTTTAACAACTTTTGTGCAGGTGTGCTATAAAACCTAATGAATTCTGAAATTTTGGATAACTGAACTTTTTACAATTCTATCAGTAATTTTGTTTTTTACCTTCCACTTGATTCTCTCTAGCTACTAAAAATTTAGTGTAACATATAAGTATAATGTTTCTGAAAACAACAAAACATGAGAATCAAAGTTAAACCTAGGATATAACATTTTAACATTCAAAATCATTTCAATATTTAGTTTGATTGCTGATTATATCTTAGAAATTATGTGTACAACTAAATGTAAATAGAACCCTCAAAACATCATGAAAAAATAATATTTATTGATGTCATATATCAAATTCCAAGAATAGGCCTGTCATAAAAGATTTTTTTTAATATAGTTTATATATTGCTAGGTGACAGATGGGTTCCAATTATATAAATAAATTAGGGACAGTCTATATTAATAGAGAGTAAGTTTTCGATAATGGAAGTTTGCTATAAGAGGCTGAGTGATTATTTCTCAAGGAAGTTATAAAAGAAATAAAAACACTGAGTGTTAAGTTCAACTTGGTGACTTCTAAGGATCTTCTAACGCTAGCACTATACAAACTTTTGATCTATGGCCTTTGTCTGTAATTCACCCAGTTTCCTCATGATGTGAGCTTTTGGTTTTCTGAACCCCACTAGGAAATATCTGTGTACACAGTGAGGCATTTGTCATCTCCTTGTCTGGTGGATGGAAATGATCTCTGAAATTAACAACTTAACTTCCTTTGTAGTCCCTTTTCTATATGACAGTAGCAGCCTATATCTAATGCACAAGGATGTTAAAAAAAGAATTAAAAATGTGAACATTTGTAGAAATTAAAGCATTTCATAAATACATAATGAAACTATAAAAGCAAACACCTTATGGGCAGGATCTGCCTTTTTGTAATCTATTCTTAACCCACAAACTAATTATTGCATCTTGTCTATTAATGGTTGTTGTTGAGTGAATAAATGAATCGAGGCATGATGCATCAATTTTCTTGCAAATACTTTACTCATGGATTCTACCTTGGGAAACAGTATGTATTTGTCTAGACAAACTCATTGCTGACTCGAATTTAGCCATTTATTTATAAGCTAGGCACTGACAACTTAGCTCTTAAAATTATTATAATTTCATTTTAATAATAGGAACACCTACTAGATTAATGAGTTTAAAAATCGAATTGATTACATTGGTGCATCTTATTTAACAACCAAAATTCTCTTGGCTATAACTGTCTTTCCAAAATTCAGCTACTTCCTTCAAATGAACCACTATGATGACATCCCATTTTGTGCAGTTTTGTCACATGAGGATAATGTCCAGAATATCTGGCTCTTCCTATCACTTCTAGTCTCAGATAAAGTACCACACTAAAAGGCACAGAATCAGGCTTTTCAAGTGACTTCAAAATAGATAAGGGAGTGAAACCTGAGCATTTGGTGGCATCGAAGGTATCACGGAGAAACTTTGACCAAAGGAGTCAGAATACCTTATGTAACTGAGAGAATAAATTTCCTCTCATTTTGTCTTCAATGGACCATTAAGGCAAGGTTTTGCTGTGAGGTCTGTCCTGTGATGTCCTAAGTAAGAAAGTAATCTTGTTTCTATGTTCCTTCTGAGATTTCACTTTCCAAAAACTACTAGTACATGTGCCTTACATCAAGTTCCTTTTCAAGAACCTGAACTAAAAGTTGGTACATAAATTGTCCTAGTAAGCAGACCCTTAGTTTGGGATGTAGATTTAGGTTTTCCTCCTTGTCTGAAATCAATAGAGATCATATTGTTGATGAAAATTCTGGTGGAAATAACCCCTACACTATGCAGTGACATCTAATTAGTTAAATTTTCACCTGAGGTAAGTGGGATGGGATGAGATGCAATAAAGAGGAAACACTTTGGGTTAATCATGTAGCTATGGTACTTAATCAGTATGGGGACAATGATCATTTTGAGGATTTTATAATAGGATGGATTCTCTTGGTGGCACAAAAGGCTCTGGAAAAAGGGAAATAATAAATATAGTGCAGCAACTCGTTAGCTTAAGGCATAATCTGAAAGACAGAATGGCCCTATAGTACTTTAAAAGAGAATCACAGAGCTAAAAATTGGCTCAGAATGTAAGAGTGGCAAAACTGCAAAGCAGACTAAAAGTATAATCTTTAACAGATGTCCTATGATAAAGTAATGGGCTTGACAGGAAAGAAAAGTGAATTACTGGGAGCTGAGATTGTTGAACTGACAATCCTAGGGAAGGATGCCATCTTTAAATATCTCTGATGTCTCCTAAACAGAAGAAACAGTCCCTCACTCCTGACTAGAAAAAAAGAAGTCTCCTTTTGCTTATTGATTGCATATTAATCTCATCTTTCAGAATAATGTTTATTCTCCTTAGTACATGTTCCATCTTCACCCCTGATTGTTCTATACTGATAATTTCTGTCAGATAACAGATTTGCACCAATAGGGAAGTTCAAGCCCTACTTCAAAAAGTAATGGCCTATAAACCAGGCAAATTTCAGGATCCACTACTATGTATCTATAGAAATAAAAAAAAAAATATGACAGTGGATCTTAAAGTAGAAGATTGTGTAAGGTTGGAATATAAAGATAGATATTTGAGATTCAATAACATAAAAGCATTTCCATTAATTTAGCAAGGCCAATTGTGGCCAGTCCTAATAAGATAACACCTTGAAATCTAGAATCAACAATGATCCATAGGAAATTAAGTGCAGATGTCAGAACTTCCTAGCATATTATTGAAGTTTCATGAAAGAAGGAATATTAGAATGAATGTAATATGCAAGTGAGATGTAAGAACTGACCACGTGGTTTTGTTCCAGAGAGGTCCGGAAAATATACTCTTTACTGAGAGAGAAATTATAATCTTTACTCAGGCAATAAAGACTGCCCCATTGAGAGAGACACTTAAAACTTTGAGCAGGTAGCAGTAGTGGCTATTTTCTTAGGCAACATCTGTACTGAAGGTTGGGGAGGTTGCCATGGAATTTTGCTTTCTCAGATAAAGGAAGATTATGAAATTTCAGAATATTAGAAACTGGGAGAGTCCAATGCATCTGTAGATCCAAATCTATGGTTATCTCTACCACTACCAAGCATAAACTTGGGATAGATATACTAATTACTTGGCAAAACATTTTATGCGAGCCCCCATGAATTGTGACTTATGGATATCGGAAGGAAGGTCCAAATAAAAACCATTTTATCATCCATACTACACATCAAGATAGGAAATCAGAAGAATTGAAAAATATTGTTGGTTGTTCATATAAAATCCACAAACCAGTCACTTGCCTGGGCCTTGTACAAACCAGCTAAATTATGGGGAGTAATCATGGTCTCCTTTAATAAAACTAGATGGTAACTCAAGTCATAGCTTCCATGCCACATGCAGTATGGTGGCAGCTGTGAGAATGTACCTCACAGACCTCCAAAATAGAAGTCTTAGTTGAGCAAGGGTCCTGGCCTCTGAACTCTGAAATACATCACTGCATTTTCACTGAGGCCAGGCTTCCCATGGGGTGCTCTCAGCCACTTACTGATGTTACAGAAATGCTAAAGCAACCTCATTCCTGAGAGATACAGCATTCTTCTTTTTATTTATTTATTTTTAAGTTTTCTTTTTTTTTTTAATCTGACAGAAAGAGATCACAATCAGGGGGGAGGGGTAGAGGGAGAAGCAGGCTCCCTGCTGAGCAGGGAGCCCAATGTGGGACTTGATCCCAGGACCCCAGGATCATGACCTGAGCCAAAGGCAGATGCTTAATCGACTGAGCCATCCAGGTGCCTAGATACAGCATTCTTCTGATGGCCACCTTTGACTTGATAAGGACTCCCAGATGAATCTGCTGCATTTTGCTTTGATTGCAAAGTGGTCTAGGATGCTTCTGCCTAATCTTCAGTCTTTATCAAAATCTGTAACCAGTCAACGTTCTCCAGAGAAACAGAGCCAGAGAAAATATATCTGTAGCTTTATACATTGCTATCTTGATCCTTATCTCTATCTACAGAGATACTTACAAATATCTATAGATATAAATATACAGACATATCTATAGATAGATCTATACCTAGAGATCCATAGAGATAAGATACAGATGTAGATAGTGGCACCAGATTAGTGTTTGACTGACTAACTTGGTACGACCTAGCTAATTTGATATACAAAACCAAGCATCCCAGTCAACCCCTTGTCAACTTGGTACCCATATTCATTTTTTAAACCACACTCAAGGGACTCCTGGCTGGCTCAGTCAATAGAGCATATAACTCTTGATCTTGGGATCATAAGTTCAAGCCCCACGTTGGGCACAGAGATTACTTAAAACACACACACACACACACACACACACACACACAAACACTCAATTTCCAAATAAAGACATTAAAGTCATACTTCGGTTTAACATGATACAGATGTCCTGTGTACAACAAAACCACATAACTCCATTCCTCAAAGGAAGATGAAAGTCCTTGGGTGATGTTCACTTTTCTCCTTGATGTCCTACAATGCAAATACTTTACTGTTAACTTAGCTATGATTAATCTATCTTATGTTAGATAAGGGGATAAGAAAGGGAGTTAAAGATATTTAATATATATGTGTATTTTATAGCTTAATCTACATTTACAGCCAGTTGACTTTAAGTGAAGATTACTCTCAGCATTATAAGTGGGCTTCAATAAGGTTTTAATGGCAAAATAAATAAATAAATAAATAAGTAAATAAATAATAAAATAAAATCGAAGTTTCCAGGAGAAGAAAGACAAGACTATAAGATAGAAATCCTGTCTGAGTTTCCAGCCTATAGGCCTGCCCTCCAAATAGATTTCAGACTTGTCAGCTCCCACAGTGCATATCTCCTACTCTCTTACTGGTTCTATTTCTTGGAGGAATCCTGACTGATACAATATACAAACATTCACAACAAATTACAGAAGAAATACTCATAACAATCACACACCTCATTTCTACAACTGCTCAGTAGTCATAATGCCATCTGTGCATAAGTAATATTTTAACTATCTTCTACTCCCCATTCCACCCATCACCTATCTCCCTTTGCTCTCAGCGAGTACTTCTCGCTGATATGGTGACTCAAACCTTCAATACTAAAGTGTCTGCCTCATTAGACATCCTACCTGAATTGGCTGTTGTAGTTCTCCATTAACTTTTATCATAAGGCATAGTAATATTAAGAGACACCCTAAGGGGTCTCTGGTATTCCAGAGATACTCTTCTTTATTTCCATTGTGAAGCAGTAGTGCAATTTCCCCTTGGTAGTCAAGATCAATCACCCCAGCCAGCACAGTAACTCTCTTTTTTACCTGTTTATTCAGAGGCATGAAGAATCAAAGTGGTTGGGTGGCCATTTTAAGTTCTGGTTCAATGAAATGGTTGGGACTACTGGTGGAAGCACTCTTCCTTTTGGAACTAAGACCTCTAGATTAACAGAGCGTAAGATCATGGAGACAGGAAGCAAAAGTTTGCTGGTAGGTCACTAGAGGTAATACTAAGTGGTCCCATTCCCATTTCTATTCCTTGATTTTTGGACCCATGAATCTTAGCAATGGGAGAAACAGCACCATATATTAGACATTAATTCAGAGCGTATCCAGCCTCCTAGCCTCCTTTCCCCAGCCTTTAACAGTATAATCACTTACCTAGCACTATAACTGAATCTTTAAAAAGGCCATTCCATCATTTTATCAAGCCAGTTGCTTCAGGATTATCTAAAACATGGTAAAACCAGTGATTCCATGAGTCTGGACCCATTGCTGTACTTCATTTCCTCTGAAGTGAGTTCCTTGATCAGAAAGCAATGTTGCATGGGATTCCATGACACTGAATAAGACAATCTGTAAGTCCATGGATAGTAGTTTTGCCAGAAGCACTGTATGCAGAGAAGGCAAATCCATATTCAAAGTAAATGTCTTTTCCAGTAGGAACAAAACAATGCCATTTCCATGATGGAAATGGTCCAGTGTAATTAATCTTCCATCAGAGTGCTGACTGATTACCTCAGTGAGCAGTGCCATATAGAGGACTTAGTGTTGATCTCTGCTGTTGGCAGACTGGACATTCAGAAGTGTCTGTAACAAGGTCAGCCTTAGTGAGTATAAGTCCATGTTGCTGAGCCTATTCATAGTTTACACCCCTGATACCATGGTCATTGTTTTCATAAACTCATAGGACAGTGACAGGAGTGGCTGGGAAAAGAGGCTGACTGAGATCCATAGAATGGGTCATTCCATTCACTTGATTATTATAATCTTTTGCTGAGATCACCCTTTGGTGAACATCCATAGAGGACACAGATATCTTCACATTTTTTTTTCCTATTCTGAATGGTCTATTCATATCTCTTCTTCAGATTTCCTTGTCATCAGTTTTCCAGTCTAGTTCTTTCCAAGTCTCTGACCATCCATCCAGACATGGAAGGATCAACTTACATCATGATCTTACAGCATTCCCAGCCTTTCTGCCTCTCCCCCTATTATTCCCAGAGGAACTTATCTAATAAAATCGCTGCATGCCCAATCCTATTTTCTTGTTTGCTTCTTTTTTTTCCCCTCAAAAACTTTTATTTTATTTTTCAGTGTTACAAGATTCATTGTTGGTGTACCACACCTAGTGCTCCATGAAATATGTGCCCTCCTCAATACCCACCACCAGGTTTGCTTCTTAAAGAACTCAGACTCACAGAGGTATCTTTACTAGCAAAGAGCAACATAGATTCTGGCATTTCATATGAAACTAACTAGTGAATCTTTTCTTCCCCATATTTATATGCTGGAAGAATCAAAACTAGCTCATCTTTTCATGACATAGGCACGTACTTTTATAGCCTTTCATCAGGGATGTTAATTGCCCTACTTTAGCTCGCTAAGTAGTCTTCATAAATCTTGATTATTTTGATTCCATAAAAACAGCACTCAGGTCCATTTATAGATTATATCCTGTCAACTAGACTGCTGATAAGTAAATGACAAATTCTTAAATGTTTCAATAAATACATGTATACAGAGAGGAGGAGAAAAAGCATGAAGAATCATAGGCTGACTGTTATTGATATTTTTGAAAGTCCATTGGTTGGAGGCATCCTGGAATATCTCTTTTCTGGTAAAAGATGCCATTATTCCTCTCATCTCTCACCACTATTCATAATCCATAGCATTTGATGGTCTCTGGATTTATAAGTAGCAAAGATTTTGAAACACTGATTCAACCTATTTTCCAGTTGATTTAAGAGGCTGCCCATTTTTAGACTGAATAAAATCCCAATGAAGAAATGGCACTGTGTAAAATCCAGGTGGCTATTCAAGTTTTCCTGACACTCAAGCCAAATGGTTTACCATATTTTATGAAGCTACCTGAATGTGTTGAAATTGGAGTATGGGGTGTATTTGATAAATCCAAATAGATAGATTCCAAAGTTTCTGGAGAAAGGCCATGCCATCTTCTGTCTCTCAACCTTTAAAAAATTCCATGTCTGCTATTAGACCATAGTGAGAACTAACCACCAGGCCATGGTATTGAGTGACTTTTAATAAGGTTAAGTGCTTTCAGGTATATAATGTCCTAAGGTTAGGCAGTCTCAACAGTAATCTATCCTGGAATAGCACTAGTACATTCTGGTCAGACTCAGGGAGGTCCAGAAGGCATTATAAATACAGACTCCTGTATCCCCTCTTTCACTTCACTGAAGCCTCTTCCTTAACTCATATTGTAGCCACAATGGGATTTTCCATATGACCTATTTTATGGTAAGGAAAATACTTAGGTATGACTTACATATGGGTTGGCTTTTGACAGCCCTAGCCAGGAATGGACTTCTTTCCTGCTATACATAGGATGACCCTCACAGGATAATGGTGAACGGAAATTTTCTCAATGGACAGAACACTGACACAACAAACACTTGACTGTAACTACCAAGAGAATAGATGACACGTCTTTTACATGTTATCCAGATTCTTTCAAGATCATCCCGGCATTAGGACAGAAAGGTCATAAATTTTATGGTGGCAGGAATGGAGGTTATGCATGGGCCTTACAATATAGACTCTATCTCAACAGGACAGTATAGTTAATTCCACTCTTCTGTGCCTGTAACATAATCATATATATATATATATATATAATAATTATATTAAGAGTCCTGATATCACACTCTTCCTCAAAAGACCAGTAATATACCTATGACAATCCAAATACATTGGCTCTACCTTAGATGAAAATCATTAATCCATACCAAAATGGATAAATAGAATCCGGGTTTGATTTTCTATACATAGTACCTTAATAAGCAGCTACAATTGAGGTTTCACACAGTGTCTCACCTATAAACACCTTAATTCATGCAACATTGTCTTAGGCTAACAGGCCAATTTTATGGCAAAAGAGTGAGTGCAATATGCTTATCGACCATGGGATTCACCGGTTGTACTATGCGCTATGACCTAAGCTCTGGCTAAGAAAACTGTTAAACAGATTACTGAATATATATGCAGCTTAGTTGCAGTACATATGTTGAAATAATGGACAACATTTGAGACTGTGACTTCACAGAACTTATAAAGATGAAATGATATATCTCACCAAATGATCTACTTATGGAATTCTGTCCTCATAACCTTGGGCTCTGTTTCTGATTCTTACAGACAACACACTGCCAGGAGTACACAAAAAACATCTCACTGAAATTGTAGCTGTAACTATAACAAGACCACTTGACCTTCTCCTGCCATTGATTCAGCAAAATGTGCTTACTGTATGGGCAGATGTGGGATGTTTGATACTAGCCAAGCAATTGGGAAGATTTACATCCAGGATGTGGAAGAATCAATCACTATTATTTCTTCCATGCCTCCTGAAAAGTCTATATTTCAGCAATAATAATCCAACAAGAGTATAATCACTAAAGGTTCAGGCATCTAAAAGATGGAAGTTCTAGGTTTCTCTTCTTGGCAAGCTTCTTAGGCAAATTAAAGGACTTCTGCAAGAGTTTGGGAAGTCCAGAGAGGTAATCCATGAGGAAGATGATAAATATCGGTTAATGCCTCAGGTGGTAGCTGCAGGAATAAGGATTACAGATTGTTTCATTTGCCTTTTTAAGTTCTTTAGGAAATCACAATTAGCCACCATCTTGAAGGGGATACTATGTTTGATTAGACTTTTAGATTCCCTGTTGGAGGCTTACTATTCTTAAAAAAAAAAAAATGTAGACAAGAGCTAGGTATAATGGGTGATCATTATAAATAATTATGCCTGAATGATGCAAAGGGTGAACTACATCAGACGTATTTTATGCTACACTTAAAATTATCTCAACCCAAACTGATGCTCTGGCTTTTGGATGCTTACTTCCTTTTAATTTTGTGTTATCTCTGTGACCCCTCTTTTAAGATCTATATGGTTTTATTCACTGAGGTTAATATCTGGAGCCTCTCGGCTCAGATGAAATGCAAGGCAACATGAGGTAGGATCTGGCTTCCCTAGAGGCTTCACAAGATACTGGAGGATACAATTCAGAAGTTCAAGTAAACTAAAAGCATTTGGAATGCAATTTGACCAATGGGATATAATGCAGAGGGGGATAGACTAATAAATTCCTTTTCTATTACTTCCTCTGAAGAAATGCTCTGAACCAATGACTTCTGTGTACCTTCCCCAGAGTTTTCTTGTGAGTCTGAAATATATTTAAGATGGAGCAGCCAGCTTGGTAACATATCTTCTCTTGTTTACTTCTTACTTTTTCCTGTTTCATTTATGTTTTTCCTCAGTCTCACTGCCTTGGGATTGTATCTTCCAAAATAATCATTAGAACCTAAGTTTTAACTGAGGGTTCTGTTTTTACAAAGGATCTAAGATAAATACAGTCATGTTATCGGCCATTGTCTTGCCACTTGCCAGTTATATTTAAAATGAGAAGATGCTGCAAATCATTTGATTTGGTGGGCCAATTGATGCAGTCCTTTCAGGGAGGAATTTCTTGATGTCTTTCAAATTTTAAATTCACGTAACATTTGATCCAGCTCCAAAGCAGAGGTAAGCAAACTACAGCCATGGTCCAAATCCAATCTACCAGTTATTTCTCTAAGTTTTTCAGAACGCAACATGTCCATTAGTTTAATTGTTATCTATAGCTGTTTTTGAGCTACAACATGAGAGTTGGATAGGTATGACAGAAATCACATGGGTCACAGAGCTTAACACATTTACTATCTAAACTTAACAGAAAGTTAGCAGACCCTCGGCTTAAATAATAAGTAAGCATGGATTATTATTTTTTTTAAATATTTATTTATTTATTTTAGAGAAAGCGTGCATGCACACAGTGAGGAGGGGCAGAGGGACAGGGAGAGAGAGTCTTAAGCAGACTCTGTGCTGAGTGCAGAGCCTGAGGTGGGGCTCAATCTTACAACCCTAAGATCACGACCTGAGCCAAAACCAAGAGTCTAAAGCTTAACTGATGCCATCACTCAGGCACCCCAAAATGGATTATTTTTAAAGCACATAAAAAACAGAATTTTTGTATCACTCCAATAATTAAATTAGATTCATATTCTTCCTTTTCCATGCCTCATTTTTTTTTTCTGGTAAATCAATATATCTATATATCTACCATCTTGATAGAATATTAGTTAACATCAGCCACATTTCTTAACTGTTTTACGCCTCTGTTTTCTTTCATATATGAAAAGGAAAGCTTGGAAAGTATGCATTTCCACTGAATTCTAAACATGTATATAGAGGGCTTAGGCAAGGCCGCAAAACTTAAGGCCTCTTGGTCTTCATCTTTTTTGGTTCCTGTGCTTGCACATTATTGGCACTTTAAAAAAGATGTCTGCCTCATATTTTTCTCTTCAAATATTCCAAAAAATATGTTTTTCTAGAGAAATAAAGGAATAAGATTGCCTCCAGTTTCCAATATGCTAGTTAAGCTGTTCAGTCTCTCTTATTAGGAAAACTGATGAATGACAAAATTTTGATTTTTTAGATTCCTTCTGCAATAGAAATATATATGAACAATAGAAATATATATGTGTTTCTTTAAGATTTATTTATTTATTTTAGAGAGAGAGACAGAGAGAGAGAGCGCACACATGCACATGGGGTAGGGGAGCAGAGGGAGAAAGAGGGAGAGAATCTCAAGCAGATTCCCCACTGAGCACGAAGCCCAACATGGGGCTCGATTCCATAATCCTGAGATCATGACCTGAGCCAAAATCACGAGTCAGATGCTTAACCGACCGAGCCACCCAGGTGCCTTGAACAATCTATGCTTCTTATGATGCAATGAAAAATGTAGATAACATTATTCCCAAATTTACTACTCAGTACTTTGAAAATTCTTAGGCTCATGATACTTTATTGGCCCTTGATCAAGAAACAGACAAAGAATGCCAACAAAGTCAAGGATAGGAAATCAAAGTTCTCTAGATAAGGGAAAATGAGCAGGAGTTTATCTATGACAGGAAATGGCTCCAAGAGATATAGGACAACAACTATGCTACCACCGTGGCATTTGACACACTTACCATGGTGTGAATTATACAGAGGATGCTTCATAAATGTTTTATCAATAAAAATGAGTGAAAAACAAAGGACAGTGTTGAGTTTAGCATTCGGGCTTCTGTGATTAACAAAAAGAAAGATAAAAGGCAGCACCTAGGAGTTCACTATAATCTGACAGAACCAGAAAGATATAGCTAACCGAAGGCCTGAATCTCAAAATTCAGATTACATGGGAGGAAACATTCAAGTTCTAGTATGCAGATAGGAGCACTATATCACAGTTTCAAATGGAAAGGAAAATCAACATAAATACTAAAAACTAGCATAAATACTAAAGCCAGGACAGGATCTGTTTACTCTTGATTTTATACATGCTGCTCAGTGTTGGCAAATAAGGTTAGTATGCATTTTGGGGCCAGGTGCCAGAGCCGGCGGTGGGAATCAACAGGTGCTCCAGATGTTGATTGAAAGACAAGAAGGAGAGCTCAAATAGATTAGAGCTATCTAATTAAGAGCCACTCTCAGAACCAAATGATATATTAACCTTTTGCTTCATCAATAAGATTTAGAACATCTTGATTTTTTTATACCTTTAATTAACCTAATTAATAAGATCTGCTCTGGTGATGTAATTTCTCAGAACCTAGAATGTAATTTGTTAACTTTGTGTAAGTTCTTTTATGATGTATTAAGTGATTTAATACATGTAAAACGATTAGAACTCTACTAGGCACTTATTAAGCACTCTCTATATAAATTGCTGTTATTGTTATTTTTATTTCTGTAGCTATTTTATGCAAAACTCATAAGAAATGAAATTAGAGTTTTTTAAGATTTTAAAAAGTTGGTGGACTTTTAAAATTTTTTTATGGAAAAAAATAAAAATCAATTTAAGTGGCTCATCTACCTACTAAGTTACATAAAATCATGTGCTTAAGAAGTGAATAAATTCAGAAAATATTTAAAATAAAAATCCTGAGATTATTGTCAGTCTTATAACTCAAGATATGAGTTCATACTTATTCTGGTATATATTTGTAAGGCTTTCATATTCCTGTTAAATCAGAATGATCTAAAGCCATAATATTTTTCTTTGATTCTAAATTGTTTGATATCCTTATTGTGGTACATGATGTTAGAGTACTTGTTTTTTTCTGCCATGGTCTGGTGAATTAATTGTATCTAATTCTTCTTGTTCTGATTTAGCCTTTCTTCAAGATTAGATCAAAACATGAAGTATTACAGCTACAGTCCCTGATGCATTAGTTTAAGAAACAATGTAATATCACATTTGTCACTTGTTTTATCAAGCTATGTATCAAAAGCACTTCTCAGTATAATGTGAAAAGTGATAATTCTAGCAAAGCAGCCCAGATTTCACAATGGGACAATCAGGATCATTTCCTCATTTCTGCCACCCTGTAATACAAACAGGATTTCCTGTCTAACAAACAGGAAAGATTAGGAATGATGCTAACACATCCTCTTTCCACAGTCCCTAGATGGATATGTACTAAAAAGCTTTAAAGTAAACATCACCAACAGGAAAATTGTATGAACAGCTTGTTTTTAAATAAACTAAAGGGAATATTCCCTGCTTCTATTTCCTAAGGTTTCCATATATTTTTCTTTTTGGTATAACTTGTTTTTGGATTTAAAAAAGATATCAAAATTTATTAATTGTACTTACTCCCCCAACTTAATATCTATGGGCGCCAATTTTATAGATTGTTTATACTGAAAACAAAAAAAAGGAGAAATGCTATAAATTTTTATTAAAAAGTTATGTACAAGTTAATATTACCAGCTACTTTATAAAAATGGCAGAGCTCTATTTTTGTGTAATGAATTGTCATAACGAAAAAGAAAATAAGTATTTGTGGCAATAAGGAATGATTTATTTAAAAAATATTAAATTTGAGGGTTCCAGTTAACACTATAGCTTTCCTATACTAATAGCCTCTAATCAGAGCAAACCTGGAGCCTTTTTTTTCCCCCTCTAGAAATATTTCCCACTCTTCTGCCTGCCTTCGAGTCTCTGCCAAACACAAGTGATGGTTCCTGACTCCCTTGGAATAGCATGTTCTGGATAAATAACTTTTTCTTGTTCTTTGAATGGTGTAGACTGAGCCCCTGAACCCTCAAGTTCATATATTGAAGTCTTATTCCCCAGTATATCAGAATGCTTTTCATATAGATAGATATAGATAGATATAGATATAGATATAGATACAGATGTGTGTGTGTGTGTGTGTGTGTGTGTGTATATGTATATGTATACATATACACACACTACATCTGGAGACAGAATCTTTAAAGAGGTCATTATTATTGAATGAGGACATTAAAGTGGGTCCTAATCCAATATGACTTGTGTTCTTATAAGAGGATATTAGGATACAGACACATATAGAGGAAAGACCATGTGAAGACACAGAATAAAGGCCACCTACAAGCAAAAGAGAGAGGCCCTCAAAACAAAACAACAACAACAAAAAACAAAAAACAAAAAAACATAAATAAAAACATGCCAAAGCTCAGCCTTGGGTCTTCTAGCCTCCAGAATCATGAGAAAATAAATTTTTGTCATTTAAGCCATCGAGGCTGTGGTACTTTGTTACACTGATCAGAACTAGGGAAGAGGAAGGAGAAAATGAAGAGGGGAAAATCAGAGGGGGAGATGAACCATGAGAGACTATAGATGCCAGGAATCAAAATGAGGGTTTGGAGGGGAGGCAGTGAGACCAATGATGGGCATTAAGGAGGGCACATATTGCATGGAGCACTGGGTATTATATGCAAACAATGAATCATGGAACACTACATCAAAAGCTAATGATTTACTGCATGGTGACTAACATAACAATAATAATAAAAAGAACCTAGGTTATTCTAAATTTGAATTCAATAAACTTCATAGGACAATTAACTAAACACTACTGACTAGAAGAGAGTAATAGAGATCCTAATATGTAACCCAGGGAAGTCCAGCTTAGACATGAGCTCCAAAATAAGGCCACTCCTAATATCTCAAACATATTACTTACTCTGGCAGAAATTATTAATGATACCACCTCTTCCCTAGATGGAATACATATAGATCGGTCTCAACTTATTGGTATGAATGATGATGGACAGTAACATTAGTCTATATTTCTTGTTGGCTACTCTTAGTGACATGTGTGGCATTGCTAACACATCCTATTGTACCTGGATCAATGAACCATGCAAGATAGAACAGGTTGTACATCAACTTAAGGAAAAAACTATTTGATTCTCTAAGCTTGGTCCTCATGGCCTATGAGATTAGTTCTCTTGGTCTGAGTTGGGCAACTGGGGTTCCTGTTTCCAAAGCACATTACAAAGATTATGAAGTAGTTTTTTTTTGTCATAGTGATCATGATGCTGGTCTGTTACATTCTATCCATTATGCATTAAAAGATTTAACTGCTTCTAAAGAGTTATTCTTTAATCAAATAATCACCATGATGATACCAAAACAAAAAAGGTCAAGAAAATCTTGGAATATACTTATTTTTGAAGATAAATGAACAATCTCCAAGTGGTGAAGATGTGGATCTCTAGCTTTCTTCAAATTGGTCAACCTCTCACAAGTGAATGACCAAAAAAATGTGACTAAGATATCAAATATAAAATCAGACAATGGCCAGATCATGTATGAAACTATAAGCCACCAGTACAGGAAGCCAAACAACCCATATAGCAAAAAATGGCCCAGACCTTATTAATAACTAAACACTTCCCTAATTTTTGTCCCCACTTCCAATTTAGGACCAAATAGAGAAAGCAAATATGTTCCCAATCACATTATATGCCCTACTTCTACTTAGCCTACCTGAAGTTTCCCCATGCCAGTAGCCTCTAATCAGGGCATATCTGAAACCTTCCCTTTCCTCCATTACAAAGCTTCCCCACTCCTCTGCCTGCCTTTAAGTCTCTGCCAAAAGCAAGTGATGGTTCTTGACTTCTTGCTATAACAAACTCTGAATAACTTTGCTTGTTCTTATTTTGGTGGACTTCATTTCCATACTTATGCCTGATTAGGTGCTGCTAGATAATATGATATCTGTGTTTCTACCTTTCAAATTTCCTTTCAAATGCTACTCATTGATAAAATGAAAATGATGATGAGAAAGTCTGAGAAATTACATCAGTGAGAATTCTCCAGAGAAATAGAACCAAGAGAGCATGTATATATGTGTGTGTATATATGTGTGTGTATATCTGTATGTATACAAATGCATGTGTGTGGTGTGTGTATATTACACATGAATATATAATATATATTTTAATAAATCATATGTATTTAGTATAATATATGTATGTGATACTAAATACATATGATTTATTAAAATGAAGTGGTTCATGTGATTATAGAGGCTGAAAAGCCCCAAGATGTGCATGGTGAATCAAATTGGAAAGCTGGACACCTAGGACAGCAAATGTTTTTTGTTCTAGTCCTAGTCTGAAGGTCTTAGAGCCAGTAGAGCTGATGATGTAGTTCCACTCTGAAGATCAGCAGGCTTAAGACTTCAGAATCACATGTTTCACTTTTAGTCCAAAGGCAGGAAAAAAGGCCAGTTTCCCAGCTAGAAGGCTGTCAGGCAAGAGGTATTCTCACTTACTTGGGATAGGGTAAGTTTTTTTGTTCTATTCAGTCCTTCAACTGATTGAATATGGTCCACCAATATTAGGAAGGACTATAAGTTTTACTCAGTTTATAGAATTAAATGTTAATCTCACCAAAAACACCCTTGCATGAGTGCCCAGAATAACATTAAACCAAATATCTAGGCACCTTGTGGTTCTGTCAAGTTAACATACACAATTAACCATCACAATGGTATGCAGGTTTCTAGCCCCTGCTATACAAGAAAGAGTGGAAACAATTCCAAGTATCATTAGACAATATGTAGCACAAAGAAGCATTGTCTAAGATAAGGTAGAAGAGGAAACTGTGGCAAGAATTGAAATGTGGTGATGTGATGATGTGATGATGATTCAATTTGAGAAACGTGAAGTTTGAGATATAGTGATATATTTCAGTGAGCATGGTAAAGAAGCAGTTCATGGCTTACTTATGAATCAAAGAAGAGATAATAGTAGTAAAGATATAAATTTGAGAGTCATTGGATTATAGATGACAAGTGAAGCATGGAGATAAAAGAACTCTCTTATTAAGCACTACAGTTAAAGAAAACAATAGCATCCAGGACTAAGTTCTGAGAAATTCTAATGCTTACAGGGTAGATAGGAAGATCATATGGAGGAAAAAAGCAGCTGAGAAGGAACAGCAGAAATTTATCTTTTTGAGGAAAGTCAGAGACTAAAGTATCATGAAAGAGAGATGGAGGAAATATTTACAAAACCTAGGTAGCCACCTGTATCACGTAGAACTGGGAGGACTAGTTAGTTGATGAATGAACATAATCATCTATGCTTTACAATATGGTAGTCATTATTGGCTTTATCAGAAGCAGTTTCTTGAAAGTGCTTCAAGCAAAAGCCAATTTGATGTGATTTGAAGTGCCTGCAAACTTAGCATTTTCATCTTATGGTGGACTAGATATCTGGATAATGTGAAAAAATGTGATATTTTTAAATTATTGAATGAGGTGGTGTACAACAAAGTCATAGAGACCAGAAATCAAACAAGAATTGTGGAAAACCTTAACAGATAAAAGTATAAGCCTTTATAAAAGACATAAAATAGACATGACTCCTTAGGGAGATTTAACATGCTTGTGGGAAGACTCAATATTGTCAGGTTGTTAAATGTCCTTAATCTATAAATTTCAATCCAATACATTCAAAATCAAAATAACAACTGTATTTTTATGGGATCTGAGAATCTTATTCTTAGATTCATGTGGCAAAGCAAATGAGTAAGAATTGCTAAACAATTTTTAAAACTAGACAGATGGGTATGGATTTACATTAGCATGTATCAAAATATATTCTATGTAAAATATCATTCAAATAGATATATGTGTGTTATAATTAAGATGAACCACACCTGCAAAACCCTAAATGTTTCTGAATGGAAGTATATGGGATATGTATTATACACATATAAATGAAGAAAGATTGCAGAGAAAAATCTGGGAGGATAAACAGCAAACTTAGCAAACTTAAGAGTGCTTCCTCTCAGAACTTAGTAAGTTTGGGGCATTATCTGTAATATCTTATAACATGAGTTTTAGATAGTTGGGAAATTGGAAGTTCATTAAAAAACATTAAAAAACAAACAAACATCGAAACTGAAGAAGAAGAGATTATAGGCTCACAGATATGTTAGGAAGATTGCCCCTGGAAGGAAGGAAGAAAGGAAGGGAGGGAGGGAGGAAGGAAGGAAAAAAAAAATTCTGCTTAACTGGAAAGATTTGCAGATATGTAAAATACTAGAACATGCTTAAATATTGATGGGAATGAGTCATTGGAGAGGGAGAGCTGAAGAAACAGAAGATGAATAATGGATCCAGGAAATGTGAGGAGGGATTGGACTTTGCTGGGAACAGGAACCCTGCAGGAAGTGCTCATGCTGATAGATTTTCAAATTTGTACTGAGAAGAGAATGATTAACAGAGCAGGACTTTTGGGTCAGACTGTCTAAGTCTGGTTTTTCTCCTTTGCCTCTTACTAGCTGTGTGACCCTGGGAAAGTTACTTACACCTCTCTGTGTGTCAATTTTCTCATTTGTTAAGTAGTAATAAAAATAGAATCTAATTTAGAGGGTTTTTAAGAAGACTAATGAAATACACTTTGAACAGTTCCTAGCACAATAAGTGTTAAATATGGCTTAGAAATTATTATAATCCTTCCCCCCTCAAGAAATATTTGGGAAGGTTATTAGATGATTAAAAAAATTAACATTTTAGGAGAATTAAGAAAACAAGAAAAGAAGCTGATGAACAAAAGAGTAAGAAAAATAGAGAAAATGATTTGATTGTTGGACAATTAAAGAGTGCATTAAAAATTGGCAATTGCAGATCTCTAGTAAACTCTGTGGGTATTATATCTCTATACTTACATATATGAAAAAATTATTTACAAGTATCTAATGCACGCTTACATTTAGCATTCCTTTTGTACCAGGCACTGTTAAATGTTTCACAAGCATTACTTCATTTAATTCTCAAAACAAATTGTTATATAAAAAGAAAATAAGTCCAGCTTTACCTCTACCCAGTATGATAACATTTGCAATAATACCCCCAAAAAAGTATGTTCTTAATCAGTGGACTCTTCATCATCCATCCTAACATTAAAACACAGCCATGATCTATTCATGACACAGCTGTCAATAGCAATCTTTTCAAAGTATAAAGAGATTATATCACTTATTTGTTGTTGTTCCAAACCCTAATATGACCTCTTCTAGTGTTCAAAATTTCATACCTTAATAAAGTTTTAAAGGTCCTACATGATCCAGCATCCTGCTAGGTCTCTGATCTCATAGCCCTCTCTCACTGCACTTCAGTCATACAAGAATCTTTCTACATCTTGAATATTACAAGGATATGTTCCAACATCAGGGACAGAAAATATAACTTCTTTTATAATTTTGGCAAAATGGATAATGTAGTTTAAACAATAAGTGAACTAAATGGAAATTAATGGAAAGAAATAGAGAAGTTATTAAGCTCTTTCAGTTAAATTGTTCTCCATTGTATTTAAAGTTTCCTTCATCTTTCTATTACACTGCAAAATATATACTCTGCAGATTAGATAATGTCTAAGTGGAAACTGTGTTACTTCTGCTTTTTGATTCTTATAGCCAGAGCATAAAAAATGGTGGTAGATGCATCATTGAGGAGGTTCAATATTTTCCAAAATTATTTGGCTTCAGAACACAGCTTATGGTAATAATGTTTCCCAGAAAACATTTTGGGAAATGCTACAGGAGGAGTACTTCTTCTCTTTTCCTTACTCTGCTTTGGAACTATGGCACTACATAAGCTAAGAACATAGCCCCATTGTTCTGTAAAAATTCCTAAATAAACATTCATCTGTTGATGGACATCTAGATTCTTTCCATAGTTTGGCTATTGTGGACATTGCTGCTATACACATTTGGGTACACGTGCCCCTTCGGATCACTACATTTGTATCTTTAGGGTAAATATCCAGTAGTGTGATTGCTGG